>CM046029.1:67575744-67641982 GCA_025215565.1 Flaveria ramosissima | reverse complement strand
GGACCACAGGGGGGACCAAAAAAGTAAACAAGGAAAAGGATCAGGGTGACAAGGATCCTCTGGTACTGATCCATGGACACATCACATCTACTGAATCTGGACAGAAACAAAAGGAGGCCACTTCAAGGCAAAGTGTAAATTGCCTTGTGTTAATCTGGAAAATGATTTGAAAAAGTTAACTTAAAGTCAGGGTCAAACAGAGTCAAATCAGAACCCAAAAAGACTTCAAACGTTAATTTTCACATGCTACAAGTCAAAAACCAGTTAACCAAAAAGTGGAACAAGTTTAAACAGGTTAAAACAGTTAAATTTTGTTAAACCAGAGAAACATCAAACATGCAAGAGTCAAAACCTAAAGTGATTGATGTTCCTAAAGTGTCACGCATTTCTCCACAAAGAAAGTCTACTCATAAAGTTGATAGCAGATTATGCTACAACTGTGGAGAATGTGGACACATTGCTTCCTATTGTCCTTTCTATCAGACACCTAGGAAGAAGATTGATCTTCAGGACTCTAGACCTAGGTCTTCTAAGAGGAGTTCTCTAACTCCACCTAGAAGATCTAGTGAACCTAAAGTCCAAACCTGTAAGCCAGACGACTGTTTATCATAAACAGGCATTGCACAAATCTGGCTTATGGAAAGAGAAGTCATCCTGTGTGTCTGATACTGATGACAAGAAGGAATCTGAGCTACCCTCACCACCCTCTAAGGGTCAATGGGTAGAGTTTATGATGTGTGATGCCTCTGGGAAACCCAAGACAGTAAAGGCTTGGGTTCCTAACCTAAACTAATACATTTACTTGATATGTGCAGGGTGTTCGGTATAGCGCTGAGACTAACACGTGGATTATAGACAGCGGAGCATCCAGGCACATGACAGGAAATAGAGCCCTTTTTAATCACGTCAAACAATAAAAGGAGGGCATGTTTCCTTTGCAGGAAACAAGGGAGGATACATCACAGCACAGGGAGAAGTGGGAAATCAGAAAGTTAAGTTTGATAAGGTGAACTACGTTCAACAACTTCAGAATAACTTACTTTCTGTTTCCCAAATCTGCGATAAAGGATTTAAAGTCATCTTCGACAACAAGAAGTGTTACGTGCTGAAGAAAGACTATATGATTCCAGAGGACCAAGTTCTGATGACTGCTTCAAGATATAAGGACCTTTATGTCTTGGATCTGTCAACAGCTGCTCCAACGGATCATGAGGTGCAGTGCTTTCTATCTAAAGCTACTGAGAAGGACTCAATCTCCTGGCATAGGAGAATGGGACACATTAGTCAAAGGAAGATGAATCACTTGATTCAGAAGGATTTAGTGAGAGGAGTAAATGTCAAGAACTTCCAACTTCCTGACTTTTGTGTAGCTTGCAAGAAAGGCAAACAGACAAAGAAGTCTCATAAGGAAAAGAAAGTTCATTCAATAGAACTTCCTCTTGAACTTCTTCACATGGATCTGTTTGGTCCAGTCAGTACAAGGAGCATTGCAGGCGATTTGTACTGTTTTGTGGTCACTGATGACTACTCAAGGTTCACTTGGGTAATGTTTCTGAAATCCAAATCAGAAACATTTGAGTCATTCAAGGAATTAGTCACCACTCTGGAATCTCTCTACAAGCTAAGGTTAGACAAGTACGCTCAGACAACGGGACAGAATTCAAGAATCAATGGATGGAGGCATACTGCAAGGAAAAGGGAATTGTTCATCAATTCACTTCAGCCTACACGCCTCAGATGAATGGTGTTGCTGAGAGGAAAAATAGAAGCTTGATAGAGACTGCACGGACTATGCTGGCTGACTCGAAACTGCCTATCCAATTCTGGAATGAGGCAGTAGCAAATGCATGTTATACACTGAATCGAGTCCTAATAGTCAAGCGCCACGGAAAGACATGTTATGAGCTACTACAAAGACGCAAACCGAATTTGGAGTATCTTGAACCTTTTGGCGCGCCGTGTACACTTCTGAAGAAGACAAGAAGGAAAATTCAGCGAGAAGGCAGATGAAGGAATCTTTCTAGGATACAACATACCGAAAAAGCGAGTTTACAATAACTCAACGGGTCTTGTAGAAGTGTGGTGTAATGTCGACGTTCAGAGATATACCACGCCACCTACAGGCAAAGGACCTGCCTACTTCTTCTGATTATGATGGATTCTTCAAATCCTTCAACATCCCTCTCTCCCTCGGATGATGAGTTAGCTACTAGGATGATGTATGATATTCTGAATACACCATCTAGCACACAGGGAGAATCATCTACTCAGTCAGGGGGAGTAGTCGACGACAGTGACTCCTCCTCTGAAGATGAAACTGAAGCAGATGACCAGAACAGTCAGGAGGAACAGGTTCCAGTTCCTGAAAGTCCACAAGCATCTACGAGTGATGCACCTTCGACTTCAGAACCTCAAACTCCAACTACCTCAGATGCAGAACAAAATGTTCATAATCTCGGTTCTGAGGTGGCTGTTCCTACTACTCCAGGATCACGACTAAACGTCTATCATCCCTTGACAATGTTATTGGGGATGTCAGATCAGGAGTACAAACCCGAAATCAGTTATACTCAGCTGATTACGCCTCGGTTATGGAGAAAAGGATACATTCATGATGGTGCTATCGATGTTTTGTCTCGCAGGTTGAGCCAAAATATGTCAGTGAGGCACTAAATGATGAGGCGTGGGTGAGTGCCATGCAAGAAGAACTTCTGCAGTTTAAGAAGTTAGGTGTATGGACTCTGGTTGATAGACCTAAAGGTGCTAAAGTCATTGGCACTAAATGGGTACTAAAATGCAAGAAGGATGACCAAGGGGTCATTATCAGGAACAAAGCTCGACTGGTGGTTCAAGGTTTTCGCCAAGTCGAGGGAATTGACTATAATGAGGTGTTTGCACCCGTGGCAAGGATGGAAGCTATTCGTATCTTCCTTGCCTATGCATCGTACATGAAGATCAAAGTCTACCAATTAGATGTAAGAGTGCATTCCTTCATGGGGAAATCAGAGAAACAGTCTATGTAAGTCAACCCGAGGGTTTTGAAGATCCTTACCATCGGGATAGAGTTTACAAGCTCGACAAAGCTTTATATGGGCTTCATCAAGCTCCTCGAGCTTGGTATGAGAAACTCTCAACTCATCTTGTGAAACACGGCTTTCGCAGGGGAGTAATTGACTGTACACTGTTTATTAAGGAAAAGGATGGCGACCCTACTGCTTGTACAGATATATGTTGATGACATAATCTTCGGGTCAAAGAACGAAGAGTTATGTAAAGAGTTTGAAGCAGTAATGAAGAAAGAGTTTGAGATGAGTGCTATGGGGGAGATGAAGTTCTTTCTCGGGTTACAGGTGGATCAAACCCAATGGAATCTTTCTACATCAACCAAGTATGTAGGAGACATTCTCAGTCGCTTTGACATGGAGAATGCTTCTGCTGCTGGGACTCCACTTGCTACGAATCATGATATAGCACCTGATGAGAATGGAGATCTAGTAGATGCCACTATGTACCGAGGAATGATCGGATCCCTCATGTATCTCACTGCCTCAAGACCTGATATTATGTATGCTACATGTCTATGTTCAAGATATCAGGCTAAACCAAAGGTCAACCATCTGATCGGGGTCAAGAGGATTTTTCGTTATCTGAAGGGTACACCCACACTTGGATTGTGGTATCCTCATGATGATGACTTTGAGCTTACCGCGTATAGTGACTCGGATTACGGGGGCTGCAAGATGAACTACAAGTCTACATCAGCGGGGTGTCAATTCTTTGGGAGAAGATTAGTTACCTGGCAGTGTAAGAAGCAGACATCGGTTGCATTGTCAACCTGTGAAGCCGAATATGTTGCTGCTGCAAGTTGCTGTTCACAAATCATCTGGATTCAACAGCAAATGCGGGATTACGGTTTTAAAATTCTCATCTACTCCTATTTTTGTTGATAACTCTGCTGCAATTGCAGTAACTAAAAATCCGGTCCAACATCCTAAGACCAAACCACATCGGTATTAAATACCATTTCATAGAGATTGCTTTGAAAAGAACTTAATTGATGTGGTTAAAAGTTAATACTGATTTTCAACGCGCTGACCTCTATACTAAAGCCTTTGATAAACCACGTTTTCAATATTTATTAGAGGTCAACGGCGTTAAAAAGAAAAGTGAGGTAATTCCTGATGATGAAAATGTGTAGTCCGATGTTGTTTAGTTAAATTTATTTTTATTTAATTTGATCATCTATTTGATTTTATTTTATTTAAACTCATGTTATTTTGTTGTTTATATATAAATCCTAAAATAATTAAACCAGAAATGATTTTAGTATTTAGGGGGGAGAATATGTCAGCAAGTTAACATTAAAAAAAAAATGAGGAGAAGGAGTAGCTAGCTAAATAAGGTAGATTGTGTCTGTGATACTGATTCATACCTTTGGAAAATGATAGTACACAGGAACAAATCAAGAGGGACTTTAAAATTTAAGTTTTAGAAAGATGCAAAGTGTCAAAGTATAAATCTGTGTATCTAAGCAATACAAAAGGAAGATGATAGAAAACTGGCAACTCCTAAGGTGACACAAAGAAAGTAGACTTAGAGGCTGCTAGACCATATATGATATGTTGGTAGATTCAACAATAGACAATTAGACCTGATTGGTGATCTCAAGATCAAACTAAGTTGTTCAACTGACTGTGGGCTTCCATCTTATCACTGGTTAACACAATCAACAATATTCCAATAAGGTGTAATGAGCAAGTAAACGCCACAAATGTGTGCGGATGACCATAATTAGAGCAAAGCAAGAAAATGAAAGACAAATGCAATAAAGCTAATGACTTATGTTGTTGGTGCATTTTTGTGCAAAATAAAATAAGCTGCTCTAACAAGGAGATAGGTTGTGTGCCTCTCTGCTGTGCGATGGCACTGACCTGAGGATAAGCATAACCTAGATATTCTAGAATTCATTGTTGTTTGCCGCCTCTCTGCTGTGCGATGGCACTGACCTGAGGACAGGCTTCTCTTTGAAAGCTCTAAGAATAGTCTCTTCTTGTAATAATACCCGTAGACCGCTCAAAAGCTCCTGAGGAATGTTGATTACCATATAAGTGTGGGATCCACAAATGTTAGTTGAAATAATTAAACCTAAATTAGTCACCAGTCTGTGTCAAAGTCTGTGTATGGATTTAAGTGGACAAACATACTGACAATCATTGTGGCTACATTCTCAAAGGTTCAAATCAATGTGAAAATCTAAGAGTTTCAGTATGATTTCCTTATGTTGCTAACGACTCTGGATGAACACCGAGAACTTGAGCATCAAAGGTTTAATAACTAGTCCCAAATGATTTGAATTGCCTGTATGATTCCAAAATTGAATTGGTCCAGATATGATAAATCTAAGTTGAAGCTATCTATTCCCGAACCAAATCCCGCAGATATCAATCTCTGGATTTATCTCTCACAAAAAGCCAAAAATATGTCTGTTTATGTAATTAGTTTAAAGTCTTAAATTAGTTAGTCGTTTTAAGTTTTAATTTGAATCAAGTGTCGGGCTACATCAGGAAATCAGAAGGAATCAACTCACTAAAAGGGTCATGTCTGAGATGACCATATGTGTTTTGAAAGGTTAAATTAGTCACGTCTGAGGTGACAAAGTGTTTTAAAAAAAGGTCACGTCTGAGGTGACCAAAGTGGATAAAAGGATCACGTCTGAGGTGATCAAAGTGTTTTCAAGATAAAAGGATCATGTCTGAGATGATCAAGGCTCATAATGTTAATTTAATTAATCTAAAAGAGTTTAAAAGTAATTGGTAAAAATGGCAGAAAATGAACTAAGTATGACCCATTCGCACGAATGGACCATACGTATGGGCTAACCATACGAATGAAGTCTTTTCGCACGAATGAACTATAAGTATGGACCATCCAACCGAATGGACCATACGATTAGTCCAGTCGGAGGATTAAGTGCGAACGAGTGAGTCAGTCGCACGACTGAACTTCAGTCGGACGACTGGAGAAGGGCGACTGACCAATCGCACGACTGAGTCCCACTCGCACGACTGAAAGGTGTATGAACTCAGTCGCACGATTGGATCTAGGGTTGATATAAATAGAGGTGGAGTCGGTCGCAGAGACTCATCACCCTCAAATCGCCCCTAAATCGCACATCCTACCGTTACTCTGCCAAAATTTGATTTGCCTTAGTTTTCTCATTGATTGTGTGTTACTGAAGTTCGCTAATCATCACACAGGTATTTTGAAGTCTTCTTCCATCAAAAACAGAAAGATTGGAACCCCAATTGGGATTGTTCGACTGTGAAAAGTGGACCGAGACAAGCAAACCCTAATAACCTATTAAAACCAAGCAAAATGTTAAAATTAAGTAAAATAGGTTATTAGTAAAGAGAATGCGACACTAAAGAACCGGTTAATTGAGTTATAAGACTTAGTTTGTGTAGATTCGAACGATTGACGACTGAACACCTGAGACAGACGACTGGTCGTCCGGATGAACTTCAGTCGCACGACTGAAGGGAGCGATTCACCTAACCGCACGACTGAACCATGCGAATGAGACTCAGTCGCACGACTGAGGTAACCGCATAAGAGTACATGCGCATGAGTCCAGTCGCACACTCAGTCGTGCGCATGAGGTCATTCGCACATCTGAAGTTCAATCGCACGGTTCAGACGCACGACTGTCTGCAGTCGTACAACCTCAATCGCATGACAGATAGTTTTCATTCAAAGTCTAAGTGTTGCATTATACTCTTAGCCAACGGAACTAATGTTCATATTATTATGTGTTACAGATGGCGAGTCGATGGAACATGAGCACCAAGCACAACATATGTGCTCACCTGGATTTGACATCCAGGAACGCAGCTGACTTCACAGGCATTATTACATTTCTGCTGAGATCCAGGATCGCTCATGCTATATCTACTCCATGCACACCATACAGATCAGTACAACAGGCCTTCTGGGAAGGCGCGTCGGTCGATAGATCCACTGAGCCTCATTGCATCAGAAGTTCGATTTTTGGTGAGGCTATCACTGTATCTGAGGAGGATCTGAGGATTGTTCTACAGCTTGGGGACGATGCTGATTGTCCCACTCATCTACACCCCCTCACTGTCAGAGGATGTTTCATGAGAGCCAAGTACTCTGGGGACATCAATGCTGGGGTACTCAACAAGAGTAACCTCTGTCCCCAGTTTAAGTACCTTGCGCACGTGCTGCTGAAGTGTATAGCATCCAGGAAGGGAGGTTTTGATGAGCTTTCCGACCAGATTCAGAACGCGTATGCTGCGTTGGTGCTGAACCACCCGTTCAGCTTCTCCAAGATGATATTCACCTACCTGGTGGAGAACATCGAGGGGAAAGGGAAGGAAGGCTTCTGTATGTACCCCAGATTTCTGCAGATGATCATTGACCAGAAGCTTCCCTCCCTGCCGAAGGAGAAGGAGGATGCTGTTGTTCTTGAGGTTATGGACGACACTACACTCGGCCGGATGAAGGTATACAGGGGGAAGCAGGTGAAGCCCCCTGTCAGGAGGTTGTTTGGGCATCTGGCCCGTGCTGATTATGTGGCGCCAGCCAAGAGAAAGTGGCGCCACGAGGACAGTGATTCGGATGTTGAGCATATTGCCATACCAGATACCGACTCTGATGATGATGATAGCGGTGACGCCGGGGATGATATGCCTGCCCCATCTAGAGGCACTGATTCAGACGTTATTCCCCCGGGGTCAGCCACTGCCGGAGAGGTCGCTGAGATGGCCGGTTTCCATCAAGAGTTTATGACTGGTGATATAGAGGAGGAGGAGTCAGATGAGGAGCCCCTCACCAGGACTGTGGGAAGTAAAGTTGTTCCCACAGACCACGGGCTTAGGGTGGTTGGTGAACACCCTAGGGACTCCTCAGAGAGAGACACTGACCCGAACTATGTTCCGGGTTCAGTAAGCAGAGCTGCAGGGGGAGCATCCACTTCCACCGGAACTAGGAGGAAGCGGATGGCTCAACCCCATGGATTGAAGAAGAAGAAGCGTCGCTTGACCTTCGTTACTACTACTTCCACCACCACAGCTACACCTACCACCACTACTGACATACCACCCATCACCACAGCCACCACATCCACTACTCCCACTACCACATCCACCACCTTACCTACCACCACCGTATCCTTCCCATCCACCACCAGACCATTCACACCTACTTCACCAGCATCAGCCCACCGACCCATATTCACCACTGCCACTGCCACCACCACCACACATCATGCTGGACCTTCAGCCCAGCCTTCACATGCTTATGGATCTACTCTACCTCACATCGGGGTAGAGGAGCGGCTCTCAGCGCTAAACCGTATGGTGATGCGTCTGCTTGCTGCGGATGAGGAGAAGGCGGCGCAGATCCGCCAGCTGACCGACCTGACTGCTGCCCAGTCTCAGCAACTGGCAGAGCAGGCTCGGGTGATCGACCAGCAGAGAGTCGAGGTGTCCCAACTCCAGGACATGCAGGCTCAGTCCGTCAAACGTATAGAGGAGTTGGAGACGACCAACAAGACTATTATGCTGAGGCTAAAGGGGTCGAAGGATGAGCCCCTGAAGCTAAAAGAAGGTGACGGGGATGATGGAGATGGTGATGATGAAGATGATGATGATGATGAGGAAGATGATGATGATGAGGAGACTGAAGAAGACAGGACAGAAGGACGTGATGATGATGATGAAGCAGAAGGAGGGGATGCGGCTGCATCGGCCTCTGCTTCAGGTCAAGAGCGGAGATCTAAGCATCGACAGGACCAGTCATTCACTACTTCTGATCCTCCGAGCGACACGCCCCAGATTCAAGACAAAAGTACTGATTAGATGTTTTATGTATTTATTTATTATGTACTTGAATCATGTAATGGAAAACAAGTGTATTAAATGTTTATATATATTAAATTAATATAAGTCTGTTTGATTAATTACTAATGGTTTATGTGTTGAATGTTTATATCAAACAGATCCAAACTTTGAAAGGGATGAGTTTGACTTTGCTCCCCTTCAAATGGTCAAGACTCAATTAACCATGATTCTTGACCTACAAGGGATAGTGAGACGGTCTGTGAGTTATACCCCTGAAGAAGGGGAAATAATTCATGACCTGTCTAATGAGCAACTGGCAGAGATGTTCAGACTCAATCCCGATGAAATAGTCAAGGACGCTCCAACAGTTGATTCAACCAGTGATGAGGAACTTAATGATATTGATGAAGTTGAGGTTGAAGACATTACTGCAGAAGAATACCCTCAGTATGCTGACGCCGAGGGAAATGTGGTCCCCAATCTGGGTGAATCCCTAGTCAGTGATACTTTTGAGGTACTAGACAAGATGGAGTAGGAAACGGAAAAGACTGAAGGAACAGTCCAAGCCTCTAATGCAGACGTAGATATTCGCAAGGCTGAGTGGGCTGCCTGTTTTGAAGAAGTAAGAGCCCAGCGTGCTGCACCAAAGAGAGATGCCTACACCAAGCTCTACAGAGTCAAGAAACACCATAAGATGTCAGGCAGGATTATCTCATGGGCTTATTTTGAAGACCTTAACGCTTATGCAGTTAAGAGGGAGCAGGGCATAGAGTACTTCAGGTTCCCACATGATCTGAAGACTCTACCTGGTTTTGAGCTCAACCAGCTGGCTAAGCTAAAGCTGCTTTATGCTGACCCAAGAAAGATGTCAGGCTGGTTTGAGGCTGCCCTGAAGAAGGAGTACCACACCCGATGGGTTAACTTCAGACCACAACAGCCTACGAGGTATATAAGAAGGTCTGAGGTTGATGCCATTACGGGCAAACCAAAGATTGTGCTGAAGTGGAGTCCTCCGCGCACTATGTCGAGAATCTCTCTCAGGGAAATGCCACAGGACTTCACTCCCCACTTCAAATGGTGGTACTATGATTGGAGAACCGCTGAAGCTGTCATAGTGTTGAATAAAGAGGGCCAAATGGATACTATCAGGGTATTCGACCCAATGTGGCTAACCAACTTGTCTGCTAATGATGTCTACACATTATACAAGTGGCCACTGTTCTATGACACACAAGACATTGTACAAGCCCTCCAGTTCCAAAATGTTATACGACTTTGCTTTGCGTTCGAGATACACGCAGGAGTCACTAAAGAGGAGAAGTACAAAAAGTATAAGGAGGTGATGCAGAAGACAAGAGATTAGATAGATCTAGGTCCAAGGGGGAGTTTGTTGATGCATGTATGTCCCTAGATCATGAGCTGTAATGTAATAAATCTTGTCTGTCTGATTATGATGTAATAGTATCGATTAATGAAATGATATAAATTGTTTATTACTTGTGATGTTTAATATTTCATTAATGAGTCGTGATTGAATTGATTGGGTTTATGAGTGTTTGAATGATTGCACATTATGTTATATTAATTAAAACATTCAAACTTAACTTAATGAAGTTCTCATGCGAATGGCCCATGCGAATGGACCACACGCATGAATAACTTCATACGATTGACTCAATCGCACGATTGAAACAGGAGACTGGATCAGTCGTATGATTGACACATAAGATTGGCTCAGTCGCACGACTGAACACTCAGTCATGCGGATGAATCAACCGCATGGTTCAATCGCACGACTGAACCATACTTATGGCCCAGTCGCACGATTGAACAATACTAACCTATAAATAGACCCAATTCGTGGGAAAACGTAAGCATTCATTCCATTACGATTCCAGACGTACCCTAGCCGTCCAGAAGCCTCCCAAAACGTTCTCCAAGTTCACAGAACACTTCAGATCGGTTTCTAATCGATTTCTGACGTTGATTTCAATTCTTGATTGATTCATCGTGTGTTCTCACTGATTGGATCGCCAATCAAATAGGATTCCACACTATTTGAGTTGGTTTAACACGCAATCACTAGGTATTTCGTTCAAATACCAGGTCCTAACACATAACCGAGCCCTCTAACTCACAATTGACAAAGGGCTTTTCATCAATTGAGCTATTCGAAACTCTCCGTGGAACGAATTCGATTTTCATCACTGATTGTAACCTGAACGGATTGCATCATAGTCGCGCTCTGTTCTTGAACCTGTTCTTCATCGATTCATTCATAAAACGGGTAATTAGATACATCATTTTGTGCGTATTTACAAGGGGAATCAAAGCCCCATGTTTGATTCCGTTAATACAATCGATTTGCCCTTCAATTTGTGGTTCAATCGATTTAGGGTTCTAAGGAAATTGGGGGAGTTTTTGGTTTGTGTTTATAAGAGTTTAAAACCAAAGTAAACCAAGGCATCAGCCCTGGTTCACTGGTTAAGACATTGCTTGGTAAACATGAGGTCCCGGGTTCGAACCCGGGGACCCTCATGTTTTATTTTTAAAGGTTTTTTAGCCTAAAACTAATTCTAGAAAAATTTCAAAATGTATAAAAATTATTTTTATAAATTCGAAATATTTTAAAAGCTTCCAAATATTTTCTATAATTTTTCTCTAAGTTTACATAAAAATGTTTTATTTATAAAACATTTTAGTAAAGCTTGTTTGAATCATTTTCTAATACAATGGATTACAAATAATAATTAATAAATTATTATTGGGTCAAAACGTTTCTTTTCAAGTAATATTGTTAAATAGTACTTAATTCTTTTTGTTATAAAAATTATTTAAACTTTACGAAACTTTCAAATTGTTATAAGTGTTTCTTATCTCATTTTTGTATAAAATATGGATATATATCTTTTAGATAATATAAATGATGTTTATTTGTTATATACAATTATTTAACAAGCCCCAAAATTCACTTAACCCTAGTACTCGTTGATTCGTTAGATCCATTATGTTTAAGCTTAAATCTTGTAATATCTATATACTTAGGTACATTGTGAAGACTTTACGTTGGAACAACGATTACTATTTCTTATTAATCATCTAATATATATTTATTTGACCAAGTGAGTTTCCTTGCCTCTTTTTATCTTTTCACACTATGTTGGGGTGAAACATGATTGTTTATACATAATACACTTATATACATGAGACTTGTAAATCACTTGCAATTCATCTTTATATTTTGTCATGGTTATTTGTGTTTTTTAAGTGATTATATGAGATACATAGTTTGTTTACAATCATTAACTATTGCTAGCCTGGCGACGTCTTAGATCTTTGGGCCTGACAAGCCTATTTGGTGCTAAAGCCGAGGTATTGCCGGCTCCTGATGACGTATGCTTGTTCATCATGGGAACCAAATACACTTAGCCAATCTTATATACTTGTAATCAAGTCGAGGTTTGGTTGTAACGATATGTGTTCTATAACCTTACTAACTTATGACCTATGACATGAATTGCTACTTGTAACCTTAGCATATTACGTATGAAAACCTTGGAAACTCACCAACTATTTTTAGTTGACCTTTTATTTTTATCATGTTTCAGGTCATCCTCAAGTTTAAAGTGATCTATTGAAGCTTGCAATAATCTAGGACTTGGACCTAGTTAATAAAATAAAAAGATTACATTTTGTTATGTTATGTTTGAACTTATTTCATGTTTGAGACTTATGATTGTATTTCATTTTAAGACTTATAAAAATAATATTGCAATTTAATATAGCGTTATGTGGCTGCGAACAATCTTAACCCTCACATCTCGACGATTCCGCCGTCAAGGTTGGGGTGTGACAGCAATCCTTCCTACGAATAGGAACCCTGAAATATGGTGCAATTACGATTTATGTCAAATGGCTAGCGGTCCAAACAAGGCTCGTTGCAAATTTTGTCACAAGTTTTTCAAAAAAGATCCAAACACAACGTTGAAAAACCATATTTCAAATAAATATTGTAAAGCGTTGAAAGGTGAACCTTCTCAAGGTCAAGCTTCGATGACAAACGAAGGAAATATTTGGGCTTATAACGTTGATGCGGTTCGGGAGCAAATGGCGCATTTTGTAATTCAAGAAAGCTTGTCATTCAAACATTTCGACAACGAACGTTTGACTCGACTCATTCAACGAACTCTCCAACCACGTTACACCAATGTAAGTCATGCTACTCTTCGAAGAGATTGTTTAAAAATGTGTAAAAAAACTAAAAATGAATTAATATCTTATTTTGAAAATTTACAAACCGGTGTTAACTTAACTAGTGATGTTTGGTCGACACCTCACGGTTCACGGACTCGTACATTTGTGTTACCGTCCATTGGGTTGAACTTGTTTCGTGGCAAATGATGAAACGTACGATTGCGTTTGAATTGTTTGATTATCCTCACACCGGCCAAAATATTTTTTTATCTTATTGATAAAGTTATTCAAACGTATAAATTAGAAAACAACATATTTTCTATATCTTTTGATAACGCGTCAAATAACACTCTAGCGATAGATCATTTGAAATTAAAATATAAACCAATATGTGACGGTGTATTTTTTCATAGTCGATGTGTTGCGCACATTATAAACTTAGCCGTTCAAGACGGTTTAAAAATAATTGAAACAGTGAAAGATTGTTTTAAAAGAATGTTACGTGACATTTTTAGCAATAACCAAAGATATACTAAATATCGCAATTTTTGTAAAGACGCATATATCAAATGTTTAGGCCCGAATTGGGACGTACCAACACGATGGAATTCCACTTGTAACATATTTGAAAAGACTATTGAGCAAAAAGAAAGTTTAATAGCCTTTCATAATAGTTTGGTAAGTCCTGGAATGGCAAATTCTTACCATCCATCGGGTTGGGCTAATATTGAAGAAGTAACAAATATGCTTCAAATTTTTAAAAACGCAACAACGTGTCTTTCCGGAGTTTATTATCCATCAAGTCCGTTAGTACTTCACCAAATTTATTTAATGACATCAAAATTAAATGAGATGTCGTGTTGGGGTAGACCTTATTTGGATATGATACCCCCAATGAAAGAAAAACTTATAAAGTATTTTAAAGAAATGCCTCCGGTTATTACATGTGCTGCTGCTTTAAACCCTTGTTTAAATTTGTCGGGGGTTGAAACTTTACTTGATAAAATTAGTTTTAATTTGGGTTTAGAAGTTGGTAACCCCCCAATGTATAGTAAAACTTTAAAAGCTATTTTTAACAAACAATTAGAAAAAATGTATGATTTTTATTTATAAAAATACGGGGAAACATCACAAATCCATGATTCTTTAAGGCATACGGCATATGCCGAAAGTTCGAATGATTCCATGTTTGATTTACATAATACTTTAAGGGATGAATGTAATAAACGTCAACATGGTAACACTCCGAGTAGTGGACTCGGGAGGTATTGTCTTACAAACTTTTTATCCACTATAACTCCACAAGATTTTAAAATTTTTGACTTGTGGGCTTGGTGGAAAGGTAAGGAAGATCAATTTCTTATCCTATCCACCATGGCCCGAGATTTACTAACCGTCCAAGCTTACGGTAGCTTCGGAATCTGCTTTTTCTGTTAGTGGCAGGGTTATATCATAAGACGAACTCGACTCACTCCACAAGCGGTTGAAATGTCAATTTTCTTGAAAGATTATTTGGATGCCGCGGAAAGAGTACAAAACAAACGCTCACTTGAAGGAGAACTAGAATACGAAGCGGAATTATACGAGGACGAGGTAGAGAGCGGATTGACACCCGGAATAACCGATGATGAAGCGGCATATGATGACTACCTTCGTAACAGTTCTGGTTCTAGTGGCGAAGAATAAACGTACAATTATATAACGAATACGATAACTGTTTAGTTTTTAAAATTGTAACTGGTATGTTGTTAAAATTGTATAAATGTTTTATATAGTTCACTTTTATTATATATCTCACTTTGAGTCTTTGATTAATTTATTAATGTTTTAATATACAACATTAATATAAATAATAATATGATTATATATTTTATAACAAAAAATTATATAAATTAATATAATATATAAAAATAATTATTATATGAATTAAAAATAATTATAATAAAAATAAATATTATATGAGAGAAAAAAAGCCCCGAACCGGTTTCCAAACCGACCCAAACCGGTTTCGGTAGGTTTGATAGTTTAGGGTTTGAAACCGGTTTCAAACCGAACCGGTTTGGGGCCAAACAGGTTTTGACCGGCGTTGACGAAACCGGTTTTGGTTTGGATCCTAAACCGGTTTGGGTTTAAACCCGGTTTGTACATGTCTAGTTCAACTTGTTATCTTTAATAAGATCTTGAGTATATGAAAAGAATCTTGATAGTATATGTTTTATTCTATCACATTTGATATACCCTTCTTTCATTTATAAGACACAAGCTCCATTACCTTCATATATTGGCGTTGCATTTTTATCTTTCTCCTGTCCATAAAAAATTAATATAGGTTGTGTCATAGATCTTAACTATACACATTCTCTTGAAGCTTCATGTAGTACAATGACTTCAGCATGATTTGAGTATGTCACAACAAGTGTTTGTTTTTTAGAACGTCATGAAATCACAATTCCTTCATTCTTAAATATGTATCCAGTTTGAGATTTTGCTTTATGGAATCATATAAATAATTTGCATCTACATAAACAACCAACCATTCTTTTGAATTATTAGGATAAAACAAGTCTAAATCAATAGCACCTCAAAGATATCAAAAAATATATTTAATCTCGTTCCAATGCCTTTTAGTAGGAGCCAAACTAAATCTTGCTAACAAATTAAGTATAAAAGAAATATCAAGTCTTGTACAGTTAGTAAGATACATAAGAGCTCCAAAATATCAAATTATTTTGAAAAGCCACCAAGTTATCCAAAATATCAAATTGTTTAAATAATGAGCAATGAGCCACTTACAAGCTAGTCGTAGCACTTAAACAATTATATATATATATATATATATATATATATATATATATATATATATATATATATATATATATCTTATAAGCTAAAGTATTTATATCTTTATTACTAAAATCAAATCATTTAGTCTTTAAATAGTTTAAATTTCATAACACTAGTTCTAACACGTAAGTTAGACACTAAACATTAAATCACTTTTGTAACTTCATCTCATATTATTCCACATGCAACTCATATTATTTCATAAAATCACTTTTGTAACATCATCTCATATTATTATATAGACAACTAACTTTAATTATATAGGATCATTCGTACAAAGAGATTGGGAGATAGATAGTGATATAACCCATCACATTCAGGCATGCTGGTTTCGATGGAGAGCGGCTACTAGGTATGTGAAAGTAGATTCCCAACTAACTTAAAGGGAAAATTCTATAGGGTTGCAATTTGACATGCTATATGGATCAGGTTGTTGGGCCATCAAGAAGACTCAAGTGCGTAAACTATAAGTCGAAGAAATAAAGATGTGGACGTGGACGAGTGGGCGCACTAGGCTAGACTATATAAGGAACGATGATTTTAAAGAAAAAATTATAGGTGGTTAGTATAGTAGATAAGATTAAGATAAGATAGGAAAGATTACGTAAAACATTTTAACCATAATGAGGAAAAAATGTTAGATAACTAACCGTATTCTAACACACTAGTTAGAAAACTAATCATTTACTAAAAATTGATTTAGTCATATGGTTTATATCCTAAACCAATTCTAACACTTATGTTAGAAAATAAACGATCAACGATCGTTTACATAAAGCCAAAACTGGAGACAAGGTACTCGACTATAACACGGTATTTAGGACTCAAGATTGCATTCCAATCTTATACAAGTCCACTCAAGAGTTGAAACACCTTATTTCCCAAAAATATATATTTATAAAATTTAACCGAAAAACCTCAAGTTACTTGCGGGTCGATCCGGTTAAAACCTTTCATGAAAATCTATTATAAGTTTGTAGGATATTTAATAAAGATATAATTATTGATGAAAAAAATAAAATTGTAATACTGCATACAAACCGAATGTACAAATAATATAATTAATATGAATTAAAACCGACTCAAACCGTAGTCTTTTTCAGAAGGAACTAAAAGGACTCTTTGTCTAGTTAAATCTTGAAACCCCTGAGTTTCTTCACAACTTCCCTATGTCTGCACAATTAACGAACCAAAACTTGAGTGGCGGTTGAGAATTTTTGTTCAATAAGGGTCGATTAAAATAGATTCCGCACCTCTTCGTAGACAATCGAAACAGTTGTGTACCAGTAGAGATGTAGATTTGTTTATAGAGTAGTGTAAAATTTTGAATTACAAAAATTCTATCAAATCACAACAAGGAACATATTCTTGTATATATACTGTTTCGGCATGTAACAATTTGAAAAAAGAATATACAAAATGTCTTATCATTAACAAAATTATACCAAAAGTTTTCTTATTAACATAAAACTGATGTTATGATTATTGGTCATTAAGAAATTCACTCCAAAGGTTTATTAGTCTTCCAATGTGAGAAAAATCTCTTATATACTCCACCACTTTCGGGTATGTTTTATCATTCCTCAATATGAGATAAAACTAAAAACTTTCATTTATCCATCAACTTTAATTATCGATATCTCATTCATCTTATATTTGTTTTTTATATGGTTTGATTCATCTTATCTCACTAATAAATAATTATTACATTAACATATATAAATAATTATTATATTAACATATATAAATAATTATTAATGTCAATTTTAGCAAGCGAATAACCATATCTTGCACTAAAATGTTTAACAAAGAAATATTTTACAAGCATATATGCCCTCGACTTAAAAGACTTTTGGATTGATCAACACATCGTTATATTAATCTACAATAACAACTACATAATAAATAATGTAAATTGTTACTTGAGTTGGTATTTAGTAAAAGGAGTTAAAAAAATTCTGTACACCACTTAGATCCAATCATTGTTATGAATAAATTAAAGGTTTTAAAATAAAGTATTGCTGATATAAAAACTAACATAAACTACATATATAACATAATATTTTAGTTGTGTTCAAGTTTCATTTTCTCCTCTAACAACACTCATGAATTCTTCATCAGATTCAAAAGTCGTCATGTTTTCCGGTAACAGACAAACTTCTAGATCCATGCTTCCTCCGCCCTCCCGTCCGGGATATAACATCACCTTCCCGTCAAACTTATTCCCATACCCACTCAAAACCGCCAACGCTTTCCCAAACCCAAATTCGTTTCCATACATGTCAAACCTCGGCGAGCACCCCATATGTACACTAGTTCCTTCGTTATACACACCCAACTTCACCACTATCGGGCTTTTTGCCAACGAGTGCATCGATTCCCTTATTTCTTTGTCACCGTGCCTCGCCACTGCTTCATGAAATTGCAATGCAACCCACCCTACACCATGATCAAGCAACTCCCCTGCCGTTGTTTTTCTCCTCAACGGTTGAATCATATTACCTAAAAAATGTAGATATTAGTCTGACTGATATTAATCTACACAAAGCTCTTAAAAGGATGAAGCTAAATATGCCCTCTCCCTACAGTTTCAAGCGTACCCCCTCAAAATATCAAATCTAAAGAATAATATGACAACTTGAAGTAGGAATGACAAAGGTAATACTAACCTCATACCCAATTATAAAATGTGTCTTGGAGCATTCGTATTAGTGTTATTATTTTTTCACACATCTCTAAATTATAAATGAACCATGAAAAAGTTTTGCTCTTAAATCAGATGCTCCATCCAGATTTTCATATTTTATATCTTTAGAGGAAACTACAGTGATTTTTCATATTTAGAGATTACTATATGTTCATCATATCTATTATTTTATATTTTCATGATTGATAATAAGTGAAAACATAATAAAAATACAAATATTATTTGAAATAATGACACATATGCGGAAGTAGATGCGAGATGTAAGATATTTTTAAAATTGAATGAAAATTTAAGGACACACACTATGGAGGTCGGGTATTGCCTAAAAAAACCAGCCCGGGATGGAAACACCACGCCTCGGCCCGTTAAAAATTCACCGTGTATTACTCTTTTTTTTTGGGCGATGAATCATTTTTGGGGCGGTTCAACAAAAGTCTTTTGAGGTGTTTATTTGTTAAACAAAACATTAGACTATAATGAAAACATTTTGGGCCGATCTTTAACTAAATAAACAAAAAGAATATTAGATTACAAAAGATTAGTTAATTAACAATTTGGACGGTTGGTTCTAGGGGTGTGCACTTTGCGGGTCGATCCGGTTAAAACCTGCGAACCGACCCGTGAAAATTAAGACCGACCCTTGTATGGGTTAGCGGTTCCGGTCCACGGTTCGGCTTTCCTTATGTAAACGGTTATGGGTCGGTTTCGGTCCAAACCCACGGGTATGAGGTCGGTTTCGGTCCGGCCCGATTACATTAGGCAAAAAAAAAAGAGTTGGGTTTTGCTTTTTAGATGTTAAATTAGTTGTCTAACACCAAAAATGTAAAAAAATATTTTACCAGCATATAATACAAGTTTTCAGATCAATGAACTTTAGTCGGTTATATATGAATTACACGCTACACCTAAATTAGCTCATAAAAGGGTTATGATGACAACTAATGTACGGTTTGTATTTTAATATGGTACCAATTTGTCTATGTTACAATAACCAGTCTAAGAAACAAATTCATTGATTGATTTCGTTTATATTTTTAGGTTTCATTTTTCTCCCAGCAAAAAGCACGAGCCTAAAAAACATTTACGGTCCGGACCATCATATTATGCTGAACCGACCCGTTTAACTCGGTTCGGTCCGGCCCGAACCGTATGTAAATGGTCCGGTTCTCGGTCTTTTATATAAACCACTTATCGGTTTCGGGTTAAGGGCGAGTCGGTCCGGTTCGATTCGGTTCCGGCATGTTGCTCACCCATAGTTGGTTCTTAGAAAAAAAGTTATTAACAAATAATAATTTGTTTTAGTATATACAAGATGCTGTATGACAAAACATCATTAGAAATATAGAATAAGTTTAATTATAAAATATGAAATGTAAAGACAAATTTAATAAAAAATAACTAAACTTAAAAACAGAAAACCTGAATTTAGATTATATCACGTAAAACGAGAAAAAATTAAAAAAAAATAGAGAAATTAGAAAATTTTAATGTGACGTGGTCTAATAAATGATAGCTTTTGCTCTAACAAAACACACTTAAGTTAACCCAAGTAATTCATTTGCTTAACAATTAACATTACCAAAGTAATTCTCAGGTAACGGTGGGGAGAGTCTGTTTCGATTGTTAGCAAGCAAGCTGCAACTGGTTTCTTGATCCGCCGGAAGCCGCCGTGCGCGTGTGATGCACCGCCACACCACGGCGGAGAGCGACTGTAAAGTGGAGATCTTTGTTGTATTGCATTCGGAGTTCACTTTTGCTTTCAGTTTCCACAGTGAATCCGACGTCAAGTGGAAGATTCGTTCCCTTAACAACGGGCGATTTGGTCTATCGATGACCTGATCTTCATGGGCAAACGGGAGTGTGATCATCGGGTCGGATCCTGCCGGAATCCATCTGTCAAGAATCGGAGGACGTGAGATGTGAGATAAATGAGTGTTATTCATTTTGGATTTGAACATCTCCGACCACGTGCTGAAGAAATTCCAATAGGATGTTCCATCAACCACCATATGATTCATCGACAAACCGATGAAGATACCGTCGATGAGCTCCGTCACTTTAACCGACAGCAACGGCAGCTCATGACCGTCGTGATTGATCGCTTTGTGGTGATCGAAAAACGAGTGAACAACCACCGGGACGTCCGTCGGCGTAAGGATATCCGCCACCGTCAAATCAACAGACGAATGGATGAATCTAGCTCCGGGGCTGTTGTCGGGGTTCAAAAAGACGAGAATAGAAGGTGGGTTTTGGTGTTTGACGGTGGCTAAACGGGCGGCGAGTGGGTGGAAGTGGGTGAGTGTGGCGGAGAGTGAGTGTTTAAGGTCCTCCAAGAAGGTGGTTATGGAGGATTCTTGATTTTCCGGTGACCGGAAAAGGAGACCATTTTGAATGTAATTTGTAGTGATCATGGCGAGATCCAATGGAGATAAGTAAAAGGGTTTGTTTGCTTCTTCTGAAACGAATTTAGGGGTGATGAAGCACTCTGAGATGATCTTAACATCTGGAGGATCCATTGAATAACAATGGAGGTATTTCATTGTTGGATGAATATGATGCTTGTTTTTATACTGGTTTGGGACTTCGATTGCAAGTGTTTTAATTAAATTTTATCATTTTGAGATTAATAAATTATCACGTCGTGATCTAAAGTATAAAAAATATGTATATATTACATTGTCGTTATTATTTTAAAAGTTCAACGCAAAGTCATGCTAATATATAGAAAATCACATAGATCTTGTGCAGCATGATTTAATACGAGTTTAAACTTGTCTAGGTTCGTTATAAATTATACTTAAAATAAATCTTCGTGTCCTTTTTTAGTTTTATTTAATTTTTTTAATGGTCAACTTTAATTTTAAACATATATTTGCCTTTTCTTTCATTAGGTTTAATTTCAAGTTACTTAACTCTCATTATAACTAACATAAATTGCGTCTATCGCTTTCCTTTAATTGTTGTCGTTATCTATTTTTCGATAAGAGTTCTATTCAAAGCTTAAGCCGGATTTTATTTTTTATTTTTATTTGGACTTTTAGCCGCCCTGCTGTTTTTTATTCTATTTTAAATTTTTATTTATTTTTTCTTTCATTCGGTAGGCTTGTTTCTTAACTCTCATATTCACTACCATACCATTGCAGGATGTTTTTTAAGGCTTCCAAATAATATTTATTTACAACCTAGCCGCCGCAAAACGCGGCTCAAACCCGCTAGTTATAAATTAGAATGATATACTAATAAAGAACCAATGATTAAAATATCATTAAAATATATGATCAGATTAAGCTTCTTTTTTGTCTTACTATAACACCCCAAAAAAGCCTCCCTACGGTATGAAATAAAATGTGTCTTAGTGACTTTTTTTTTAAATATATAATCGGGTTAACACAAACGGACTCCTCACCCACAAATCAACCAATTCCTTTCTCTCTTTATCACCATGGTTCACCATAGCTTCATGTGATTTTCGTGTCGCCCACTTGACACCATGATCGAGCTGAGCAATTCTCCTGTTGGTGTGCTTTCCTTCACCGTTTGAACCAGATTTCCTGAAAAAAAAATATAGAATCCGATCAGTTGAATTGTGTTTATTAACATGGTCGAGCAACTCGCGTTCTATTAAACACCGGCCGATGTAACAATGTACAATCTCTAACATAGTTTTCTTCTTTACTTGGGCCTAATGTGTGTTAAACAGGGTTCTACAAAACATGGGCATAATATTCTATCTTCTATGTATACTAATAAATCAAAATGTTAGAAGTCATATGGATTTTTTCTACACTGTCCACCTAGATTCTATCTAGGATTTGAACACGTATAGTTATTAGAATAAAAATTAATCATTCAATGATACATTAAATGCTAATGATTATTAACATACTTTTTAAATTTAAAATAGAATTTTTGATAAATTAAAAATATATTTCTTTTTATTAAAAAACAAAAAAACAAAAGTTTAGGAGATATGAAGTTTTCTAATATAAAGAACTTTAAAAAATGACATTGTTTAAAAAACGTTTTTTAAGGCGAAACGTTGGAAAAATATTGTTATTGTGTTATTACCTAAAGTAGGTAATTAAACGGAATTTTAACCATATTTAATCTCAAATCATTTAAAATTTTAAAATATTAATAAATAATTATTAATTTAATATTTTTATTCAACCCGTGTAATAATTACACGGGTTTCTAAACTAGTATATAATTAAAGAAAATAAGTTAGGCCACTTGTCATAATATAAGAACACATACGACCACTTAACACTCTATTAATCCACAATTACCACTTGGCAGCCTTAGGTTAATTTTAAAAACATGCTGGTCATGCAAAACCCGTTATATTTTCGCGGACCTACATATTCACCCAAACAAAAAAATTACTCCCGGACCCTAATTGTCTTTCTCAATCACCAATCGCTTTGTGTGTGTTTCTATTATCTCTCCGCCGCAAACTACCATCGCCATCCACTGCAACACCGTTCTTTATCCACTGATTCATCTATGCAATTTCTTTGAATTGACATAAAAGTTTATAATAGACTCGTAATATTTTTTATGATTTTATTGTGTTTTAGTTTTTTGAATTTGATGGTGTCTAAGAGTTCTTAGGTTGCATATTATAATAAACTCATAATTAGAATGACGAAGTATGATAAAAAAAAATTACAAAGTCTGTTTTTTTCTTCTGATAAATGAAGGAACTAGAAGATTGCAAAATGGACAATTAATGTAGCAGGAGAGTCGAATAGGCTGGAAAAACATAAAAAGGGTTAAACTGCATCATGTTACCAAAAAGTTAAATTCTGACAACTATTGTTGTTCCGGCAGCAGCGATAGGCAGTAATGGTGGAGCTTGAAAAACTGATTCCAGTGTTTTTGGAGTCGATCCATTCGGAGTTCACTTGTGTCTGTTTAAGCAACTGAAAAATATAAAAATTTGTTCACTTGCTTATATATTAGATGATTATCAATGCTAACTCTTAATTTCTAGTTATTATTTTTTATTTACATGTCATGTAACATAGGTCGTTTGACTAGTATTGTAATAAATACATTGTTTAAGTCCATTAAGCCTTAACTAACCCTAGGTGAGCAACACCGGAACGGTTGACTTAAGTTTCGTAATTTACAAATTGTTTAATTCACTCTTAGATTTAATTATTTGATGCGTATAAAATCAATAATCTAATAACACATTAAGAAGAGACTCACGTAACCACCTATTCTATTTTTCGACTCAAGCATCCACTAGTTATGTTGCCCCACTCAAGCAACCATTAGTTTCACAATGTTAATTTACATCTCAACATAAATGTATCACTGTTTTTAGAGATAGACATCAAGCTTTGATTTATCCTTTCAAACTAATATCATAATAATATATATTTATCCACTATATATAATGTCTAACATTAAAATTATTGGAAAAACCATGTGTTAGTTTTAGAAGGATTCCCAAGATACCATGTTCACATTCCATGTCTTCAACGAGAAGCATAACTATAATATAACATTTTAATATTCTGATGGTAAAGTAACATGCATCTTAACACAAATATTGTGGGTTTGTATTTTTTAAAGTACAGGTGTGTTGATTTTAAAGTACAGTATGTATAAGGTAGAGAGTATATCAGCCGATCATATTGTATTACTGAGAGAAAAGAAACATCTTGTATGAAATATGTGTGAAACATTATATATACCATATTTACCGTTATCTGTGGCCAACGAGTAGCCATTGACTTTGATACTACTTAAATATGTGTATTTCAATTGTTATCAACAAAGTTGGTGGTGATGGAGTTGGTTAATGATCTTGCTTTGTGCCAGGTTAGGTGTGTTTGATTTCTACGGGCTACATTTTGTTAGTTTTTTTATTATTGTTCTTGCATTTTTTTCATTTAAAATATTATTTATGTTTTCTATCTATGTTTTTATTTTCGGAAAAGAGCCTCGTCAACTTCATTCTTTATTTTATGTATTTATACACGTTAATTGACGCCGCAATGTGTGTGATGAGATTTGCAAAAACGTTCTATCTCGCGAGCTTAATTTATAGTTTAGTTATGATAATGTATGACTCACGTGGGCTTAAAATCTTTTAGCAAAGGCATAAACTCTTACATTGGCGTAACATCTTGAACTTTTTAAGAAATATATTAGAAATATATTAAATTTATAATCTAGAAGAGAATTTTTCAGTTAACTCGTTCAGATTTGTGTTTGGATTAGTTTGTGAAATTTTACAAAAGTAGGAAACGTTTCAGATTTGTATTTTAGTGGATAAATCCAAAACATAATATGTGAAATTATCAAGTAATACCATATAATATTTATAACCAGAATTGCTCAAAAATGGTGATGTCCACAAATCATAATGAATAATATCAAATGGTTTAATAATGCTAGAAACAGAATCAACAAAGGGTAATCGTTTACTGTTTGAAACTTGACAAGAAGAACAAACCAAATGTTTGACACTTTTATTACATTTAATAAAGTAACGACTAAAATAATGCATCACATTTGATCCGGGATGTTCAAGACGATCATGCCATGGTGTGGACTTTGATGATGATAGCAAGGAGACTGCGGGTGGAGTGAGTGGATAAAGGTCACCTTGGCTATTGTGTCGGAAAAGGAGGTGTTCATCGTTGAGGTCCTTCAAAGAAAAACCATAGGGGTCAAATTCAATGGAAACCTGATTATCAATTGTAAATTTACGAACTAATAATAAATCTTTAATGATATGTGTGGAGTGTATAATTTGGTTTAGTCGGTAGGTTTTGTTGGGGAGTTTGTAAAAGCCATAACCAGAACCCACAATTAAAGTGGGGTTGGCTCGATCATATTCCGTTGGAAGAACACACACCATTTGTATCACTAATCTACTTTCGGTCACTGGTTGATCAACGTCGGTGAGTTGGCTGGTAATATCTTTCAAGGTTTGACAGTACTCGTCAAAAGAGGAACAAGAGGATAGGGTTGTGTTGATGAACTTTTGTTCAAGAGTGGCGGCACGAGCATGCTTGTTATTGATGAATATTTCTTGAATTGTGACCCAAGCTTCCCGTGCCGTGATGTCGTTGTTCAGAACACGAGCAAGTAGATCGTCTGAAAGTGTACTGTAAATCCATTGAAGGATTAGTGCGTCGAGTTCTGACCAAGCGGCAAAGGTAGGATCGGTTTAGTCGGGTGGTTTTGTGCCATCGATGTGGTCGATGACTTTGTATGCACAAGCATGGAGTTTGAATAATTTCACCCAAGCAGTATATGAGACTTTCTTTCCAACGAGCGTACGAATCTTGTTGTTGATGTCGGTAACCGTATAAGCTGGATGTAGAGGCTGTGTGTCGAGAATGGATTTGTTGGAGTTGGGTGAGTGTGTTGATTCATCATCCATGGTGAAAGGATGTACAACGTCTGGGAAAAAAAATTTAGAATAAGGAGACTCTGATTACCATGAAGGAATATGCATTGTTTTTCATTGATCTGCAATGGTATCCATGACCACATATATATTGACGGATTACTAAAGAAATCCCACTAAATTAGGCTCCACTATGGGAAGGCAATATTGACTAAATTAAATCAATAACATATGTAAAATATATTCTACTAATATTTCCATTAAAATTGTCTATATAATTATATTAGAACTTAACTTTTCCTAAAGAATTCTTTTATAAATAGAAACCCTTTTTTAATAAAATCATATTAAAAGCAAGAAAAATAAAGTTCACAAAAACACACACTTTTTGATAAAATATTTTTTATATATTACAGTGATAAAAAAACCACAAAAAACACAAGACTTAATACATCTCATTCCATAAAGTAAAGAAATGTAAGAATTACATATACTTTACAAACTTATCATTAACAACACTCATGAATTCTTCGTCAACTTCAAAAGCCGCCATGTTTTCAGGCAACAAGCATACTTCCAAATCCATGCTTCCTCCGCCCTCCCGTCCGGGATACAACGTCACCTTCCCGTCAAACTTATGCATACCCACTTAAAACCGCCAACGGTTTCCCCAACCCAAATTCGTTTCCATACTTATCAAACCTAGGTGAGCTCCCAAGCTGCACACTATTTCCATCAAAATACGCACCCATTTTTAACACAAACGGACTCTTCACCCACATATCCGCCAATCCCCTAATCTCTTTATCACCATGGTTCACCACTGCTTCGTGCAACCAGGGCCGGCCCAACAGTATATATGGGCCAAGCTAGGGCTTGGGGCCTCCCATAAGTTAGGGCCTCTAATTCTAGAAATATAATATGTTATGTTGGGCTTGTGCTAGTTGTCAAGATTTACTCTATTGGGCCTCAAAATAAAAGAATACATATCCTCTCAACTCTCAACTCTCATTCTCAAAAGTAACACAGGGACATGAGCGACGATTCAGCAGATTTCTTTTAAATTTTTTTGCTCTTGTCTAGGGCGCTATTGCAATCATATACAAATCGCAAGAAATGCCAAGGGTCGAAAACATAATCATGGTATATGGGCAGATGGCGACGATTTTGGACCTGCAAATCGATAAACCTCACTCGGTAACTTTCAATTCGAAGTTCATATTCAACTTTAATGGTGATGATTATGGTAATGTGATTCTGTTTTGATCCTAAATCACAACAGGTGCTGTAATTTCAATCGAAGATCGTACTAATCTAAGTTTCTTTCTTTCTTACTCAAACGACCGGGAGGCAGGGGTGGCTACTACTCAGCAGGTTAGTATATGCTTTGCTATTTCATTTGTAATTTGGGACTTTTGAGTTTGTTCTTTCTTATTTGAGTTTGGTTCATTCTACTTGACTATTTTCAATTTCTATTTGATGCCTTTAGTTTGAAACTTGATTACTTGTTTCTGTCTTGTTGTTAACCATGCTACTCAGTAAGTTCATTAATTTGAACGTTGCTAGTTGGTGTTTGCTGTTACCTATTGCCACTTGGTAAGTTGCATCATGCTACTTCAAAAATCCATTTGGTGCTTTAAATCTGAAATATTTGAATTAGGTTAGATAGCAAGAATCATGAGTTACAACTTAGAACTTATAATAATCAGATACTATCTGAATGTTTAAATCTGATTCAATAAAAAGAGAAAAAAAGACTAGACATGAAACTTTAAATGAATTACCAAAAATATCATTAAGTTTCATTGTTGGTATTATAATTACTCGTCTTAAGTTTATATAAAAGAGTAGGATTTATATTAATTCATTTTGAAGGGCCCCCAAATTTTTGGTTCGCTTTAGGCCTCTAAAAATATTAAGCCGGCCCTGCGTGCAACCGCACTGCAGCCCACCCGACACCATGATCGAGCAACTCACCTGCTGGTGCAGTTGCCTTCACTGTCTGAACCAAATTGCCTGAAAAAACGGTTAAAGAAAACAATTGATGTAACATTAGATGAATTGTGTTTGTTGAATGAAACTATGGAAGAACAATTGATGTAACGTTACCGAAGTAGTTCTCAGGTACAGGTGGGGATAATCTGCTTCTGTTGTTCACTGCCAAACTGCAACTGGTTTCTTCATCCGCCGGAATCCGCCGGGCGCGTGTGACGCTCCGCCACACCACGGCGGAGAGCGACTGTAAAGTAGAGATCTTTGTCGTATTGCATTCGGAGTTCACTTTTGCTTTAAGTTTCGAGAGTGAATCCGATGAGAAGTGGAAGATTCGTTCTCTTAACAGTGGGCGATTTGGTCTATCGATGAATTGATCTTCATGGGTAAACGGGAGGTGGTGGATCGCGTCGGATCCTGGTGGGATCCGTCTGTCAAGAATCGGAGGACGTGAGATTTGAGATAAATAAGTGTTATTCATTTTCGATTTGAAAATCTCAGACCACGAGTTGAAGAAATGCCAAAAGGATGTTCCGTCACCCACCATATGGTTCATCGACAAACCGATGAAGATACCGTCGACGAGCTCCGTCACTTTAACCGACAGCAACGACAGCTCGTGACCGTCGTGATTGACAGCTTTGTGATGATCGAAAAACGAGTGAACAACCACCGGGACGTAAGTGGGCGTAAGGATGTCCGCCACCGTCAAATCAACAGACGAATGGATGAATCTAGCTCCGGGGCTGTTGTTGGGGTTCAAAAAGACGAGCATTGAAGGTGGGTTTTGGTGTTTGATGGTGGCTAAACGGGCGGCGAGAGGGTGGAAGTGGGTGAGTGTGGCGGAGAGAGAGTGTTTGAGGTCCTCTAAGAAGGTGGTTATGGAGAAATCTTGATTTTGCGGTGATGGGAAAAGGAGACCCTTTTGAATGTAATTGGTGGTAATAGCGACGAGATCCCATGGGGAGAGGTAAATGGGTTTGTTTGCTTCTTGTGATATGAATTCAGGGGTGATGAAGCAATCTGAGATGATGTTAACAGTCGGAGGATCCATTGAATAAGAAAGGAGATAAGTGAGGTGAGAGATATATGTTTTTAGTCGATGGATTTGGGGGTGGTGTTTAATGTTTATGGTGGGGTTATATTTGATTGTATAATTGACCAACGTAAGGGGAAATTCACGTTCGCTTATTTTGACTATAGTTATTCTAGAAACCTGACGCATACTCAAAATCATGTTTTTCCATACTGACACACAGTTCATTGAGTTGATTTAATTTAAGAGTTGTTTAGAAATGTCTAATACTAAATGATACATAACTATAAAAAGTGTAAAACATTATTATAAAAATGATTCCAAATACAATATATTAAAATTCAAATAAAACATACTAAAATCCAGGCAGCAAGTTTAGCTTTTAAATAATCATAATGATTTTTTATTTGTGTTTGAGCTGCTATAAAATTGTGTTTTGTTAAAATTGTGTTTTGTTTTCAGTTTATTCCCAACAGTCTTCCAAAAAATTTACTTAAGATTGTTTTCCTCACGTCCATGAAGTGTTATTCCTCGACACATATTTTTAAAAAAGTTTTTTCAACCCCCTCTTGCTTTTAATTAATACTAATATTATTTTTTGAGCCATTTTCTTCAAACAATACAAATACTAAGAAAAACAAAAATTAAAGCCTAGAATAACGAGAAACTTTAAGCAACACATAATTAGAAACATATTGAAGAAAATCAAATAAAACCCAACTTTTAGAAAGTAGTTTTGTAATCTACTAACATCTTGAATTAATTAAAACATAAGTTTCATAAAGTATCAACTTTTTGAATCAAAATAAAAATATTTTTCAATAACTAGTTTTGTAATCTATCATTGAATCAAATAAAATCCAAGTTTCATAAATCAACTTCATGAATCAAAACAAACATAATATTATGAATCAAATCAAATATAAAGTGACACCCTACATTAATCCCACATCAGCCGTGGACAGAAGAGATTTCTTATTCATAAGGAATGTTTGGGCTCTAATATAACCAACGTGTTTTGGGTGCATTGGTTGTGGATGAGAGGGGAACTCCACAGTTAAGTGTGCTCGGGTGGCAGCAATCCAGGGATGGGTGACCTCCCTGGGAAGTTTTCACCCGGAAAACCAAAGGCAAATCCGTGAGTTCCTTATGGACAAAGCGGATAATATTGGTGGTATGAGGTGTCAGAATGGTATCAGAGCAACTTCTGTGTCGTTCGGGATGTGGGACATACCTCACCGAAGATGGTGACTTCTAGGGCTCATCGAGGACGATGAGTCCAAAGGGGGGTGATTGTGACACCCTACATTAATCCCACATCGACCGTGGAAAGGAGAGATTCCCGGTTCATAAGGAATGCATGGGCTCTAATATCACCGACATGTTTTGGGCGCATTGACTGTGGATGAGAGGAGAACTCCACAGTTAAGCATGCTCAGGTAGCAACAATCCAAGGATGGGTGACCTCCCTAGGAAGTTTTCACCCAGGCAATCAAAGGTAAATCCGTGAGTTCCTCGTGGACAAAGCGGACAATATTTGTGGTATGAGGTGTCGCGTGTTACATATAACTTGAATCAAAACAAATGCAATTTTCTTGAATCAACTAAAACCCAACTTTCATAAACTACAAACATCAATAATTGAGAAATTCTTGAAACCCTAGAACTAAATTATAACTTTTAGAAACTAATAACATCTAATTCTCATAAAAACCCTGCCCTATTTTTTTTCAAATTCTTGAAACCCTAGAACTAAAATCTATGAAATCATATATGTAAAACTAGAAAGATGAGATTACCTGAAGAGATAAGAAAACAAAGTACAAATAACTTGTTGTAGTGAATATTTTAATGCCAAAATCGCATCCTATAGGGGGTTTCGGCCATGAGAGGGGGGGCGACGGGCGACGACAAGGGAGCGGTGGCAACAGGCGGCGACTATGAAGGTAGATGGGTGAGATGGGAGGGAGAGAACATGGAGAGGTCGATGGTCTCTTTTTAAGTGGGTAGATATGTCTAATTTTCCATCAATATGGTAGATGAGCTGAACCATTTAGGGGATCATTCAGAGGCTGCGATTTTATGAAACAAACACATTCATCTCTTATCGATTCAGAGGTAGCCGACCTCTTAATGGAACCTCTAAAGGGTTGTTTGATGAAACCATTAAAAGACTACCAAACAACTCCTTAAAGGTACATAAGCTGATTTAGAATCCTGAACCAACACATGTTTTGAAAATAGTTTGGTTTGGTTAACGAAAAGACAAAGACTGCATGTATTTCAAACAATTCTGATTGAAATAGGTTTTACCGGTTTTGAATAGTTTGGGTTGTTTTTGGTGTGTTTTTTTTACCATTTTGATTCACAAATTCTCCGTGGGCTGTATACTTCCATAGAACTTAATCATCACTATCACTTTCAATTAAACTTGAGAAAAAAAATGCCATCTATGGGACTTGTTACATTCCCTTTATCCTTTCTATGATTTCTTAACTTTAAGATAATACCATTTTATCCTCATTACAGTTTTTTTCTTATTCTGTTTTTCTTACATTTTGATAACTTTCTTCATAACTTAAAACCCTTTTTAATCCTGCATTTAATAATAAATTTGTAAAAGACCTACATGCATACAACAATATGACCATATGAAATGACTACGAAACCTTACACTTGCTAATGAGCATCAATAAATAAAAATTTGACATAAATGGCGCCCTAGGTTAATCATAAAAAATATTCCAAAAAATAAGCACATAAATAAATCTCAAATCATATAACAGGCAAAGAATATCATATGCCAACAATTTCCCTAAAGACAGCAGCTTACTTGCGATCCAAGAAATCATTTGATCTTCATGGCATGTTTCGGTTCATGTAGCGGCAAACCCTGTTGCCTTACAAATCGGGCATAAGTTCTTCTGTTGCAGCCATTGTTTGATGCAACCATGATGGAAGTCATGCCCATACTCTAGCGATCCAAGATCGTCCCCATCCTTGTATTCTTCCTATAAACAAAAAAGACGATTGTTAAAATAATCAAATTTTGGATCATTAAACCAAAACCCTTTAACAAAAATATTTTGTGCTAGGCAGGTGGTCTTACAGTGATCAAAGGCATAAACGAGTAAAAAGTGATTCGAACATAAGACCTCTGCTAAACATAGTAAAGTGTGTACCATTGCGCCAACCCCTTGAAATTTTGAGAACAAGTTCTTTTGTTGCAGCCGTTGTTTGATGCAAATATGATGGAAGTCATGCCCACACTCCAGCATTCCAAGATTGTCCCCATCCTTGTATTCTTCTTAAAAAAGATATTAAGGGACGTTTGTTTCGCGAAATTTGTTGAAATTGATTTTAGAAGGAATTATATTTAGAATTTAATATTTTCCAAAGTATTTGGAATTCAAGGGAAATGGAATATAAAGTGAATTTAAATTCCAAATATATTTTTAATGGCAAAACACTTATAAAGGAATTGAAAATTATCACCCATTGCAAACCGCCACCACCTAAATGACCACCGATCATCGCCGCTACATACCACCGACCGCCGTCACCGCCGACAATCGACCGCGACAATCGGCCAGTGTAAACGGGCGTTTGTGGTGGCGGGTGCGGTTACTGGCGACTGACGATTATCGACAACGGTTATGGCATGATCGGTTGTTGGCGGGTTTGGTTTTCGGGGACAGGGCGACAAGCGAGCAGTGAGTGGGGAGTCAAATGAACAGTTTTGGGTGATCGACGAAAATTTGGATGTCATGGGCGACGGCGACCGCAATCGGAGATGGTGTTCGACAGTGGCACGGTCACATACCATTTTCACATTTTTGTAAATGTTCATAACTTTTTATCACGACATTAATTTTAAAAAAAATCACCATAAAATTTAATATTTCTTATAGTATCAACGCGTACTATATTGACATACTTTTTAAAAAATCGTCCACCCGTTATTTACATATGTGTAAATTAGTAATTACACGTGTAAATCCGCTATTACACGTGTGTAAAACAAAGTTTGTAAAATGAGTTTTTTTTTTATTTTTTTATAAATTTATCTATTTATTTATGAAAGAGGGAAACAAGAGAAATACTTTTGTGTTTTTATTTTTTTTATTTTTATGTTATTATTTGTTTTATTATTTTTTATTATGTTTTCATTATTTACCATTTTTCTATGGAAAACTTATGGCTCGCATTTGTGACTAGAGTTATCATTAAAAAGTTCTCATTTCAACTCTCCCCTATATGTTATGAAAACTGATTTGCTCACTACTATTACCCATCAATATGAACCATTTTAAGCTAATCTGAACATACCTTTTGGGGGGGCTGTTTGTGGCTACGAGTTCAAGATTTAAAGGTTTATGAAGGTTCTTAGGTGTTCATAACAGAAAGTGGAGTATGGTATTAAAGAAGGTGAAGGTGACCGGTGACTCATGAAGGTGAGTGGCGGAAGGTAGCGGTGTTGCGATGATGTCACTTTTGATGCCTTGACGTCTGAAAAGAAGTGAATTAATCTACAAGAACCTCGTATTGATCTTGATTTTTTTTAAAAAAAAAAAGAAAGAAGATGCAGATCTTGATAAGAGAAAGAGAAATAAAAAGATTTTGATGTAGCTGAGTGTCTATGAAAAAATGATGGTTGTAGATCTATAAATTATAGGGTGAGAGAATTACCCTTCTACCCTTCTAGTACTAATATAACAATTTTTTTAATTCAATAAAGTTATATTTAATAACAACCCATGGATCAACATGCTAGAAACTCAAACTCAATAGAAGTTAGTGTTAAGGACCAATCATGTTATAGTTTAACAAACAGTTAACAGAAGTTAGTGTTAAGTATCAACCGTGTTACAGTTTGACAAACAGTTAGGACCAATGATGTAATTTCTCAAAAGTTGATACCAATAATACAATATGAGCATACTACAGTGACCAATCGTGTAATTAATTCTAGATCATTTGAAAAAATTATAAAATGTTATGGTCCAACAAAATTTTCTATATAATTATATTAGAACTTAACTTTTCCTATAGAATGGTCTTATAAAATAAAATCTTTTTGATAAAATAATATTAAAAGCAATAAAATTAAAAATTCCCAAAAGCACACTCTTTGATAAATGTATTTTAATATTTTCCCCGACTGAAAAAATAACACTAAGATGTAATACATTCCATTTCATAAAGTAAAGAAATTTAAAGAATTACATATACGTTACAAACTTATCATTAACAACACTGATGAATTCTTCATCAACTTCAAAAGCCGCCATGTCTTCTGGCAACAAGCAGACCTCCAAATCCATACTTCCTCCGCCCTCTCGTCCGGGATACAAAGTCACCTTCCCGTCAAACTTATTCGCATACCCACTTAAAACCGCCAACGCTTTCCCCAACCCAAATTCGTTTCCATACATGTCAAACCTCGGTGAGCTCCCCATTTGCACATTATTTCCGTCAAAATACGCACCCATTTTTATCACAAACGGACTCTTCACCCACATATCTATCAATTCCCTTATCTCTTTATCGCCATGGTTCACCACGGCTTCATGCAACCGCCATGCCGCCCACCCGACACCATGATCGAGCAACTCACCTGCCGATACAGTTCCTTTCACCGTCTGAACCAAATTTCCTAAAAAAATAGTTGAATCCGATAAGTTGAAATGTGTTTATTAACATGGTTCGCATGCGACCCAAATGTCTAGAGGGCCAATTTTCTTTTATCTTTCTATAGATTTATATATTCAAAAAAATTATATACTTGTAATTATATGTTCTAAAGGTGTACAATAAATTTTATAAAATATTAAACTTAATAATATACAATAGAGAAGTGTCTAATAACTAATAACTAAATTAAATTTAAGAAATTAAAATTTCTATATATTCAGGTTTGTATCAAATTATTTTAAATCCGTCTAGCTGTCTATTAGACTTTTCGCAACGCTAAAGGACGTTTTTCCCACAAACGGTCCAAGTCATGTCAAATTAGCTTTGCATTAACTTTCATCCATACTACCCACAATCAAACTTTTACCCCTAACACAATCATTCCTACAAATAAACATTAAAACTTTGTAAAAGAAAACAAAGCAACACATATTTTTGTCACGTGGGCCCCACAAAATACATCCATGGAGCGCCCTTGGGGAGGGGCGGGTTAAGGACGGATGGGTCTGCACAACGCAGCCCTTCCGAATGGGCGGTACGGGCGGGGCTATGGACAAACATTGCGGAAGGTCTTACACCACATCACCTGTATGTCATTGTTTTATACCTAGCGATTTTGCAATGGCCTTACGTTCCAATTAGATCTGGCAATCCCAACCCACCTCTCTAAACTTGGGTTGATTTGGACCTTGAACAAGAAGAAAATAGGTTGGTTTGGGTTGGTTATTATTCAAGAGGAGTTGAGATGGACAAGTTTAAATATAAGTATAAAAGTAAGCAGGTCAGGATGGGTAGGAAAAAAATACAAACGGGTCAGGATGGGTTGGTGATAACTGTACCCGTTCACCACCCTGCGCTTGAGAACCAAACAAATTCCATCCTCAACTCCATGGCATGCAGTCAATGTCCTCATTGGGTTTCATTAATCCAAGCTGCCACATACCCCGTAACATTGCACCCACAGGATCCATGCAATTATCCATTTTATATTCCATGAAATCGTTAATTTCTTAGTTTATAAGTGCTTTATTTTATTTTCATGATCATATAGCTTGTGGATAGAATAGTGTGTTAACCTTCACTAACAACTATGTTTTGTAATTTCTCTATATTTCATTTAGCTATGCAATGAAAATACACAAAGAATTTAACCTATATTTATTTACAAATTTTTTAAGCAATTTTAAAATTGAACTCATCTTGACTTGTATAGGTGAGCATACACAACCGATTACCGAAAAATAAGCAAAACCGAACCGAAATAACCAATCAGTTACGGTTAAGATAGGCCCAAAACCTAACCATTCGGTTACGGTTTCGGTTTTCCTTCTTCCATAACCGGAACCAAACTGAGAGCTTTAATTTTATGTATTGTTTAAGGGGGTGTTTGATTGGTCTAACCCAAGTTCTGACCACTGACTGGCTGACCCGGTCAGCCAGTCAGTGTGTTTGATGCGTCTGACTGGCTGGTCTGACCCGGTAGGAAGGGCTGACTGAGTCCTTGTTTTGAGCATGTCTGACCCGGTCCTCCCCTTTCTCCTCCTTGTTCGACTTCCTCCTTCCTCCCCCCCCCCCCGGCCGGCCGCCGCCCTCCGCCTCCGATCGGGCTTCCGCTGCCACCCCCGCCGTCGACCGCCTCCATCCTACCCCCTCGCTCGCCTGCAGCCCCTTCGCCCCCTGCCGCCTTCGCGACCCCCTTCGCCCCCTGCCGCCTTCGTGACCCCCTTCGCCCCCTGCCGCCTTCGCGACCACCTTCGCCTTCGCCTCCATCCTACCCCCCCTCCCCCCCCCCCCCCCCCCCCCCCGCTCGCCCGCAGCCCCTTCGCCCCCTGCCGCCTTCGCCCCCTGCCGCCTTCGCGACCGCCTTCACTTGCACCAATTGCGAGCTGTGGTGGAAGAAGATGATGATTCGATTATGGGTTTTTGTTTTCTGATGTTGAGAGTCGTTTTTCCGGCGTCGGTGGTGGTGGATCTCAGCCGTGTACGGCGGTCGGCGATGGGTATGTATATGTGTATATATCATTCAGCAGAGTCAGTCAGATACTAAATCAAACAGCCAAGTTTCAGTCAGACGCAGACTCAGTCAGAACCTCTTACTGGGTCAGCTTCTTACTCAGTCAGATCTTACTCAGTCAGCGCAATCAAACAGCCCCTAAGTGTTTTCCATGTACTTTTATGAATTTGAAACATACTTTTATGTAATTTCATATATTTGTATGCACGGATGATGTTCAAATACTTCAAAACAACGAAACCAAGCTCCGTAACCAAGGTGACACATGAAAATAATTAAACCGAAAACCGACTAAAACCGAACTGACACTCGGTTTCGGTTGCTTAAATTTCTATAACCGAACCATCGGTTTCGGTTTCGGTGGACCATAATAACCAAACCTAACCGACATTTATACACCCCACCTATACTCATCCTGACACAAATTCATCCTGACCCATACTCATCCTAACCCATACCCATCTTGACGCTTACCCATGTTGGCCTCTTTACTTAATTGGCTCGTTCTGACCTAAATCATCTTGACCCAAACCCATCTTAACTTGTCAACCAACCAAATCCAACCCGCCTATTTTGCCATATATAGTTCCAATCCTACCATGTATAAGTTTTAAATCTAAAAACAAATTTCTACTTTGTCGTATAGAATTTCTATAGACCAGACCTGTTAGTTTGATGAAATGTAAGAACAATTAATATAATGTTACCGAAGTAGTTTTCAGGGACAGGTGGGGATAATCTGCTTCTGTTGTTCACTGCCAAACTGCAACTGGTTTCTTGATCCGCCGGAAGCCGCCGGGCGCGTGTGATGCACCGCCACACGACGGCGGAGATTGACTGTAAAGTGGAGATCTTTGTTGTATTGCATTCGGAGTTCACTTTTGCTTTCAGTTTCGACAGTGAATCCGATGACAAGTGGAAGATTCGTTCCCTTAACAGTGTGGGAGTTGGTCTATCGATGAATTGATCTTCATGGGTAAACGGGAGGTGGTGGATCGCGTCGGATCCTGGTGGGATCCGTCTGTCAAGAATCGGAGGACGTGAGATTTGAGCTAATAAATGAGTGTTATTCACTTTGGATTTGAACATTTCGGACCACGAGTTGAAGAAATGCCAAAAGGATGTTCCATCGCCCACCATATGGTTCATCGACAAACCGATGAAGATACCGTCGACGAGCTCCGTCACTTTAACCGACAGCAACGACAGCTCGTGACCGTCGTGATTGACAGCTTTGTGGTGATCGAAAAACGACTGAACAACCACCGGGACGTCCGTGGGCGTAAGGATGTCCGCCACCGTCAAATGAACAGACGAATGGATGAATCTAGCTCCGGGGCTGTTGTCGGGGCTCAAAAAGACGAGCATTGAAGGTGGGTTTTGGTGTTTGACGGTGGCTAATCGGGCGGCGAGAGGGTGGAAGTGAGTGAGTGTGGCGGAGAGAGAGTGTTTGAGATCCTCTAAGAAGGTGGTTATGGAGAAATCTTGATTTTCCGGTGATCGGAAAAGGAGACCCTTTTGAATGTAATTGGTGGTAATAGCGACGAGATCCCATGGGGAGAGGTAAATGGGTTTGTTTGCTTCTTCTGAAATGAATTCAGGGGTGATAAAGCAATCTGAGATGATGTGAACAGTCGGAGGATCCATTGCATAAGAATGGAGATAAGGTGAGATATATATATATATATATATATATATTATATACACGTTCTTTTTAGTCGATGGATTTGTGGCAGGTTTTTATGGTGGGTTAATATTTAATTGTATAATTAATAATTGACCAATGTAAGGGGAAATTCACGTTTGCTTATTTTGACTATAGTTATTCTAGAAACCTGACGTATACTCAAAATTGTGTTTTTCCCCACTGACTTCATATTTTAACCGATACTAATAATCCACACCACGAATACCTTTTTACTCACTCGTTTGGTGGTCAAGTCTTATAAAACGTCAATTTACTCTCACTCATCCGTTAATATAACGCCTACATGGTGGTCCCTTTTTGTTAATTAAGCCCCTCAAGAACTTGATGATAATACATAACCTTATTGTTTGGGTTATTGCATTCTTTGTAATTGCATACTTGCATATTTCTATAGCATCTATATAGATAATATAGTGAACATCATGACCTTTTGGAAGTACACACTATTTTTTGTGTTAAACAGAATTATATGTAGGAAGTATAGCTTAGTATAAACTAAAAACTACCGCGGTTGAAAACGAGTGAATGTATAAACAAAATACCATATTGATCTTTTTTGTTCGATACCAGTACCATTTCAAAATATAAAAAAGCTAAGGGTAGTGATACCTGAAAACAAAAAATAAAATAAAAATAATAAAAAATACCAGGACCAATGACATTCAGTCAATTCGCTTGGTACCATACTAGTATAGTTACTAAGTACAATACCATTAATAAAAAAAATACTCATCCTTGGATACGCTTGAATTAGTTAATTGTTTAAGTAGAAATTATTCCACCAATTATAGGGTTATTATTATATAATTAGTTATTAACCATCAAAACCATGCAATAAACAAGAAAAGACTATACATCAGATAAAACTGGAAAAAGGGTCACAATTTCATTGGGCTTATACTTCCAAACAAGTCAGCCATCACTGTCACTTTCAATTAAACTTGAAAAAAAAAGAAGGCATATATGGAACTTGTTACACTCCCCTGATCCCCTCTATGATTTCTTTTAACTTTCGGATAATACCATTTTTACCCTTGTTACATTTTCTTTTTAAATTTTGAAAACTTTCTTCATAACTTATAACCCCTTGATAATCTTGCATTTAATAAGAAATTATAAAAGACTTACAGGCAGACAACAATATGACCATGTGAAATGACTGCAAAACCTTAAACTTGCTAATGAGCATCAATAAATGGAAAATTGACATAAGTTGCGCGCCCTTGGTTCATCATGAAAAATAATCCAAAAAATAAAAACATAAATAAATCTCAAATCATATAACAGGCAAAGAATATCAATTGCCAACAATTTCCCCAAAGACAGCACCTTACTTGCGATCCAAGAAATCATTAGATCTTCATGACCCGTTTTGGTTCATGTAGCTGCAAACCCTGTTGCCTTACAAATCGGGCATAAGTTCTTCTGTTGCAGCCATTGTTTGATGCAACCATGATGGAAGTCATGCCCACACTCTAGCGATCCAAGATCGTCCCCATCCTTGTACTCTTCCTATAAACAAAAAAAAATTACGATTGTTAAAGTAATCAAATTTTGGATCATTAAATCAATACCCTTTAACAAAAACATTTTGGGCTAGGCAGGTGGCCTTAAAGTGGTTAAAGGCATAAACCAGTGAAAACTGATTCGAACATAAGACCTCAGCTAAACATAGTAAAGTGTGTACCATTGCGTCAAGCCGTCAACCCCTTGAAATTTACTGAGAACATATTTACCTGGCATATGCAGCAAGGTTCTGAATTGGGCTGCCCCGTTTCAACGACATACTGCTTCTTCCTGATATGCTTTGAAATTGTTTCTTCAGTCAAACCCGTGTTCACGTTTCCTATGCGTTCTTCCAACGCCAGTAGCTCCTGGAAAACCCAAGTTGAAGTTATGATTAAAGATGAGATTTTTAGTTTTCATGGAAATATGAAGAATAAGAATCATACCTCATATGACATGTTATCTATATCAAGCCTCATATCTCTATGCCTGTCGTGTATATCCGCAACACCGTAGAAGACCGATTGATCTAAGATCATAAGATCCTGCAATAACACACAGATCATTTTGAGTTGGGTCTTGAAGTTAAAAAGGAAATTTTTTTTATAAAAGGTAACCTCAATTCGCAATGGTTCCCCCCTGCGCATAAGATCCAGTACATTGCGAATCTGCACCAAACCAAAGAATTAGAAATAAACCACAAATTCAATAGTAGATTAGCAGATAACATAGTAATCAAACAACAAACCTCTGACACTAGTCTGCCTCTTCCTTCACTGCCAGATGTCCCCGTCCGCGAATGATAAGGGAAAGCAAATGCACCCTCGAGCTGTCTACCGAGCAATAATGAAGATCTTGAGAGCGGTTGAGGATGATGACCTGGCGGATTTCCAACGTCTTGGGAAGAAGAAGATGAACTACTCAAAGCTGGAGGGATTCTTGAGAAAATATTGCCATTCGGTCCTACACTGCCTTCTGGGTCAGTAGCTGACAGCAAAGACTGCCGAAGAAATGCTGATAGTCTTCGGGGAGGATAACTTGATGAAGGCCTGGAACTCGGTCCGGATCGAGAAGTGGCGGCAACACCATTTCCACTATTGTTTACATTCCCGCCACCATCACCACTACTGTTTGAACCCCAATTGAGTTCGGTATGGGCAGCGGTTGTTGTGTTACTTGGTGGTGTAAATAGAGGATGATCAGAAATTGAGTCTAGTTCATTCCGTTCACCTGATATTATAGTGTTTGGTGATCGATTTGCTCTGGAGCTAGTATACCGACTCCATCTAGATGTTGATTGAAAATTTCTTCTCAATGCCGGAATTCGTAACATGGGTTGGCCCTGATGACCTGATGAATTTTCAGCTGGCAGGTTAAGTCTGAGAGCTGAAACATCAGATTCTTGATTGTTATTATTAACCTGTAATGGGTCAACCTGTTGACGGGAAGAACTAATCCTCAAACTAACATTTCTGTGAGCGGTTTCCAGAACAGGGTTCTCGCCGATACTCAATCCAAGTCTTGGGATAATTGGCTCTGCGGGAGGGTCCTCAGCAACTGTGTGCCACGAGCTTGAAGCCCCATCGGGTCTTTGAAACATGTTTGAACTCCCAACCCCTGATGAAGATTGCCCAATGCTTAATTCAACAGCTTTTCTTTTACGAGACATCCGATGGGCCTCTAACTCAAAAGGGTCAGGAGATGGTCCAAAAGGGTCAGAAAACGACGAACTAGATGAACCACGGTCACCCAAAGAAAGCACACTTGATGGAGGTTCAGGGCATGATTTCATTAAAGAAGGCCACTCACGGTCTGCTCTTGATTCAATATGACCCTGGTTTGCTTCATTTGGAGCAGAACTTGAACTGTGTTCGCCTACAGTCCACACACTTACATTCTGACCTTCTTGACTTGTCGGGTTCAAAGACATATAATCAGGTAACCGGTTTGATGGAGAGTTAGCCACATCACTTGATGTTGAACCGTGTTCAAGCCCTAGTGTTTCTTGAAAAGAACTCATAGCACTCCTCTGTTCTTGCATTGGAACCCTTTATGAAATTTTCTTAGCTGTTAAAAAGATTTCATCAATCAGACTCATATTCGTCAAAATTCATCAAATACCAACAAGAACTATGTTTATACATGCATGACCTACAACATTATGATCATAAACAAAATAATACAGTAATTACTATAGAATAAAGCAACACAATTTGCATCCACATCAACAAATTCAACATCTTGGTAATATACCATAGAAATTTTGCCCCAATTTTGGATTCAATCGATAATCAACTTGAATCTTTAACATCATAATCAAGAACAAGGGTCCCTCGTAACACCAAAAATTAACATAAAAAAAAGAAGAAAAAAAACTTCTACAACCAAACAACACCAATTTGTATATAACATTATAATCATATGCAACACAATTTGCATCAATATTAACAAATTCACCATTTTGGTAATAAACAAGGGAAATTTTGCCCCAATTTTGGGTTCAATCGGTAATCAACTTGAATCTGTAACATCAGAATCAAGAACAATGCTGGCTAAGAGTATCAAATAAAGAGAAAAACACCTTTACAACCAAACACCACCCAATGTGCATATAGCATTATGATCATATACAAAAAAGTATACTAATATCTACAGAATAATGCAGCCAAGTTTGCATCCACATGAATAAATTCAACATCTTGGTGATAAACCCAAGAAATTTTGCCCAAATTTTGGATTCGATTGGCAATCTACTTGAACCAGTAACATCAGAATCAAGAACAATGGTGGCTTACAACATCAAAATTCAACCACAAACAAAGAGAAAAACACTTTTACAACCAAACACCACCCACCCACTAACCCTAGAGTCGAATTCACTCAAATTTTACAGCAAACATCACAAGCAACGGATCTTGCCCTAATCTACAATCAACCCGTATAGATACATACAGAAACATCAAACAATATTTCAAGAATACCATAAAAAAAAATTGGGTAGTTTAATTCTCATGAATCCGCCACTACCAAGACAAAACCACATGAAAAACAAGCAAAAATCAAGAATTTTTAGGTGAAACGCAAATTTCTTCAAAAAATCGCAAACCCAGATGATTACGGAAACAAAAGACAGAAAGAAGGCATAATCAAGAACATACCAGACAAAAACGAGAGGAGATGGATCTAAAATGAACAAGTATCAGACGAAGATGATGACCATCAATCAGGTTTCTGATTCTTGAAGCAAATTGATACCCCTTTTGAAAAGGGGGTTTGGAGAGGAGATGACGATCGAAAGAATCAAAGGTGAAATTGATTTTTGTGGGTGTAAAATGAGATGATAGGTGTTGAATTCACCCACATAGAGGGTTAGAGTGAGAGAGAGAAAAAGGGTCGAAAGAAAGGTGCACCAAATGGCGTTGTTTGTTGTCCCGATGCATAATCAAGTGTTGAAGATGGGTTTCTTGATCACGCCAAACACCCCTTAATGTCTTGTCTCTTGTGCTTTTACGGGTGAAAAGATCTCATGAGGATTATTTTTAAATTCAAGATTTCACCCCATTAATTTGCAACTTCTTAAAGGTGGTTGTTTGGATATTAATATTGTGGATTTCATTCTTTCCATTTTGATGCAAATAATTCTTTAATGTGTACAATATATCATCCACTTATAGTTTAATGTAGTAGATATTGTATTTTAAAGTTGTGAAAGTAAGTAATTGTAAAATAAAGTGTTTAAGAATATTTGAAACTAATTAAACTCGTAAAGTTTAAATTATTCGGTTAGTTTAGGGGTATATTGTTTAATATATGGTATAGGGTTTTAGAAGTCGGGTTTAAAAGTTCATTTTTGATTGAAATTGGAACCGATCACATAACTAGAAATAGTTGTTAAATGCTTAAGTACTTTTAGAGTAAATTATAGTTTGTAGTTCATGTGGCTTGAAGAAATTTATAGTTTTAGTTCAGTAGTTTATTTATTTCACTAACAATCTAGTAGTCTCAAACTTAGTTTTGATTTAACCCAAGTTAGTAACACCATTGGTGTTGCTCCGTTAAATCAATGACAAAAAACTATAATCAAGTGATCAGCCCTTCATATTTTCTAGTCATCTCCACCTGCCATCATAGAACTGTTAACCTCATTTGAGCAAAGAGTATGATAGATAATGTGAGTAAAAGGGTGGTCTCAACGTTGCTTGGAAGCAGGTAGTGGCGGCGGTCTCTTTTTCACCAACGGCAGTGGTGACGGTCTCTTTTTCATCAACGGTCATGGCAGCGGTTAGTCATAACAAACCCTAATAGTCTCCCTTACACGGTCTTTCTTCTATTCTTTGAGATATTCTATTTCAACAAACGAGGGAGGGGTGTTAAAGTGATGATAATGATAATGAGATATCATCAACTGCGCCCACAAATTTCTTGTGGTTTGTCTAGGAAAATGCTTTATTTCATTAGAGGGAACAAATCGACATGAAATTAGAGAGATGGAGATATTGAATAAAGCCGGCAAGATTAAATTTGAGGAGATGAAGGTAGTCGTCGGTTATACACGAGTTAATGATGGTGGTTGTAATCGGCAGTTGAAGATGGTGATGGTTGAAGTCAACGAGGTGGAGGATGCGATGGGCTTGGTTTGGTGTGATTTGTATTTGTTGTGCATGCATACAATGTTTACTTTACTATTTTGATGTGTGTCTAATTATACATGCTTCCTATTTGATTTTATCCCCCATTTTATAAAACTACATTGTAGCTACATTGTAGCTAACTTTCATCTATTATATAGATATATAATTGTTGGAAGATCCCCCATTTTGGTACTCATAATGTTCATAACCTTTGATCATATGAAACTATCCACTACCTTTTAAACACCACAAAGATAACCTGAGATTAGGAAACCGATGTATATGCTCTAGACAACAAGTATAGAAGTTCTGGTTTAATTAAGGTGTTAGAGGCTCGTAACTTAATCCTTGAGTTACTTTGAGGTTCGAAAACAAAAGGTTATCAAGTTTAGAGTATTTGTTCAACTTACCAGGTGAATACGCTTAATACTTTCAAAACATTCCAAATGATTTTATTTTACGAAAATAGAAATAGTACGTTAACCATGTTAATGCATAGAGGTATTCTGCTAAAACATTTAGATCATAAGTATATGTATGTTTGATCAAATTATATCTTGGGGATGGGTGAAAATCCCATACTGGGGCTGGTTTAGACTTAGTGCAGATCCAGAGAATCCCGTAGTAAGACTGCCTAAGCAACAATACCAGTATATATGGAGGGAGACTTCTAGTTGAAATAGACTGCTAAATGTGTATTTTATCGTTAATTTATGATTAACTGTTTATCGTTATTCATGCCGAAATATTTTTGTGTCAACGTTGATGTATTATTTTCAAAATTTTTCAGGTATACATGATTAAATATGTTTAGTCAGGTGTTAGTGTTGGATGGACTATGAATCCTAGTCATGGAAACTCTGTGATAAACATATTAGCAAGAATAGTGCTGGAAGGACTAAGTTTTCTAAGCATAGACCTTGTGGCAAGTTTCGAATATCTGTTAGTAGATAGAAAATTTTGTAAACATTGCTTTGAATAATGTTATGTAAAATTTTGGGTATTTAATACCCAATGAATATATGAAATTCTGTTTTTATAAATCATCAGAGTTATTTTATTTTATGAAATGAATTGTGAAATGTTTTTCCGTTGCGTAAACGTCTTTCAAGACAAGCAAATAAAAAGTGCACAATAACGCGTACCAATCGATCGCACTCCCAGGGTGTCCTGAAACCAGGCTGTGACAGGTTGTCGGGGTGTTCAGCTTATGATGGTTAAGATGTAATCGTCATATTTATCTTTTTAGATGATTGTAGATCGCTCATGTTGACCTTTCATTACTGTTAATCTCATCTTTATTAATCAATCACATAATGTTATCATTAGGAATTCATTGCATGATCTTACGTGTTTATCGACTCTGTACATCACTAGGGGGAGCTTTGTCTTCTCTTATGATCATATACCTTCAACTCCCTAGTAGAAACACAATCTATCCATGTTTAAAGTGATCTTGCTATATTCACATATAGATTTTCAGATGTTAAGAAGTAGGATTTAAAACCAAAGTAATATTTTTCTTCATTGATTGTTATGTATAGTTATTAGCTCACTTCTATGTTTATAAAATCATACCAATCATCTTTCTTTGTTGACCATGAACAATTAAAAAAGTTAACTATTAGAACTTGTCTTGTCCGTGAACAATACTTGGTCCTTACTGATGTCATATTGGCTATCACGATAGATATATTTGTCTTATTATGCATGTAGCCTGGTTAAAATAAAATGATATTTATAAATTTAAAACAAGAATTGTGTGAAAATCCAAGCATGTTTTATGTAATCCTTACACACACCATATTTCTATTGATAAATCACAAATAAGAAAATCTGGCATTAGAAACAAAAATCTTCAGTGATTTAATTAAGTCCCCAAATATAAATTTGTTTCAGTCTCAAAATCACCCACCAAGTAGTTATAAGTATAGCCTCTATCAAGTTTTTCTTTGGTTTTGTTGCAAATCATATCAAGCAAACCCAATAACACCAAATGAATTTTAGAGCAAGGCATTAGTCAGAGATTCATTTTTTTGTTGATTTATTGGCTAATTAATTAGTCAATGGTCATATGATGATTAAGAGTTGATTAGTTTAGTTGATTTGATATTTACTAGGTTGGTTTCTAATAGAACCCAGAAATCAAACAAAGGTAATTGATAGATTTAATTGTTAGAACCAAAAGATTAAGAGATAGAAGAACCAATTCGAGATGGGTTAATCTTCAAGAACAAAGGTATAGATACCCAATTTAGATAACATAAACATCCACACTCCAAAACAAAATGCTTAAGACTAATACTTAAACTAAAAAATGGTGGGAGTAGTTATCCCACTTTCTAATTTCTCCCTCTCCTATATTTTGAATATTTTCCCTCATTTCACTTCCCTCCATTCAGCAGTAGATGGGCTTGCCCCGACCCGTTCGATCCATTTTGACCCAATCCCCTTTTTAGATTCGTATCAATGCAACCTGCCCAGAGAATCGACTTGCCCTCAAGTCGGGTGACAAAAAAAACAGAGTTGCCCACTCATTCAAGTGTTCATCGAAAGGTTCGACAATGAAATGATGGAATGTTGTAGAATCTGGGATATCATGCTGGGCACCATCAATCCGTTGAACTTATTCCTGAGGCCTAGGTTGTTTTTCGAATTGTTCCTGCCCAATAATCTTGACATGTGGCCACAACCACTCGATTTGAAGTTTGTTGTAGGGATGAAAGGTACGGAGTTCTATGTTTTTCCTTGAGTGAGTATTGCTAACCGCTGTAATTTGATCTAAATCTTCGATCTTCATGTTCAAGGGCAGTATGTCCATACCCATTTGAAAGCTCAAACCTTCTTGATCCTAAGATTCCGGATAGGGCCCTGGCAGCACAACACTGAGAACATGCTCAGATACATCATCATCATCACTAGAATTGTCGCCCGCAGCTTTCTCCTTTAAGGTTTGAACCCCATTGTCTTTTACTATAACTACATCAACATCTTCATGTTTTGTTATAGCAAATATATTCTCATTTTTGTTTGTTGAGTCAGCTTCAGCTTTCTATTCACGCTTCTTGTCCATCCAAGTCTCCTTGATTTCTGAAAAATCACTCTTCAATTGCGACACAATGGACTCTATTCGGGTTGCAATTGCGGCTAATCGGGCGGCAACAAGGTTAGGGTGAGTGTCGCTGCCTTCAAGGTTTCTCCGGGTGGATGGTAGCATTTCGATTTCCCGGCAATGGAACCAAATGATAAAACCCAGAAATCAAACAAAGGTAATTGATAGATTTAATTGCTAGAACCAAAAAATTACAAGATAGAAGACCCAATTCGAGATGGGTTAATCTTCAAGAATAAAGGTATAGATACCCAATTTAGATAACATAAATATTCACACTCCAAAACAAAATGCTTAAGACTAATACTTAAGCTAAAATTGGTCGGAGTAGTTACCCCACTTCCTAATTTCTCCCTCTCCTATGTTTTGAATATTTTCCCTCCATTCAGAAGTAGATGGGCTTGCCCCGACCTGTTCGTCCCATTCTGACCCAATCCCCTTCTTAGATTTGTATCAGTTTCATTTAAATAATGTCTTAACTTGTGTTCGTATAGGTTTCTTGTCATTAAGTCATCACAACCATATTTTTGTCTTGTGCTAATATATCTATTCAACGTTTAGCGAGTGATGTTTATGTAACATTCAAAACGGTAATTCAAGTTGTTGCATTTGTGCTTTATAGTTTGAACTCGGGGGTGATCATCTTCTAATCTTGTCAACTAAATTCAATTTCTAAGTTCTATTTCCTTAAGTAATTAATTGTTTAATAGTTTTCATTACAATCAAACCCAAATCATAGTTCAAAAGACAACAGTTAACTAATTTAGTTAAATAATCAATTCAATTTAACATATCTATAGACTCTTCGTGGTTTAACCTCCTACTTGTTCTAAGTTAAGGTGATTAGAAACACATAAATAATCTTTGTATTTGATAATGTTTTCAACATGATCACCCATCCAACTTAAGGCCACAGATCAAATGTTGGTTTCGTCTTCTCTTTAGAATGCCAGGAAAGGGTTTAGGATTTTTTTGTCGCAAACGATGCTTCAAATAACCTTTGCCTTCTGAGGTAAATCGAACATGTGAGAAATCAAAATCCGCAAGCTAACAAATAATGTAAATCAGAATGTAATTCTAACGGAATAGAACTCGGAAGTAGATTGGTAGGAATTCTCGTTAATAAATTGATATCGCTTAAAACCCGCTCCCACAGTGAGAATTTTCTATATGAGCTTCCAAAAGAAAGGAGAAAGGACTACTAAAGCTTGCTTCTTATATGTCTGGTTACCACTGCGCTAGAGAGTTTTCAAAAGACATAAATGTAATGAGTTATACATTGTATATTTTGCATTAAGTTATCCAGACCTTATAATGTGTAAACAATAATGGAATTATGTTTTTGATCTAACTCCGTAAAAATGACAGGTTAGGCGGTTAGCCACCTCCGAATGGGGGTGTTATAACAGTTCTAAATACAACACGATATAAAAAGAACCATCAATCTCTAAAACTGGTAGTTATAAAAATTACACTAGTATAATAATATGGTCAAACAGGTTTAAAGTCACTCAAAGTCTGTAATTCTATTCAGACGACCTCCTAAGGATTCAAAGATTGAGATTTATTTACGTAATAATAATGTTCCCACAAACATAATTAGCCCTTTTAACTATTTATGACCTTAATTAAAATAAAAACCCGAAGGACAAAAAGGTGTTTCACAATCAACCCAATCGGACCAGGTCTCTCTACTTGAGACCTTAGATTAGTAGGTTCAGCAGATACTATCAACTTCTTAGGATTCAAGTCGCCGGTTACTAAAAGAAAATAAAAATTCAATTAAATATTAACTGATGTCTGTAGTTATATACAATGAGCAGTAAAATCCTTAGATTACCTTCATAAATCTGACTTTGCAATCTTGTTGGTCTTCGACATGAACAAACCTGTGTATGTATCGTGCGTTTCAAAGTTGCAGAGCACCGAGTTGCTACTGAAATCTAGAGCTCTCAAATCTTGACTCGTTCATTCCCCTTCAGTATCATCACTAACGGGTCAAATGGGTAACTTTGGCAAGGTAGATACCCTTTTTTGCATAAGTAACTAAATGTCATATCATATATGGTTACAAAAATTAGATTGTTTCAATAATAATCTATTTTTCTTATTAAAATGATTTAAAAGGTTTTTGTCATCTTCTTCTAACCCTTACTCTTTCACCCTTAAAATGGATGTATTTCCATTCACTCAGGTACTTGTCAAGAACTAGTTTTTGTTTCTCCATTTCACCAACATCTTTAAAAGCGCGTGCAACTTTTCTCACAGTGTCCTCATCTGGTTTTACGCCTAGTTCCTCCATGTCTGCAAACACCTGATTATGTACACAATTAGTTTAATCAAAACCAAAGCAAGAGTAAGAATTCTTTTTATGAAACAACTAACTCACACACCCGCTAGTCCTACTCTAAATTTACACCTTTTGTCCATCACCGGACTTGAACCCTCAACCACTTGGGGGGAGAAATCTTTCATTCTTCCCTACATACCTTAGTACCACTAGGCCACAAACCCTTTGGTAAGAGGAATAATTATGAGGGTAGGTACCTCTATGATGTTCTCAGGCATGTTATGATGAGCATACATGGATATCATTCTTGAAAACAATCTTCTTGAGATAGATCTTTCATGGGTATGCAAAATCATATTCCAAAATGATTGTGCTTCGTTTACCCTTTGGTCCATGTCAAATGCCAATAGGAGGGTGTCAAATGTTCCCATGGTCATTCCTTGACCTTTACAAAACATCCACTTCGCCACCTGTGTAACATTGCCAAACAGTGAACAAACCATTGTATTATTTCTTCTTCTATTGTGGCACACATGCACACATATATGGCATCTATAATGCATGCATATACCGACTATAAAATGCATTTGACTAGATATTTCACATAAATCGCACAATATATAACATTGCGATAACATTGAGATGATTTGATTGGAAAAATCTATTTCCAAAACCTATAAAACTATTATCATTCATAGTGAATATTGCAATAACGTTGAGATGCTTAGTTAGGAAAATATTTTCATACTTGAATAATTCGTTTCCATTGTTTCCGTTGCTTCAGGATATTGAGAGCCTTGGCTACTGCTATCACCGGAAATTCAGATTCCCAAGCTGTCCATTTATCAAGTGCTCCATAAACAGCTTCTTTCTCATTTGGCAAGCTGCAAACCTGCAGGTTAGAATTTCGAAATAAGTTTATATTTTGATTTTCAAGAAGTCCAAAAATAAGTGAGTTAGAAACTATGTGCGATTTTCCTGCAATTATTCATTTAAAACCTTAATTCGTAGATAAAAAAAAAAAAGATAAACTTTTTTATCTACGAAGGCTTGGGAATCAAAATATAAACTTGAAGATATGCGCGTACAATTTGAACAAGATTAAGTGCCTTTTGCCCAGATGCAGCAGAATCTCTCTTATTCCATAAGTGGTGTTCTGTTTTGCTTGGTTTTTTGACGATTTTCCTGCAATATTCATTTAAAACCTTAATTCGTAGATAAAAAAAACAAAGGCCTTATGCCAGTAAACTGATTTAGTACCATGCTACATGTAGCTCAGATACTCCCACTGCCCGTCTTTTGAATTTTGGTTGTCTCAAATGATATTAGACTTGTTAGTATTGTCTGCCTTCTAATTAAAAAAATTATTTATGGTGATTTCTAGTTTTATGCATAAGACAAGCTAAAACTACAATTCTGCAACTCTTTATATGTGTTTTCTTCGTCAAACCATCAACTTACTGAAATCAAATGAGAATTACTTAATGACTTAATGTGATTTCTTGTTTTATGAAGTCTATCTAGCATAATAGCTGCAAAATGTGGTGACAAAATGAATGTCAGATCTAATCAAAAGTGTATAAAGAGTGGCTTCCAGAGCTTTACAAACGGTGATCAAATATGTAAACTTTTGAATAAACAGGTGATGGAAAGAACCTTTTTAACCCTAGATTTTTATATTTGGCATATCAACAAGTGAAATAACATTGTAAGCAATTGTTGAGGAAAATAATCAGCAAAAGCAGCCTTTGTGCATGTTAGACAGCATCCTTGTGTTCTAACTATAAACCAACTTATAAACATAAGGTTTATGTAAAATCTCCTCAAAACTTAGATACATTTTGACTACAACCTAAAGCTGGTATTGTTGAGATAAATCTTTTCTATTCCAAATAAAGATAAAGTATTAGAAAAGAGGAATTACCCGTCCATGTCATTTAACTTGATCATTTGTCGAGATTCTTGATTGTTGGAACATTTGACAACAATTGTCTGTGTCAAGTTTCAAAAACATTAATACTCCCATGGTTTTGAATAATATTTTTTTGACACTTGTAATTAGAAGTATTGCAAAACAAAACCGAATGGTTGAGAGAGTAAAGACTTGCCTTTTGTCCAGAGAATGCAGGAGTATGAGTACAGAATACATTGGTACCGATCTTAATCTACTACCAACAGGAAAAACAAAATCAATAACTTAAAGAGGAGTAAAACTAGAAACTGAGATGTGATTGACAACTCTGTTAACCTGGCATGAAGAAAACATTTGAATTCTTTCACCAACGTCAGATTGCAGTTCGCGAGGACCCTGCGCAAAGCGGGAGCAAAGTCAAGCAGCGAGTATGCCCTTTTTTATTTGACTTCTTTTGCCAATGTCAGCTGAAAATGAAGCTTTTGCAATCACACCACTTAAACTTACCTAACCATATACAAAACATATATGAAATTTGATATCACTTGACCATCATCTTCATTGAACATGAAGCTTTTGCAATCACACCACTTAATTGTTCATGTTCGTTCATTAAGGAAATAAATGTGTTCACAAGCATAAACAAACGCCCACAAAGGCAAGCGAATGCACACAAATATTCATGAACATTGATGAACACAAACGAAATTTCCTAAAACAAACAAATACAAACCATCGTATATTGATTTTATAATTAAAATCACAAACATTACGTAATATCCACCAAAGATAAATAAGTACTTAACATAATTATCTCAAACAAAACCTTAACGAACACATTATCGAACGGTCATGAACATAAATGAATGAACGCAGATGTTCGTTCGTTTAAATAAACGAATAGAGTTTTCTTGTTAATGTTCGTTCATTTATTAGAACGAACGAACATAAAAGAACTTCTGCCGAACGGTTCACAAAGGTCTAGCTTTAAAGACCCTAGAGTTTGGACCCAAAGCTCACACTTTGCGGTTTGCGTATTCAACAACTAGGGTTATTGGTATACTAATTTTCTTTATAAATGAGATTCTAATTGAACAAGGTTTGAGTGGCCAAAGGATTATTCGAAGAAATGAAGCATATACAGTTACAGACCATAGCATACCAGAAACGGAAGATCAGAAGTGTTACCGTAAGTAAGGGCTGATTGTGATTGAGTACTAGCTTTCGGAATAGTTATAGTGTGGCGGATTACAGTGGGTGACGAGCGGATTTAGTGAAGTAGCTTGAATCAGGGGCACAAGTGTCGAGCGAAAGAAATAGGATAGACCATGTATTCGTGTTTATTTTGATTGAGGTTTGAAAAGGTTTCTCCCTTACCAAACCAACCCAAAGGTATGAGATTAGTTTTATTTAAAGCATGTTAGGCTAAGTTTATAAAAAGGTATAGGGAGTTATAGATAAAAAAACTTATTAACTTATGATTTTTGGAAAATGAGTTTTTAAAAAAATGTTTGGATTAACTTATGAGATTGAGAAACCAGTAAGTTAATAAGTTGTTAGTGTTTGGGTAAACTTATTCATGTAAAAGGGGTGATTAGGGCTTTTGTGTGGGATAGTGTGGGATAAGGAGAAGTTGTTTTGATAAGTTGGGGAAACCCAACTTATGGATTTCTCCTTTTCAAGCCAAGTTGATAAGTTAAAATGAGAAGGACTTATGCATTTGCCAAACACTTTTTAGGATGTATAAGGACTTATGGCTAAACCATAAGTCATAAGGAGGTTCTAATAAGCTTAGCCAAACACACTCTTAACATAAACAAAATTTGTTATGGTAAAAATAAGTCTTCTTTTTACTGGTTACATGGAATTTTGTGATACAAAACAAAGAGATATTTATATAACTAGGTTAAAGTCTATGTAGTACATGAGTAGAATAAATAAAACATATTAAAATCACCAGTTTTATAAATATTTTATTTTTTAGATGTTATTATCCATTAGTGAATAAAAATATAATGAATATAAAAAGTTATAACACATAATGAATTAGAAATTATTACTTTATATTTAATATGTATTAATAAATTATTAAAATGGCTACATTTATATTTTAGATGTTTAATAGTTTAGTTTACTTATTTACAATAATTATCATTTAATATGAGAGAGAGAGAGACAAGAAACACAAATATAGATATATTTCTTTTAACATATTTTAGTTAAAAAGGAAAGTCAAATTAACTGTTTTTATAATTTTCGTATTTATTATGAGAGAGATGCGGGAAAATGACTTTTTGATATACTAGAATGATGACACGTGTCATTTGATATGCTAGAATGATAACACGTATCTTAAAAAACCTTCTTTTATTATAGGTTATAGATTATAGATTAATATACTAATTATCAACTTAGTTGTGCATTGTGGGTTGTACTTTATGTTTTATAAATTGTATCTTACTTTATTTTTTTCTTTATTTTTTATTTTTAACCCTATAGTTTTCATATTTTACATTTAACTTTAATACATTTTTCATTTTTAACTTTGGTCTCATATACTTTATCATTTATAATTTTTTTTGTTTTACATCTCGGTTTAAAATTTTCGAGTTAACATACAAGCATATACATATGTGATTTATTTATTTAACATCTATTTTTTTTGTTTCACGACCGCGTTGTGTAATACACTTCGTTTGATTTTATACATATTAACACATCGCAATGCACATGCGTGGTTTAAAGTTTTACGCTATTTTTATGTTCAGTTTTGTCTTTTTTTTGTTTTATCAGTTTTTCTGGTGTTGGTGGTCGCTAGCGACGGTATGACATTGATGTTATTTGATACGGTCTTACGCTCCCACCGCAACGCGTGAGGTTAAATACTAATTGCCTTCTATATATCAATAACCTCCAAGAAATATAAAAGGCAGTAAAAGAAAACATGTGCATGGATTGCAGATCAATCAAAGAAAAAAAAGCAAAACTAAATAATCTCCAAAATAATCTCATCCTCCTCATTATTATTTCCATGAGTAATTCATATGAGGTTTATCATACTGATCTTTTGAATTAAGTTTTTTTCATTTGGTTTTTTAATATTGGTATCTGAGCCATTCTACGAGTGATCTTTAAAAAACCAACGGTGAACTTGTCTCATATCAATCCTATGGACAATTCATTATCTTTTTTCTTTTACTTTTTATTCTCTCTCTCTTAATGATAAATAACATCTCCAAAATAATCTCATCCTCCTCGTTATTATTTGCATGAGTAATTCATACTAGGTTTATCATACTAATCTTTTGAATTGAGTTTTTTTCATTTGGTTTTTAATATTGATATCTGAGTCATCCTGCGAGTGATCTTTAAAGAACCAGCGGTGAACTTTTCTAATATTAATCCTATGGACAATTCACTATCTTTTTTCTTTTACTCTTTTACTCTCTCTCTCTCTCTTCTAATGATAAATAACATTTATCTGATTTTACTACAACAAATTTATTAAACAACTCAAGAAATCAAACTTTAAACTTCAACTCTAAATGATTTTACTATTATACCCAACCTAATCCTTAGATGAAGCTTCTATGCCACAACTTAAACAAATAGTGGGATGATTTAAAATATTTATTTTTTCACTTGTTCATTGTTTTTCTTTTCAGTAAATTACATTTTTAATCCTTTAGTGTGTGTATATATACATCAACGTAGATCTTTTACTTAAATGAAAATAAAGGTTTCATCAACTCTTTAATTCTTTATGGGCTAAAAGCATCAATTCAATACATAAACGCAATTCTCATGTTTTTTAGAAGGAAAGGGCGGCAAAAGGATATGGGGGTGTGGAACCGTATAGTGAAAAGCATATATTTGCTTAATGACAAACATTTAGTATATTTTAATTTGCATATTTTGTTTTTTAAACTTTACTAATTATAGTAATCATTTTTGAACTTTCTTTATTTCAAATAAAGGATGAAGATCAAAATGACAAGCATACCGGCCATATATACCACGTTATGGCGTTCAAGACGGTGAAGCAAATCTTATCGAGGAAGGATGTGAGGGTTTTCAGAGGGACACCTTAGGTTACATCCATGAACGGGATAATAAGGCAAAACGCATCAAGAACGATGAGTCTAAAAGAGGGTTTTTGTAACATTATAGGCAAATCTCACATCAATTGTGAAAATGAGAGATGGTAGCTTCATAAAAAACACTAATCGTGTTGTCGTGGTTAGATAAAAAAACAAATTAATTTAAAGTCTTAACTACCTTTAGTTAGTACGGATATGTAAGAGTCGTCTCCATAGGGAATTGGTGGAAAACGTAAAACTTTATACCTAAGAACTTGAAACACGAAACGAAAATACGAAAAAGCAATTATTTATGGTTTTTTTGTTTAAAATGAAAAAGTAAATTAAATGTAAAAAATTAAGAAAGCAACAAACTTGATTATGGGTTTTGGAAACTATAATGAAAACGACAATGACTTTCAATACTCAAGTTCAAAGGCCCACACTTGATTTCGTAAGAATTGATTGAGAATCACATAGACATAATTTTGAAAAATCGTTTGATTAAAGTGATAATTATTAAACAACCTTTTATGACTCGCTCGTTCATACAATTACCAAATCATTTATGCAAAGAATTCACATACGTAACAAACTGCTCACGATGCAAGAAAACCGAATGCAAATGAAAGCACATGAATACTTAAACATAAAAATGTCTTTTAACTTTAAACAAACTCATAATTAGATTCTTGTGTCAAAAGAACATAACCCAAAATATCAATTCATACTAAATCTAGTGCTTCACTTACAAAAACTCTCCTCCCAAAAGTGATTACGAACGAATTAGCCATATTACCGGCATGCTTGGTTCTTCAATGGTAGATGGATGTTGTTGATGCTTGATTCGGGTGAAGTTGTGGTGAAAGAAACTCCAAAAATCGCTTTTAAAATGTCCAAAATTCTCGGGGGAGAAGTATATTTTAAAACCCTAATGATTGGGTTCAAATAAGGAAGAAAAACCACAAAACCCGGAATTAGTTAGGGTGACCGGTGTATCATACGCCCACCCCCGCTTATCATATGCTGGGTGTGAAGTTGTACGAAGCTTGTTCTCTGGATTCTGTTCAGGATACGATGCCCAACGTATGATAAGGCGGTGGATATGGTGGCGCTTGATTTGACTTGATTTAACTTTATCTTTCATGTAATTGCACATCTAATCCTTCCACTTGTTTTAATGCTTTCATAAAGCTCCCAAACATGCACTATTGTATTCTAGCACCCGCAAACAATAGCACACGCAGAGTAAACATGTTCGACACTAGTAATCATATATAAAATAACATAATTAATCATTATAAGTATCGAATAAACACCTCACGATCAAACATTGTACCTCAAATATCATGAACACATTTGGGATGCATTGTCTGCAAATGACAGAAGAAATCCACAGTTAAATGTGCTCGGGTGGAAGTGATTCAAGAATAGGTAACCTTCTTAGAAGTTTTCCTCAGACAACCAAAAGCAAAACCTTAAGCTCCTTAATATTAATGCAGACAATATTGGTTAGTCTAAAAGGTTGATCTTTAAATTAAGCGTTTACATTTCCTTATCAACTCGCACATATCTAAGTGTCACATGGAACCATGTGGCTAATTCAGTTATAACTACTATTTGAGTTCTCGGTTGTTCTTTCATAAATAAGTGTTCACTTGTGAGTTGTTGATTGTTCTTTGCTAAATGTTTATTAAGTTATCGTCTTGTTGGTTGTTTTTACTATATACTATTTGATGTAATTGTTGTTTTGAATATTTTGTTCTGAGAATCAGTGTTTTAACTGTTATGTTAATTTTTAAGGAAAAATAAATTTATAAGTTGCTCTTGTAGTTGCTTAAGTTGTAAGAAAGAATAAAAACACACATAGAAAGGTTAATGAAGTATTATAGTTAATTACTTATTCTTTTCTAAACATTATGTGGGTTTTTTTCTAAGAGAGTTAAATGCAAGTATGTGTTAATTTCTAACATTTTGTGTCGTTTCAGAATCGAAAGGATTAATCGTCATCTTAAAAGGAAAAAAAAATGGAAACTTTAATGAAACCACAAATACACATTACTAAAGTTCTTCACAACCACACAAAAAAAATGAACTTGAAGTCTTGATGAGGAAATAATCGATTAATCTATAAATCTAGATGAATATAATTTGTTAATGTATATGCTCTACAAGTCTTGAGACCGGTTCAGCTTGAGTCAAAGTCAAAACAGTTTTTTTTTTTGGAAACGGGTTTGGGTTGAAGGCGGTTCGAGTGAGGGAAATTACCGGGTTTAACTTGGATATAATCTGGTTTGGAACCAGGCCAGTTTGAGTTTATGTGGTTGAAACCGGTTTCACCAAATAAGGTTAAAAACACATCTCAAACATACGGGTTGAATCGGGTTAGAACCGCGATAGAATGAGACCAGTTGACAACGGGGTCGGGTTAGGTTGCCGGTTTTGGTTTCCAAGCGGGTTTTGTTACATCCCTAGTCCGGTTCAGCTTATCTAATTTTATTGGACCGAATTTATTTTCTTTCTTTTTGGATTAAAAGGAACAGTAGCCCACTAAGAGAAGAATGGTTTATTGATAGAGTAATTTGTTTTCTATGATTGTGATGCGGTTTGGTTTATTTTTGTTAAACTTGGATGGGATATTTGCATTTGACGCATTAGATCTAATGAATGGTGACGATGGGTTTATGTAATCATGTTTATTTTGGTGACATTGTTCGGTTGTGTTAATTGTTAGACGCGTTATACTGTATTAATCCATTGTAAATTCCATATTAGTTAATATAGTTAGGGAAAGGTTGATTGTAGAAATTTACATATCTCGTGATCTAAAGCTAGTCAATTAAACAATATATGTTATGGTTATCGGTCTATGTAATTAATTGGATATTAATATCAAACATCGAGGCAGCAAGTGGCAATCCAACTTACTTGAATGAAAACTGTGTTTAAAACTTGAACGGGTGTTAATCAAATGCATGCGATCTTAATTTGTTTTATTGTGATTGATGGAAACTTTTATGCAGCACCGTATTGATGCGACATGTTCTTGACCCCACTAGAAAAAATTCTTGAATCCGTCACTATATCAACATACTAATCTTTAAAACATTGATGCTCTAGAAATGATAGCAAAGGGGGAGACTCAAAATACAAGATATATACAAAAAGAATATAGGATCACCATTCTGATAACTTGAACTCATATATGACCAGATATTATTAATCTGTGACAAAACTTGACTAGGGGCAAGCCTATAGGAAGTGGAATCAGATGGTGATTGCTAGCGGTTACGTGGCAGGAATTATATAAAATGAATATTTAACCAACAAAACCAAACCTTGGCAGCCTATTATATCACAAATTACATTCGAAGAAGTAGGCTCTTGGTTGATTGTACTCCATCTTCAAGTCCGAAGAAATGTGATCACACTACAAACAGAGGGTTTTCACCGACAGACAAATCATTTGCGAAGATGGGACCCCTTGGTAATCCCTAGGTAAAAGTGGACTCAATAATCCAATAATGGAAGTTGGTGGCCGTCACCATAACACTATAACTAACGGAATCTTCACAAATGTATCATGACGTAATGTACCGACAGACTACAGACAAAATAGTCCGTCAGTAATTTCATTTTAATTTTAAAGTAATAAAAAGGTATTGTTGCTTTCCAGTAATTGCAATAAAAGGTACGTTGATGACAATTATTTCTCTAGCAATGTTGGAAAACATGGAATGTTAAAGCATTCGAAGGCTCGTGATCAAACTTAAAACTTACTACGATTAAAGTAATTTCAATTTATGTTAGGTAGCTAATCACTTACATATTACAGTATTTGTGAGATTAAATTTGCAATAGTAGATCATGCATGTTGTTATAATTGACTTTTACCAAGAAAGTGAGTCCTATGTCTTTGAAAATCACCAATTTTAATGTTAATTAGAACTCCATTTCTTTTGAATGCGAGTTATATTTGAGGGTAAAAATCTTACACTATATCATATGATTTAAAGCAGACAATTCTGGATAAACCAAAATAAAAAAGACATCATGTAACAACAAACAACAAAAACATCGCCCACCGTGGGGCTCGAACCCACGACCACAAGGTTAAGAGCCTTGCGCTCTACCAACTGAGCTAGACGGGCTTTTATTTTCATTTAAAACTTTATTATTAAATCACAACATCAGTAATCGAGTTATGCTAAAAGTAAACTAAATGTTGACATAATAGGTAGAGGAAAACGCCACTATTACTAATTATCAATTGTTTTTATATAATGATTTGTACTTAAGTTTTAGTGAGTTCAACTCGTTTTTGGTTTTTATAATTTCTTTTACTTTCAACTTCAATACTTTCATATCTTTTATAAATTAACACCTATAAATTTTCACTTCCAATATTAGTCCCCTAAAATTTTCATCTTTTGCGAATTTTTTGTTTTACGCTTTGATCTAAAATGTCCCCTAAAATTTTCATCTTTTGTGAATTTTATGTTTAACTTTTTGATCTAAAATGTTATGAGATAACAAGCTGCAACGTGCACGTGTGGTTTAACGTTTTTACGCATATAAAAGATTAGTGAAAAAATTACAGAATAAAAACAAAAAGAAAAATATAAAAGATTAGTGAAAATTACAGAATTCGTCCTTTAAGGGGTAAGGGTAAAATGATTTTACAAAAAACTAACTGAAAAAGTTAACTTTTGTTAATGAAAAGGATAGAAAGCGTGATAATTTTTCAATAAATAACGCTTAGTGTACTTATCAAATTTTAAGAACAAGATTTATAAATTTAGGTATACTTAAAGGATAAAATTTGTAATTTACTCTTTCTTAAACACATTTGAAACACAATTTACTGTAAAGTTAATTATTCGTTTCTTAAGAGATTTTTTCGGACATAAGACTGTAAAACTAGGTTTTTTATAATCGTATCCCTTCTTCTTTTTGGCTTTATGATAAAATATTAAAAAATGATTAAGTTTTTTTATATTCATTTTCTCTTTAAAAGATATGATACAAGCTATTCTAACATTGTAACTAGCATATCATCCTTTTCAAACGTTTTTATAAACTCGTCCACATATATAGCATATTGGCATTAAAAGATATGATTGGTTTGTGTATGTGTATGTATATTTTAATGGTTTGATTAAAAAAGTGTTAATGGTTTGATACAAAAAATGTTTTTATGGTTTGTGAGTACGTTGAGTGTATCTATATCTTAAATGTTAAGGGTTCATGAATATGTGTATGTATATGTTAAATCTTAAGGGTTTGTGAATATGTGTATGTATATATTGAATCTTAATGGTTTGATACAGAAGCAGGACATGTTCAAATTAAAAATGTATGTAAATAATAGTATATATGTATGGAAAGATTGTTAAAAGCCGCCAAAATTTAATCAAAGTAGCTTCACGAAATGTACATAATTAGATTGTAACTTGTGAGAAAAAACAAAGAAGAAAATTAAACAAACCTTGGGGTGGGGGTGGGGGTGGGGTGGGTGGGTGGTGGTTTGAACTCAAGGGGATGAATGTTGTTGTTTATTCTTCCATGTTTATTTTTAAATACAACCAGTATTAAACCCCATGCGTTGCAACGGTAAATATAAAACCGTGACAAATAGCACCAATGTTATATTGCCATCAGCAACCACCAACAACGGAAAAACTTGTATAAAAAAGAAATAAAAAACTAAACGGAAAGTAATAAAAAAGTTAAACCACGCACGTGAAACGCAAAACATTAATAATAATAAATAAGTCGATATAGGTCCCGCACGTTCGACATGTACGTTAAACATGAAAAAATAGGCTAAAAACATTGAATCATACGCGCACTTAGCATTATTGCCACACGTCGCTAGCGATCTCTAACACCGGAAAATCAAAACAAAAGAAATAAAAACGAAAAAAAATAAAACCGAACAAAATGTAAAAGATGAAAACTGTCAGGGTTAAATGTAAAATATTAAAAACTATTAGGTTTAAAAGTAAAATATAGATAATTATGATAAAGAAAAAGCAAATTAAGATACAACTCATAAAACATAAAATACTAACCTTAAAGCATAAGTAGTTGGAAATTAGTAATATATATATAATTATATGACGGGCTATCGGCACGAGACATAGAGGTTGAGTCTCCACAGGCGAGCGACTAGTTACATATGTATAACTATGGGTTACATATATGTAATTCATATAAAATGACATATATGTAACTCATTTCATTATCATATTTGTTCCTAAAAGTTTAAATTAAATATATATAATGAACTAAAATTATGAGTTTGAAATTTACTCAATTTACACATTAAACAAGTAAAATATAAATAATTTATAAATTATGTATTTGTATAGAGGTGATTTTCATGATTTTCTTTTAAGATTTGCGGTTTTCATTTTATCCTTATTTTGTATGTGTAGTTAAACAAGACTATTTCTAAAGGTTATATTTTCAACGTCATAAAAACAATGTATTCATATATTTCACAATTTTAATTTTTTAAAACAAAATCTTATATGGCATATTGACGATACAAATTTTTCTTAGTTTCATTAAATGTACCGGAAAATCTTCCGGTTTATGTACCATATTACCCTCTAGTTCACATACCAAAAAACGTTTACGTTCGCAAATTGCAAAACCCATCCAGTGGATGAACTAGAATATTCTGCATTTCAGGAAGTAAAAATCCTCCGGTGCACGTACCGAAAAACCATCCAGTTCACGAATCAGAAAATCCTATGAAAAACACGATAGAAGTTGATAATTTTGATGAGGATTTGGCTTTCAAAGATCATCTCCATGGTAGCCCATCATCCGTTACATTCGAAGATAACCTGATTTTAGTCCTTAATTAACTAGCCATTTTAGTTTTTTAAGTTAAGTGTGTATATATATATATATAGGGGAGAGATCAAATGAGAACTCAATTTTTTGTGAGAACTCTAAGAACCAATCCCAACCACTAGTTTTTAATGGCAAAATTATAATTAACAAACACATAATAAAAAAATTATAAAATGAAAAATAACATAAAAATAAAAAAAATAAAAACACAAAGATGTTCCCCTAGTTTCCCTCTTTCATAAATAAAATTAAAATTTTTTATAAAAAATAAAAAAAATTCTTGTTTTTTTACGAAATTCGTTTTACACATGTGTAATTCCGGATTTACACATGTGTAAATACAGTATTACACATGTGTATAACCATATTTACACATATGTAAACAACGGATGAATGATTTTTTTTAAAAAATATCAATATGGTAGGCGTTGGAAAGATAAAAAATACTAAATTTTATGGTGAAATTTTTTGAAAAAATGATGTCGTGAAAAAAAGTTATGAAGGTTTAAAAAAAACGGGGGAAATGACATGTGATTTGCATATGATAAAAAATGAGTAGCTCATATTGGTTCCTAGAGTTCTCATAAAAAAGGGTGGTTTTCAAGATAACCCTACCCTATATATATATATATATATATATATATATATATATATATATATATATATATATATATATAGGGGAAGGTTCCATTGAAAACCATGTTATAAATAAAAACCATGAAAACCAAGGGTTACATATATGTAAGTACATGTTACAAAGTATACCACTAATAGTTACATATATGTAGGGGTTATGTATATGTACGTACGTGTTAACAAGTGTACAACCAAAAGTTACGTACATATAACTCATACAAGTTACGTATACGTAAGCCGTTTCGTCATCATTGTCATTCCTTGGAGTTTAAACTACATAATATATAATGAAAACCAAAAAAACCAAGGGTTACATATATGTAAGTACGTGTTTCCAAGTATGCAACTATGAGTTACGTAAATGTAACTCATACAAATTACGTATATGTAAGGCGTTTCGTTATCATCGTCGTCCCTTTGAGTTTAAATTGAAAAATATATAATAACCTCTAAAAACAAAGTTGAAGTTTATTCAAATATACTTTAAACAATTGAAAACTTAAATCAATTATAGATTATGTCATTGGGTAGTGGTGGTTTTCACGGTTTTCAATTATAAACATGGTTTTCATTTTATCACTCTCGTGTATATATATATATATATATATATATATATATATATATATATATATGTATATGTATATATATATGTATGTATATATATATATGTATATATAAATACATATACTTACATATATACATATCTATCTATCTATCTATATATATATATATATATATATATATATATATATATATATATATATATATATATATATATATATATTATATATATATATATGTATATCTCTATATGTCTCTATATATGTATATATATGTATCTATGTCTCTATCTCTCTGTCTCTCTCTCTGTATCTCTCTGTATCTATCTCTCTCTCTGTCTCTCTCTATGTCTCTCTATCTCTCTCTCTCTATCTCTCCTATCTCTGTCTATCTCTCTCCGTCTATGTATCTCTCTCTCCGTCTCTGTCTCTCTCTCTGTCTCTCTCTCTCTCTATATCTCTCTCTATCTCTCTCTCTCTCTCTATCTCTCTATCTATATATCTATATATATAGGGGAGAGATCAAATGAAAACCATGTTTATAAATGAAAACCGTAAAAACCACCACTTCCCAATCACATAATTTATAATTGATTCGACCTTTTTATTGTTTAAAGTATATTTGAGTAAAATTCAACTTTATTTTTTGAGTTCATTATATATTATGTAGTTTAAACTCCAAGGAATGACAATGATGACGAAACGACTTACGTATACGTAACTTGTATGAGTTATATGTACGTAACTTTTGGTTGTACACTTGTTAACACGTACGTACATATACATAACCCCTACATATATGTAACTATTAGTTGTATACTTTGTAACATGTACTTACATATATGTAACCCTTGGTTTTCATGGTTTTTATTTATAACATGGTTTTCAAGGGAACCTTCCCCTATATATATATATATATATATATATATATATATATATATATATATATATATATATATATATATATATATATATAGGGGAGGATTCAAATGAGAACCACCATTTTTTTGTGAGAACTCTAGGAACCAATCTCAGCCATTCATTTTTTATCACATGCAAATCACATGCAAATCACATGCCATTTCCCTTTTTTTTAAAACGTTCATAACTTTTTTTCACATCATTTTTTCAAAAAAAATTATCATAAAAATCATTATTTTTTATCTTTCCAACGCCTACCATATTGATATACTTTTCTAAAAAAAATCGTACAACCGTTGTTTACATATGTCTAAATCTATTTATACACATGTGTAGTAATGGATTTACACATGTGTAAATCCGATATTACACATGTGTAAAACGAATTTCGTTAAAAAAACGAGAATTTTTTTTTTTATTTTTTATAATTTTTTTTATTTTTTTTATGAAAGAGGGAAAGTAGGGGATCATTTTTGTGTTTTTATTTTTTTATATTTATTTTATTTTTTGATTTATAAATTTTTTAAATATGTTTTTGTTAATTACAATTTTGCAATTAAGAACTAGTGGTTGAGATTGGTTCCTAGAGTTCTCACAAAAAAAGCTAGTTCTCATTTGTAACATGTATGTATATATATATAAACCATACATGTATGTAACTCTTAGTTGTATACTTTGTAACATGTAATTACATATATGTAATTCCTAGTTTTTATAGTTTTAAATTATAAACATGGTTGTCATTTGATCCCTCCCATATATATATATATATATATATATATATATATATATATATATATATATATATATATATATACACATATATATATACACATATATATATACACATATATATATATACTGCTGGACCGGTTAAGGGCTTAACAATTTACAACACAACAACACAAAGAGGAGATTAACTAAACTTGATCAAACAGTAAACTGGGTTAACCAAGATAATGATACAAAGAACACAAGTAATGATAAAGAGACAGAACAAGAGATTTAGGTTTCAAGGAGGCAGTATATTGCTTTCTCAAGTTCTATTACAAGTGTTACAAAGCATAAAGAAAGATACTAGAACTTGGAATACTTATACTACAACCTACAGACGGCTATACTTTGAAAGCCAGCTGGATACAATTGACTAGACACAAACAAAATCAATTATAGGTACAAAAGGCATATCTGCCTTTTGACCTTGTGACTATGACATGCCATAGCTCACATCCTTATCTATTACAAAAAGGATAAAGTACATAAAGTAAAAAGTTACAGACTCAAGACCTCAATGTA
>CM046029.1:67528244-67570744 GCA_025215565.1 Flaveria ramosissima | reverse complement strand
TAGTTTGTTAATTGCATATGTTCAAGTTTTAATGGAGAAGGGTATACGAGGCAAAGACTAATTTTTAAAATATTTTATCTCCTAAAATCTCTATTCTCTCTCTTATCTTAATCATAATGATTTGGAAATAAAAAATTAAATACCATAATTTTTTCTTTGCATGTCGCTTTTTTGAAGAACAGATAATCAAATTGAAAATCATTCTAATCAAAACTTACATATACGTATTATGATTTTAAGCAACCACATAACCAGAAGTTACATATACGTACTACAGTATAAAAATCAACCAAATCGTTTTTTTCCTTCAACCCTACAAAAACTTAAATATAACTCTATTCTACGTATATGAAAGTTGAACTTTTTTCCTCTTGACAACGTTCAAAATCGAACAACTTAGCTTGTTATGTGACACCCTATATAAATCCCACATCGGTCGTGGACAGTAGAGATTCCTGGCTCATAAGTAATGTCCGGCCTCTAATATCAACAACGCGTTTTGGGCGTATTGGCTGTGGATGAGAGGAGAACTTCACAGTTAAGTGTGCTCAGGTGGGAGCAATCTAGGGATGGGTGACCTCCCTGGGAAGTTTTCACCCGAGCAACCAAAAGCAAATCTGTGAGCTCCTCGTGGGCAAAGCAGACAATATTGTTGGTGTGAGGGATCGGGTGTTACAGATTGGTATCAGAGCCATTGGTTATAGAGAATTAGGCAATACGCTTGACCTAGACTATAACCTAGGAACCTTCATGTAGATTTGCATGCTAGGAATCTGTATGCATATTATATCTCGTGTATGTGTTCCTTGCTGCTTGATTTGTTCATCTATTTGTTATGTGATCTTTCCACCCTATGAGAGAGCCCTTGTGCTCACTCTTTTATGGGATGCTTCTATTGGATCTTCTGTTCCCTTTGCGCGCCGAGTTAGTTTATCAGATCTGGGTATTAAACCCGAAGAGATCTTCACAGATCATGCTATTGCGCTTGACCTTGGACATTGAGATTAACCCTAAGGAGGCTATGTCTGAAACCTCGAAAGAGGAGGAAATAGACAACCTCCGCTAGACTAAACGTGATTGTATACATGGACTTACAAATGTTGTGATGGATTATTATTGAGACATTACTTATCCATGGTGTGAGAACTGCACGAATTGCATGCGATGTGTGGTGACAATAAGTGTGATATTGACATGGAATACTGGACTTGATGAGTGTTATGGATATACACTTTGAAATGATTTAAGCTTATGTGTTTACTTTTCTATGATTAGAAAATGCCGCCTCGAAGAGTTACCCGCAGCAATAGTGGCGGGAGTGAAGCCCCAAGGGGCAGAGGCAGAGGCAGAGCACCAAGAACAAGTGATGCTCCTGCCAGTAACAGTCAAGGAACAGGGAACGCCGACATGGCAGTCCTGATCGCTCAACAGTTGGCCGCACTGATTCCTACTATCGTGGCCTAAGTGAGCGACGCACTCCAACAACACCACCCTCACGGGGATGGTGGCAACGATGATGGAGACAACGGAGAAAGAGCCCATGGTGGGATCGAAACTGAGGTGGGAAACGGAAACCCGACCGGAAACGAAAGCAACCAAGAGACCGGAAATGGTGGTACAGCCGGTATCGAAACTGGGGTTGTTAATGCACGTCGGGGATGTTCATACAAGGAGTTTGTGGCTTGCAAACCAAGGGAATTCGATGGGAAAGGTGGGGCGATAGCCCTAACCAGGTGGCTGGAAAAGATGGAGGCAGTGATTGATATCAGTGAGTGCCTCGACAGCCAAAGAATCAAGTATGCCACTTGTTCACTGCAGGGTAAGGCCCTAACCTGGTGGAACACCCAAGTTCAAGCTAGAGAAAGAGAATCTGCGATGCAGATGTCATGGGATGAGTTCAAGGCTTTGATCACTGAGGAATACTGCCCCCTCAACGAAATGCAGAAATTGGAGCATGAGTTCTGGAATCATGCTATGGTGGGGGTCGGGCATGCAGCTTATACTGATCGTTTTCATGAGCTGGCAAGATTGGTTCCGCATCTGGTCACGCCGGAATCAAAGAGGATTGAGAGGTACATTTGGGGACTTGCGCCTCAAATTAGGGTGATGGTTACAGCAGCTCCTCCTCCTACTATTCAGAGCGCAATTCTGAAAGCTGGCGCTTTAACTGATGAGATGGTAAGAACAGGGTTTTGGGCAGAAGAGCAGAGAAGCGAAAGGATGTTGGGGAATCGAGCCGGTCGAGTGCCGGAAAGTTTGATAAGAGGGTCAAGACGACCAGGAATTTTGTGGCCGTGTCTCAGGCCAAGAGAGAGTATGTGGGGCCGCACCCCAAATGTGACAGGTGCAATTATCATCATCCCCCAGGAGTGCAGTGCCGGGTGTGCGCGAACTGTAGGCGCCCGGGACATTTGGCGAGAGATTGTAGAACTGCGCCAAATCTTGTAGCACCCGTCAACGCGGTTAACCCCGCCGGGAATGCAAGGGCTTGTTTTGAGTGTGGGAGCCCTGATCATTACAGAAACATGTGCCCCAGGCTGAATCGGGCACTGGGTCAATAGGGAAACAACCAGCAGCAAGTGATGGCTATCGCTGGGAATCAAGGCCCGACTACTCAGGGGAATGCAGCTCGGGGACGTGCATTCGTCATTGGAGCCAATGATGTCGTCAGGACCCGAATGTTGTCACGGGTACGCACTTAGTCAATCATCACTTCGCATCTATATTATTTGATACTGGAGCAGACAATAGCTTTATATCTTCTGAGTTTGTGCAATTGCTTGATTTGAGTCCTAGTAGGCTAGAAACTAGCTACTCTGTAGAGATGGCCAATGGTAGGGTTGTTCAGGCCGATGAGATTATTAGGAAGTGCTCGTTAACATTGGAGAACCATGCCTTCGATATAGACTTGATACCCTTCGAGCTAGGAAGTTTTGATGTGATTGTGGGCATGGATTGGTTGTCGCAAAACGGAGCAGAGATTGTCTGTCGGGACAAAGTAGTACGAATCCCTATGCCAAACGGGGAAGTACTCAAGTTAAAGGGAGAACGACCGGAAAGGAACTTAAAGCTTATTTCCTGCATGAAAGCACGCCAGAGTTTACGAAAGCAGTGCTACGCTTTTCTGGCTCACGTGGTTGAAAAGAAGGACGAAGAAAGGAAAATAGTAGATATTCTAGTGGTACGGGATTACCCAGATGTATTTCCAGATGACTTGTCTGGTTTGCCTCCTCCACGACAGGTGGAATTCCGTATAGAGTTGGTTCCTGGAGCTACACCGGTAGCGAAGACGCCATATCGACTAGCGCCATCCGAAATGCAAGAGTTGTCTAGTCAGTTACAGGAACTACTGGAGAATGGTTTTATTCGACCGAGTCATTCACCGTGGGGAGCGGCGGTACTATTCGTCAAAAAGAAGGATGGATCGTTCCGCATGTGCATCGATTACCGTGAACTGAACAAGTTAACTGTGAAGAATCGATATCCTCTCCCCAGGATCGACGATCTGTTTGATCAGCTACAAGGAGCTTCGTACTTCTCAAAGATCGATCTTCGTTCTGGTTATCATCAGCTAAGAGTTTTCGAGGACGACATACCGAAGACAGCGTTTAGGACTCGTTATGGGCACTATGAGTTCTTGGTCATGCCATTTGGGCTGACCAACGCACCAGCAGTGTTTATGGATCTAATGAATCGGGTGTGCAAACCTTACTTGGATAAGTTCGTGATCGTGTTCATAGACGATATACTGATCTACTCCCGATCAAAAGAGGATCATGAAGAACACCTTCGGGTAATTCTGGAGCTGCTACGGGAAGAGAAACTTTTCGCCAAGTTCTCGAAATTGAATTTTGGTTGCGGGAAGTGAAATTTTTGGGTCATGTGGTTAACAAGGACGGGATTCATGTAGATCCCGGCAAGATCGAAGCGTTGAAGAAGTGGGATACGCCCCAGACACCATCAGAGATACGACAATTTTTAGGATTGGCCGGTTATTATCGTCGCTTTATCGCGAATTTCTCAAAGATCGCGCAACCATTAACCCTGCTTACTCAGAAAGATAAGAAGTTTGATTGGGGATATGCACAAAGAACAGCGTTCCAAACGTTGAAAGAGAAGCTGTGCAACGCGCCTATATTGTCTCTCCCAGACGGAACTGATGATTTTGTGTTTACTGCGATGCGTCACATCAAGGATTGGGATGTGTACTAATGCAGAAGGATAAGGTGATTGCCTACGCTTCGCGACAGCTTAAAGTGCATGAAAGAACTACACCACTCATGATCTTGAGTTGGGTGCTGTAGTATTTGCATTCAAGATTTGGAGGCATTACCTGTATGGAACCAAATGCATCATCTTCACTGATCATAAGAGCCTCCAACATATTCTGGATCAGAAGGAACTTAATATGCGTCAACGACGTTGGGTAGAGCTTCTTAGTGACTACAATTGTGAAATCCGGTATCATCTGGGGAAAGCTAACGTGGTGGCTGATGCTTTAAGCCGTAAAGAACGTGTGAAACCACTACGTGCTCGAGCGTTGGGATTGACCATTCAAACGAATTTGAAAGCTCAGATCCAAATTGCACAGAGTGAGGCGTTGAAAGAAGAAAACCTTGCGGGAAAGAATTCCGAGGGTTAGATAAACAGATGATTCACAAGGATGATGGTATACAATACTTCATGGATCGCATATGGGTACCCCCGATGGGGAGGTGTTCGAACCTTAGTCATGGATGAAGCCCACAGACGCGATATTCTATTCATCCTGGTGCAGACAAGATGTATCACGATCTCAAGGATCTATAGTGGTGGCCAGGCATGAAGAAACATTGCCTTATACGTCAGCAGATGCTTGACGTGTTCCAAAGTTAAAGCTGAACATCAGAAACCATCGGGATTATTACAGCAACCTGAAATTCCCGAGTGGAAATGGGAGAACATAACTATGGATTTCATTACCAAACTCCCTAGAACAAGCAGCTGTCATGACTCGATATGGGTCATTGTGGATCGAATGACGAAATCAGCACATTTCTTGCCTATCCGAGAAGATTACAAGATGGATAAGTTGGCGAGATTGTACATCAAAGAGGTCGTGACACGACACGGAGGGCCGGTGTCAATCATATCCGACTGTGATAGCCGATTCACTTCACGATTTTGGCAGACACTACAGAAAGCGATGGGCACTCGATTAGATATGAGTACCGCCTATCACCCTCAAACAGATGGCCAAAGTGAACGAACTATACAGACGCTAGAAGACATGTTGAGAGCGTGTGTAATCGATTTTGGTGGTAGTTGGGATGCTCATCTACCGTTGATTGAGTTCTCCTTACACACAACTACCATACAGCATTGGATGTGCTCCATTTGAAGCGTTGTATGGAAGGAAATGCAGATCAGATCACCCGTTTGTTGGGCCGAAATTGGTGAAAGTCAGCTAAGGCCCAGAGATCATTCAAGAAACAACTGACAAGATCTTTCAAATCAAAGACCGACTTAAAGCCGCACGAGATCGCCAAAAGAGCTATCCCGACAACCGTCGGAAGCCTCTAGAATTCAACGTTGGGGATCGTGTTTACTCAAAGTCTCCCCTTGGAAAGGTCGTTCGATTTGGAAAGAAAGGAAAGTTAGCCCCCCAAGATACTTGGACCATTCGAGAATACTGAAAGAATCGGTCCAGTGGCTTACCGGTTAAGGTTGCCACAAACTTAGCGGTGTGCATGATACTTTTCACATGTCAAACCTCAAGAAGTGTTTGGCCGATGAATCCCTTCATGTGGCCAACGAGAAATCAAGATTGACGAAAAGCTTCATTTTGTTGAGGAACCCATTGAGATCATGGATCGAAAGGTCAAGCAACTGAAGCGCAGTAGGATACCTATTGTTCGCGTAAGTGGAATTCAAACGAGGCCAGAGTTTACATGGGAACGAGAAGATCGGATGAAACTCAAATATCACATCTTTTTGAGTGACACTCTTGGACCTAACTCCAGCTGAATTTCGGGACGAAATTCTCTCAACTGGGGATACTGTGACATCCGTCACCTTAAGGTCCGTCAATTAACGTGATTTCCCATTAACTATTCTTTGATCGATCATTCCTCATCCTTATTTAACTCTTTATGTGGATATCATGTGTGCTTTATCATTGTTTGTGCGTGTGTATTCGTTATAATCGTATGTTAACTTTAAAACTTTAAAAAACTTTCATCTTCGAACCGCCAAATATATCATTTTATACATATTAAACGTCACCAAATAAAACATTTCTTAAGTCATAATATCATTAAATGCATTTTTTTTACAACTAATATAATTAACCCTAATAAAGTCGTTTTCACCAGAACCAAATTTGGGAAACTCGGGTGTTGGACCAAAAGAACCAATGAGCCGGATCAGAAAAAACCTTTAAGTCCCACAGACGTCACAACAACTACTGAAGTCCACAACAGCTGAAGACAACAACTGATTACAAAGTCTGAAGACACAAGTGCTGAAGACAAGTCTGAAGACACAAGTGCTGAAGACAAAGTCTGAAGACACAGTGCTGAAGACAAAGTCTGAAGACAAGTGAGAAGACAAAGTCTGAAGACAAGTGCTGAAGACAAGTATCAGATGTTGTCACAACAGCTGAAGAGGACTTCTTCAGTAGTTGTGACGGTTTGCTTTCAGTAGTTTTATATTTCTATTTTCAGTAGTTTTGTAAAACGACTGAAGAGTTTGTTCTTCAGTCGTTGTAGTATCAGTAGTTTTCTTTTCAGTTGTTTCATGTTTTATACTTAGCACTCTGACATGTTCTCAGTAGTTGTGAACATTTCAGTAGTTTGTTAAGAATAGTTATTTTTGTACTAGATCTGCTAGTAATCACCATCCCGTGATTACAGCAGTGATTGCACTCTATATAAGGAGTGCCAACCTTATTGTAACTGTGAATGATTGAGCAATAATATTGAGCATTATTGAAACATTCCAAATCACAGAAAATATTCTCTCGCATTTGTTTACAAATAACACTCTCTTGCTATATTTGACTAATTCATCTCTTCATTCCGCTGCATTACACTCTTATATACTTCAAACTTGTGATCGTTGATCCTGTCAAATGGTATCAGAGCAGGTTAATCATGATCGATCTAATAATTGATCATTGAAACTGCTCTTCAAGATCCAAGTTTGAGTGAATTAGTATCCTTTTGCAAGAAACTGTTATAGAGATTGAATTTTCTGTGTTTTTAATCATTCATCCTGAGACTTATTCTCGGTTTTCATTGAGTTTGTTGTGGTGTGTCTAAATTTTTGCTTGAATAAAATTGTTTTTGGTTTCAAAATGACTACTCCTTCCAATGATCCTCACAATACTGGTTCCTCAACCAAGCCTCCAATGCTGGTTAGGAATGAGTATAACATATGGCAACGTCGTATGCTCCATCACCTGTCTGTTAACAGTTCAGGTTGTTGGACATCAGTGGTACATGGTCCACATAAGCCTATGGTGAATAACCCGGAAACCAATCAAATGGTTCCGAAGAGGAAGGATCAATACTCAGATGAGGATAAGAAATTATTTGAGATAGATGCAAAAGCTCATGGAATTCTAGCCATGGCACTACCCAATGAAATTTATTCTGGGTTAATGCATTATGAATCTGCCCATGACCTCTGGAATGCCTTGAAAGAACAATTTGGAGGAACAGATGAGGTCTTGGCAAATAATAGAGAGATCCTTGCCCAACAATATGAGACATTCTCATAGGAAGGGTGAGACACTGACTCAACAGTTTGAGCGGTTCTCTTGTTTGATCTCTGAATTGAAAATGGTCAAACATGAGTACACTAATGTTCAGATGAATAACAGATTTCTCAGATCACTGCCTGAGAGATGGGATACATATACCATTGTCCTACGCTCCAGTGCAAATTTGGACAAACTATCTCTCACCCAACTTCATGGGAAACTGCTCACATTTGAGAGAGAGATAGAACAAAAGAGAAAACTGTCTTCATCTGGTAAGCTCACTGAGGACTTTGTACCAGGCAATACTGCTCTGGTTAGTCATGAGTCAGAATATGCTTCATCTGAATGCCAGTATGATGAGCATATTGATTTCTCTTCAAATATTTCTGATTCAGCATTTGTGAGTGTTGATAGTCAATTTTCTGGGTGTAATAATGACAATCTATGCTTCATCATGGATGATCTCAAGGGGATTGCTGATGATGACTTAGAAGAGATGGATATTTTGAGCCAAATGGCCTTGATAAATATCAGATCTCAGAAGTTCTATAAAAGAACTGGAAGAAAGTTCCCAGGACTCTCTGGCAAAACCAAAGTTGGTTTTGACAAGAGTAAGTTGAGGTGTCACAGATGCCAAAGGCTTGGACACTTTGCTAGAGAATGTAGATCATCTGGATCTAATTCCTCTGCACCTTTTGTGACTTTTCCTAGCAATAGTCAACAAAACAAAGGGCAACATCCTGTCAATTCTAGTCATCAGTCTCAACTACAATCTCCTGCATATTTTGTTCCTCAGGGTCAAATGCCTTATCCTTACCCGTGTTATTACATGCCACAAACCAGTCAAGTTCAAGCTCCTATGGTACCACAACCTCATGCACTTCCAGAACCTCAACCATCTCATCAACCCCCTCAACCTCAACAACATAGCTTCTTCACCCCAGAAGTTGTTGATTGGAGCAGCTTGCCAGATGACATGTCTGGTCATGAACAACTGTTCACAAGTGCTGATCAACATGGTGGTGATAGTCCTTTTGGAAATCTGGCACTTATGGCTCTGGAATCAACTGAGGGTTCCTGCTCAACTGCATCATCTTCACAGGTAACTCAGGTATCTTCAGAGGCCAAAGCCAAGTTATGTTCTGAATCTTGCATTGCTGCCTTTGTCTCTATTAGAGAGGCAAATGTAGCATTAATAAATGAAAAACTTGAGTTTGAGAAAACATTTCCAAAAGACAAGCTGAGTATGAGTCTGCTCTTAATAGTAAAAATGATGAGATTTATAAGCTTAAATGCCAATTAAATGATGAAAAGGCTAAGCTAGAGGTTATTCTGGAGGACCAGAAAAGTCTTAAAGAAACCCTTGCAGTCACCCAAGTAGAGTGTGATCGATGGGTGAAATCATGCAAAGGTTTTGAGATGCTTCTTAGTAAGCAATCAGCTTCCAATGTGAAGTTTGGCATTGGTTATAATCACACTGCTCCTCCTACAGATTTTGCTCCAAGAGTAGAGGTGAAATCTGATGGAGAAAGCAATAACCAATCCACCTCATCATGTGATTCACTTTCTGATAAAGCATCATCAAAAGTTGAAGTCAGCAATAAGCCCTCTCAGAACTATCAGCTAATATTGATAGTTCAATTGCTGACACTCACATGATCAAAGAGTTGGTCAACTCAGGAGTTATGTCTGAAAGTCCTGAAAGGACTGGAGAGCAATTTAACTCCTGAAGTTCAAGCTCCAACTACTGACAGCACTGAAAAGAAGAAAACTGTCAGTAGAAAGAGTTTGAAGACTACTAAAGAGGAAGCCAAGAAAGCAAATAGTGCTTCCAAAGTACTGAAGAGCAAGTCTTCAGTAGTTTCATCCTCTTTAGTTGATGATCAACAAAAGATGAAAAAGAAACCATGTGAAGTATGTGGTTTGTTTAATCATCTCACTGATGATTGTTGGTACAAAAGAGGATCCAAACTCAAAATAAAGATGAAATTAAAGAGAAAATGGTAAAAATGAAAAATGAGTTTAAAGCCACATTTGTACCAGCAACATCAAATCCTGTAATCCTTAAGTCCAAAAAGAAATCCAAAAAGGAGGGGTTAAACAGGTAACAGCTGAGGTTGCTCAAAAGAAGAAGGTGCAACATAAGAACTTATCAAACTCCAGTCCTAATGTGTCTGAAGAGCTGAAAGCTCTATCACAAAATCAGACACAGCTGGTTATGATGGTTCAACATCTATTGGGAAGAGTCAACCAATTAGATGCTCCTATGTTGAATCCACAGAAAAGGAGGTCCAAGCCAAAGGATTCCTCTTTTCCACCATCTTCTTCCTCTCAAGCTGTTATTTCTAGCAAACTTGTTAGTCCACCATCTGTTGATGTGAATAGGCCCAAAACCAAAAGGTTTGGGTCTCAAAATCTAACTAATTTGCTTTGTTCTGCAGGGTTCTTCAACATGCCACAGAGGCATCTGGTATGTAGACAGTGGAGGATCCATGCATATGACAGGAAACAGATCACTTCTTAATGACTACTCTCAAGGAAAGAAGGGATTTGTATCTTTTGGCAATGATGCAAAGGGTTACATCATCGGCAAAGGCTTTGTTTCCAATGGGGAAATAAAGTTTGATGATGTTAACCATGTGGAAAATCTCAAGTACAACCTCTTGAGTGTCAGTCAAATGTGTGACAAAGGCCATGTTGCTCTTTTCACAAGTCAGAACTGCCGGATTCTGTCATCCAAAGTTCTGAGTTTGATTGACAAGGTGTTGGATAAACACACTCTCCTTAAGGCCAACAGGACAGGAAGAGTGTATGCCTTAGATCTTTCTAAGAAAATAGATCTCAAAGGCCATCCTTGCCTATTTTCCAAGGCTTCCCCTCAAGAATCTACACTATGGCATAGAAGGCTGGGTCATGTTAATCTCAAAAACATAAATCAGCTGATTAACCATGGTTTAGTAAGGGGATTGCCTATGAAGGAGTTCAAATGTGAAGATGATGACTGCACTGCTTGTCTAAAAGGAAAACAGCACAAAGTTTCATTTCCTTCCATAGAAGAACCTAAGTCCACAGCCTGCTTACAACTTCTTCACATGGATCTCTTTGGTCCTGTGAGAGTGATGAGTATGGCTAAGAAGAAATACTGTCTAGTAATTGTGGATGATTACTCCAGATTTGTATGGACTTTCTTCTTGCATTCAAAGGATGAAGCACCTCAGAAGATTATCAACTTTGTGTTGTATGTTGAGAAGCAGTATTCCCTCTCAGTCAAGTGTATTAGAAGTGATAATGGAACTGAATTTAGAAACACACACTTGATGAGTTCTTCCTCTCAAAGGGAATCAAGAGGCATTTTAGCATTCCAAGAACTCCTGAACAAAATGGAGTAGTGGAGAGAAAGAACAGGACCCTTATTGAAGCTGCAAGGTCCATGTTGGCTGACTCTGGATTGCCAATGACTTTTTGGGCTGAAGCTATCAATACTGCTTGTTATGTACAAATAGAGCTCTAGTGAATAAGAGGTTGATGAAAACTCCATATGAAGTTCTTCATCATTTGGCCCCTCTAATTTCATTCTTTAGAGCTTTTGGATGTCCTTGTTTCATTCTCAACACAAGGGATCAACTCCAGAAATTTGATTCTAAGGTGGATGCAGGATATTTTGTTGGTTATTCATCAACTTGCAAAGCATACAGAGTCTTCAACTGTAGAACAAAGATGGTTGAAGAGACTCTACATGTTAAGTTTAATGAATCTCCAAAGGACAAGATTCCACAAAATCCTGTGGAGATATTTGATTTGGACATACTACAATATGCTCCTCATCAAACTCCTGCTGTTGCTCATGTCAACAGTTCTCCACCTGGTGGTACTGCTGGTGCTGATGATGATGATAGCAGTACTCACCTCTTCAGATTTACTGATCAACTGCCTGATTCAGCTAGACCTGATGTTCCTGCAGCTCCAGCAGCACAATCCACAACAAATGCTGATGAGATTTCTACAACTTCAACTTCCTTTGAACTACCATCAACTGATTGGTTTCAAGGAAATTCTTCACCATCACCATCTGTTGCTGCTGAGCCTGCTACAAACACTTGCACTGATCTCATTGTGTATCAAGATCTGAAGAATCACCCTATGTCTCAAATCATTGGTGATATCACTGCTGGTGTATCAACAAGAAGTCAATTGTCAAATTTCTGCTTCTATGCTCTCTTCATTAGTCAGCAAGAGCCAAAGAATTATCACATTGCATTAAAGACAATGGATGGGTTGATGCCATGCAGCTTGAGCTTCTTCAGTTCAAGAAACAACAAGTGTGGGAACTTGTTCCTCTACCTCCAGGTAAGTGTGCAATAGGCACTAAATGGGTGTTTAGGAATAAGACTGATGAAAATGGGCTTATTGTTAAGAACAAGGCCAGACTGGTGGTTCAGGGGTTTGCACAAGAAGAAGGTATTGATTATGATGAAACCTTTGCTCCTGTAGCCAGACTGGAAGCAATTCGATTGTTTTTAGCTTATGCTGCTTATCAAAATCTTAAAGTTTTTCAAATGGATGTCAAAAGTGCTTTTCTGTATGGGAAAATTAAAGAAGAGGTTTATGTATGTCAACCACCAGGTTTTGAGGACAACAAACATCCTAATTGGGTGTATAAGCTTGATAAGGCTCTTTATGGGTTGAAACAAGCTCCTAGGGCCTGGTATGAGACATTATCAAACTTTCTTCTTGAAATAATTTTACTAGAGGCACCATAGATAAAACTTTGTTCATTAAGAAAGCAGGGCAGCATAATCTACTTGTTCAAATTTATGTAGATGATATTATTTTTGCATCCTCTGATCCACAGTTGTGTGATGACTTTACAAAGCTGATGCAACAAAAGTTTGAAATGAGTGCAATGGGGGAATTACAATTCTTTCTGGGTTTGCAAATCAAACAAAAGGCTGATGGAATTTTCATTCATCAGTCCAAATATACAAAAATCTTTGGAAAAATTTGATTTACAAAATTGTAAACCCTGTTCTACTCCCATGTGCAACACCACACAACTGGATACAGATCAGAAAGGTAAAGTGGTTGATGAAACACTTTACAGATGTATGATTGGGTCCTTGATGTACCTAACAGCTTCTAGACCAGATATTATGTTTGCTACATGTGTTTGTGCTAGATTTCAGGCTGCACCTAAGGAGTCTCATTTGATTGCAGTCAAGAGGATCTTTAGATATTTGCAAGGCACTCCATCTCTAGGTTTATGGTATTCTACTAGACATTCTGGTAAATTAGTTGCTTTTTCTGACAGTGACTATGCAGGGTGTAAATTGACCAGGAAATCAACTTCTGGTGGATGCCAATTCCTAGGCAACTGTTTGATTTCTTGGCAGAGTAAGAAACAAACTTCAGTTGCTACATCAACTGCTGAAGCCGAGTACATTGCTGCTGCAAGTTGTACATCTCAGGTATTATGGCTTCAAAACCAATTATTGGATTATGGCATAACTGAGACTAAGACTCCATTGTTAATGGACAGTTCTTCAGCTCTTTGTATTGTCAAGAATCCTGTCCAGCACTCTAGGACTAAACATATTGAAATCAGACATCACTTTATTAGAGATTGTTTTGAAAAAGGTCTGATTGATCCAAAATTTGTTCCTAGTGCTGATGAGCTTGCAGACATTTTTACTAAGCCTTTGGATAGTTCAACTTTCCACAACCTGGTGTTAAGGCTTGGTATGCTGCAGCTAGAATAAGTGACAACTACCGATAATCTCAGTAATAAATACTGATGATCATTGGTAACCATGTCATATATAAGTACTTCATTTGTTAAAACAGCTGATGTAGTTATAACAGCTGATGAAATCACAACAGCTGATGTAACTACAACTGCTGATGTCAGAATGCAGATAAGTACTGATGACCAATGAAACAAACTCGGATTTGTGGAGGTCAGACTGAAACAGCTGAAAAGCTAAGAATTGACGACAACAGCTGATGAGTAATTTCTCTTCAGTTGTTTTTACAACTGCTGTTTCTAAACAACTGAAGCCACAGCTATGTCTTCAGTAGTTTACAACTACTGAAGACTACCGCTAAGTCTTCAGCTGTTTACATCAACTGATGACAAAACCACTGTCTTCAGTAGTTACACAACTACTGATGACAAACACCATGTCCTCAGTTGTTTCACCACCTGAAGTCGGAATTGTCCTCAGTAGTTTTATAACTACTGAAGACTAAATCAAAGACTTCAGCTGTTTCAATGTCTGACGGTTAAAACCAAGTCTTCAGTTGTTTTATAACAACTGATGATCACACCAATACGGTCAGTCATTTCAACCTCTAAAAGTTAATGCCACGTCATCAGTTTCAGCAAATGATGACTCACCAAAAACCTTCAGTCGGTTCATAACCCTACCCTATAAATCCCTTATCTCACCAGAGTTTTTCTCACCTTACTCTCAAACCTAACGTTCAAAAACTCTGTACCCTCTCTTCATCCATGGCGACCATGCAACTAAAACCTCGACACAACTGTGTCGCTCACCTTACTAAATCACCATTCTGGACCAAGTTTCACAACGCCATTGATTTAATGGTCCAGTCACCTTACCAAACAGCCCTTTCTGATAACCCCACCATATATGCCGAATCCCTTAGCCAATTCTGGACAACGTCACTCTTGTCTCTGAGGAGAATGACACAGAGTCACTTCATTCGTTTGTCCATAGCCAAAAGGTGGTCATCAATCCAGAGATTCTTCGCCAAACCCTCAATCTGGATGATGCCACTTTCCCGACTAGCTATCCAAAGGGCACCACTGATCTATCATTTGCCCACCATGGATACGAAGGCAACCTGAGTGCCTCTACCATATTGAAGAAACATTTCCAGGATGCTGAACGGCTTATCTTTCATATGGTCAATGTCTGCCTGGCTCCAAAGACTTCATCATGGGATCAAATGTCCACAAGGTGGCAACAGGTATTGTACTCTATCCTTGAGCAACAACCTTTAAATTTTCTGAAATATTATTCTTAGAGCTCAAGGATATGGCCCAAAAACAACTTTCTAACCGTTGGATACTATATCCTCGGTTTATAATGGCCATAATTGAAAACCAGCTTCAAGCTGAGGGACTTGTTGGCCTGGGAGTCCCTGCTATGGCTGTATTGCCTGAAGTATACTCCCGGCACAACTCTGACCAATCACTCAAAATGGCTGCCAAGCTGCGCAAACCCACGCAGCTGGAACCCACAGCCACCACCACAAAATCCAAAGTCCCCACCAAACCAAAAACAAAACGAACCAAAACAGCTATTCAGGAAGATGAGTCCCCTGAAGATGCTCCTGTACCACCAAGACAGGATATACTTACTGGTGTACCCCCCAGTAGTATCAGAGACTCCACCCAGCCACAGCCGCTCAGGATTCCTCTCAAAAGGAACCTGAAGCAACCAAAGAAGGGGTACCCACAAATCTGGAATCTTCCTCATTTGAGGAGATTGCCATTGAAACTCACCATTCTCCCCAGGTGCATAATACCCTATCTCCCAATGAAAATGCCCCCCAAAGTCCAACACTTATAATTGCAAATGTGCTGACTCAGCTGCATGCCTCTCCTCCTCCCAACAACCACCTAAAGGGAAACCACAGATATTGAGGAAGAGGATCAACATGCTTCTGACAACCCACAGCACAGGGGTTTAAATGTTCAGTCTCCTAGTGTAGATACGGAGACAAGAATATCTGGTGAGGCTGCCACCTCTTCTGCATCAGCACATGATCAGACTGAGGCTGGTAACATGGCTAAGACCTCATCAGAGGCAACAGCTGATGAAGGACATCGTCCTGAGGCTGGAAGTCCCCAGTTCCAAGAAAAGGGGCACATGCTACATCTGGTCTACACCCAGAGCATGTACATCTTGCTACTAGCAAGGGTCAGGTGATTCAGCATCTGCTGATGATGACCTGGGCTTCTTTTATGATGTTCTAGCCCAGAACACAATTCTTGAGGAAGAAGTCAGTAGACTACAAAGACTACTTGACCAATTCTCTCAAGAAGCAAGTCCATCTGATACCACCATACACCCACAGATGGCACCTTCACCTGAAGGTCTCCTAAACACTCAGCCACTACAAACATTCAATCCACCAGCCTCTACTTCTGGCACTGTTTCTCAGGGACAGAACCCCTCTGAGCAAACAGCTGCTATATTCCAAAAATCCCTACCTCTCATCACCCCAATGATCACCGACATTGTGATCAAAACCTTGGATGACAAACTTCCCTCCTCAATCTACAGCAGCCCTGGTGGAGGAGATTATGAGCACAAGGCTTTCTACTACTCAAACCCTTGCAACCAATGCAACCAAAAAGGGGGAGAGTCAGTCAGTGAAAGACAAAGGGAAGCGCATACTGATAGAGAGAGAACAGGAGGAAGAAGAGGTTGTTGAGAAAGAGACTGAGAAGGAGGAAGAGTATGTGAAGGGAGCTGAAACTGATCAAGTGAGTGAAAGTCACAAAGACTTTCACATCACATATAAGAAGAGGAAGATTGAAAGAAAAGAAAAAGAACTCCAACTTGATGAGATGGTCAAAATGGCGGATGCTACACATAGTAAATCTATGGACTCCATTATTGACCAACTATACAGACAAGGGTTCGATACTGCACAGCTTGACTCAGAGATTAGAAGACTTGAAGTTGAAGAAATTAACTCAAGATGGGCAAGCTATGATGTGCTAGAAAGAGAAAGACTGGAGATCATGATCAGATTTATTGCTAAGTATCTTGGAAGATCATTGATAGAGATTAAGTCATGGACCAGGGACAGTATCTTGGCTATAACCACCAAGATCTGTACGTCTGAAGCATATACAAAGGGATTAGTGATTGAAGCTTTAAATGAAGCAGGTGCTGGAAAAAAGAAACGAACTAGCAAAATACTCCAAAGCCTCACTCATTACAAGAATGCTAGAACAACCTTTCAAAACCTACCACTTTCAAAATCCCCACTACCACAAGAACCCATTAAACCAACTCCTTTACCCTCAAAACCAACAGCCGATGATGCATCCAAGAAGAAGAAGAGAAGGATGTTGAGGCTAGAAGAAGAAGAAGAAGAGGATGATGAGGAGGAAGATAGGCTGCCTCTTTCTGCAGTCCTAACTTTGCCTAAAGCCAAATCTATGCCCATCACTCCCACCTCACAGATGGAAACTGTGAGAGTAAAGATTGAAGAAGAGCAACTGCAAAGGCTTCATGATGAGGAGATGCTAAAAAGTATAGATAAAACTTATGCTGCCTCTTCATCAATAATAAGTATAATGAAGAAGAAGCTCTGAGACTGTACACCCTCGCCAACACATTTCAATATCAAAAAGAAAAGGTGAGGATGTGGCCTGATCCTAGGGTGGCTCACAGAATTGTGAAGAAGGACATTCCTGCACGATACAAGGGCCAGATAAAGAGGATCGTAGATGAAGAGATCACAGTGGTCCTTGTAGTATCACCCTGGGAGATTGTAGAAGACTTCAAGAAAGCTTATGAGACTAAACAGCCTCCCCAAAAGATGTTAGAAAACAGAGTGATCAAGAAGGGGTTAGTCTACAAGAAGCTTGAGAACTTCAAACAAAATGAGCTCAGTCTGTTACTTGAAGGTAATCATCCAGATGAGTTTGCCTACAGACAGATCACAACAGTTGAGCTCAAAAATGGCAAACAGGCCAAATACATCTCAGAGCTGTATGGGCGTGAAGGATTATTCGATGGTGAACCAGAGAATCTTACTATGGAAGAACAAATCATGTTTCTCAGAGCATACACCAGAGAATCCTACAGGCTTATACATGGGAAGTGAGTTTCATGGATGGGGGAACAGCTCAGTGTCCAATTCCCCAATACAGAGCTCCCATCCATACTTTGCCAACCAAATCATCAGAGACTTACTTCCAGGCCGGTGCTTATATGGGTCATCTTCTCAACTGATCAAGAAGGAAAAAGACCATCCATTTTGCCAACAATAAGTGGGACCTCAATAAAGTTAAAGGTTTTGGCTGCATTGGTTCAGGGGGAGTTTGTTGGACCAAAAGAACCAATGAGCCGGATCAGAAAAACCTTTAAGTCCCACAGACGTCACAACAACTACTGAAGTCCACAACAGCTGAAGACAACAACTGATTACAAAGTCTGAAGACACAAGTGCTGAAGACAAAGTCTGAAGACAAAAGCTGAAGACAAGTCTGAAGACAAAGTGCTGAAGACAAAGTCTGAAGACAAGTGCTGAAGACAAAGTCTGAAGACAAGTGCTGAAGACAAAGTATCAGATGTTGTCACAACAGCTGAAGAGGACTTCTTCAGTAGTTGTGACGGTTTGCTTTCAGTAGTTTTATATTTCTATTTTCAGTAGTTTTGTAAAACGACTGAAGAGTTTGTTCTTCAGTCGTTGTAGTATCAGTAGTTTCTTTTCAGTTGTTTCATGTTTTATACTTAGCACTCTGACATGTTCTCAGTAGTTGTGAACATTTCAGTAGTTTGTTAAGAAGTAGTTATTTTTGTACTAGATCTGCTAGTAATCACCATCCCGTGATTACAGCAGTGATTGCACTCTATATAAGGAGTGCCAACCTTATTGTAACTGTGAATGATTGAGCAATAATATTGAGCATTATTGAAACATTCCAAATCACAGAAAATATTCTCTCGCATTTGTTACAAATAACACTCTTTGCTATAATTGACTAATTCATCTCTTCATTCCGCTGCATTACACTCTTTACTTCAAACTTGTGATCGTTGATCCTTGTCACGGGGGGTTAATGTTGCAGGACTATGATAAAATTGTGACTTTTGCAAACATTGGGCGGGCGATAAACCCCAGTACCAGCCCTTAATTCAACAATTGAATCATGGTCTGTCATCTGTCATCCGCGTCCACACACATCTTCTTCATTCTAGCACCAAAACGAACCAGCTTAGACTCGTTTTCGTTGTTAGGACTTCATCTACAGCCTAGAATTCACTCCTTTCTATCAGGTAGACGAACTTTGGTTGTAAATTTTCTTGAATTTTCACGGTTGTCCAAACTAGGGTTTCGGGTGTTCGGGTTGAACTCCGAACACACAAAGGTCGTAGGGGTGAGGTTTGTGGGTGAGGTTTTCGGCTTGTGTTTCATGCTTGTGTTAGTTGTTGATGTTCTGGAAGTCTGGTGGTGTAAAACATCGCGTTTAGAGCAGTCGGGGGCTGCTCAGCCCGACCACAGTCGCGATTCTGATGTTCAGTGGCGACGGGTCTGTCATGCGATTGAGCGTTGCGACTGGGGAGTCGTGCGACTCTAAACCATGCGTCTGAGTCAATCGTGCGACTGAGTTGTGCGACTAGGCATGTCGTGCTTGACTGAGTCGTGCGACTTTGTGTTGTATGCGATGAGTCTGCGTGCAAATGAATGTATGCGATTGAGTCAGCGTCTGAAGATTGTGTGCGATTGAGTCAGGTGACCGACTGAGTGTATGCGATTGTGCGTGGATCGCACGACTGGAGTCCAATCGCACGAATGAAGGTTCAATCGTAGAAAGTAGCTAATTCGCACGATTGAAGGTTGATTCGTGCGTATGGAGGTGAGTCGTGCGATTGGGTGTTGTGTGTACGATTGAATGCCAGACATACGAATGAAGGCTCAATCGTACGAATGAAGCTGATTCGCACGATTGAGGGTTGACTCGTGCGTATGGAGGTGAGTGTGCGTCTGTCTTGCCGTGCGACTGTAACTGTTGTGTTTGATTTCCTTCTTGTGCGTGGTGTGAGTATGACGTGTTATGTTGAGGTAACATTAACACAGTAGCCATTGTTCGGCCACAAAGATTAAAGTCAACGCTAAAAAGGGCACAAATACTATTCTAAACAAATTAAACAAACGCTTTACAATTATCAACCGACTTATAACTATGGACACTTATTCAATACTTATTCAATAACAACGAAACTTTTACTCAAATATCATCAACAATGGCGACAATGTCTAGTACTTGGATCTACATAAGATCTAGTACGTGTGTCTGTCTGTGTGTGTTACATGCGACCCAGCCGATACAACCCGAACTGACCGAACATTATTACGCGCTTATTTCATATCATTAATGCTTATCAATAACTGTCAATAGGTGTTTGACTGTTCATTTGCATTCAACATTTGGGAACATTGATCTTACATACTTACCACTTAACAAGTGAGTTTCGTGGCCCCTTTTTACGCTTATACAATATTTCAATCATTTACAACTTGGGGGAAAAGTATGCTTACTCATTTTCAATACTGTACAACTTACTTACATTTTACATACAAGGAATCAACGTGATACTGTGTTGCAAGTACTATTTGATACATGCTTGGGTCTGCTGTGTGGTTCTATCTTTGCAACTATTTAATTCCAGTGTGGGAACCGACGGTTAGGTATTGGTAGTACTACTGGGTTGACACCCCCACCCTCGTTCGATGGTATACTAGTTGGTACCATCAGTGGCCCCAGGAACGGGCCCTTGGGTGAATATATGCCGATAATTTCTTTGTGTACGTCGCTAGGTTTGGTTGCAAAGCTCATGTCATGTGATTTTACTTGTGTATATAACTGTATTCACGGTATTCCATTACGCTTACTTTATACAGCATCACTTACATTTTTTTATTACTTAAACCTGCGAGCTCACCAACAATTATGTTGACTGTTTTGAGCATATCTTTTCAGGTGATCATGCAAGTCCAGGAATCTAGGTGTGCTGCCTTAGTGGAGACCCTAGGATGCATTTTTGGGACTTAACATATTTTGACAAGCAATCTTTTTGAACAATGTGGATATGTGTAAACAATTACAATCTTATGAAACTTGTTCCCGGGTTGTGGGAATTTACATTACAATTTCATCTTATTTGGTTATGTGAATCGTTATCATGTTTATGCTTATGGCTATGTTGTCGTGAACATTGACTAAACACGACACAAGTCCCCTTGTTGTTGGGTGTCGTCATGACACGCTTGTCATCATTATTTATATTGCATCTCTATCGCTTACCATATGTTATGACGATCCCGATCTCGTTACATCCCCGTGTTTCCGCTTTTAGCGGGGGTGTGACATGTTACATATGTATGTAACTAAGTCACATTTACGTATGTGTTCTAATCGAATATAACAAACGCATACGTGTATGTAACTCGTATTTTTTATGTTAACCATAGTTTTTCATGTACATTTAGGATTTAGATATACGTAAGTAAAAAAAGTTACATATGTGTAACAAATACTAGTTACATTTAACTAACACATACCTTACATGTGTAACTATAGCTTACGTACTCGTAACCCATCATTTTACATCCTCCTGATGTCGTTATTGTTCTTTCCTCCGATGACCACTTATATACATGTAACTATAATTACAAACCCTAAATCTAGAAAAACCAAGATGGCAAGTTACATAACGTAAATCAAATACAAGATACATATACGTCTTCAAATCATCTTCCTTTCCTTCAAATGAACAAGATGGAGCAATAGTGGAAAAATTGATGCTAGGTACGTATACGCATTGAAATTGTTTTCTTCCTCAAATCATTCTCCTTTCTTTAATTCGAACATTCAAATCAAACCTAGATTTATTTCTACAATATTTTCTTGAAACCCAGATCCTCATTTGAAACAACAACAATATTAAAGCTTCTAAGGGTGTTCTCGTACGTGCGACGTCGTTGTCATGTATGACGGTGACACTACTATGGATGGTGGTATGTGCGATGACTTCAATCGGATTACTACGGTGTTCATCAGCTCTTCACGTACGATGTAATTTGATTTAAGATAATTAGGGTTTAGATATTTTATTTAAGGAGAGAAATCAGGATATTAAAGTATTACTAAAATTAAATAGGTATCAAATTACCTTATTAACCTTTTAAATAAGATATTAGTAATTTAAAATAAAAAGTTATGATTGGTTGAAAGTGGTTTTATGGTTTTCAATTATAAAAGTGGTTTTCATTTGATCCATCCCCTATATATATATATATTGTTTATTATTTGTTCATTTTATTTATATTTACTAAAATTAAAATTTTTTATGGAAATAAATGAATTACCAACAAAATGTTCATTTGGTAATTTATTTGTAATATTTTCTGTTGAATATTTCATTACTAACCTGATTGTGAGTCTATCATTGTAACAATCACTATGGTTCGTCAGTTATTGATTCGCCAATCGATAGTTTTTATTGGTAGTCCATAGAAAAATGCATTGTGCATGACTGGATTACCGACAAAGCATCACCGACGAAAACTACTTTAGTTTCATCGCTGCCCCGTCATGATGAAAGCTATATGTTTTGCAGTGTGAGTTCTGCAATTGGAGGGAAAGAGTAGTTTCACTAAAGGAAAAAGAAAGAAAGTGAAAAGACGAGTGTTGTTGGTCTCTCCTTTCAATGCCAATAATTTTCTTTTTCAAAAGTTATTTGAAAAAAAAGTCATCATGCAAATAAGAAGTGCAATCTACATCCATCTCTATCTTTGATCTTTAAAAAACTACTTTTGGGTCGATATGCTGATAGAAATTTTCTGTTTTTTACCCTTAAAGGAGCTTTGTCCGTTTATTAATACATCTTTGATAATTAATTCATAAAGCTTCCCCTATCATTGGTCCCCCAAATTTTGTTTATTGTTGTTTGGATCTTCTTCGTAAGAATTTGTTTGCCATTCAATAATGTTTAAATCATATGATTCTGAGAAAATATGTTGTTGATGGCTTTATTCACACATCATATCTACCGAATCTAGGAGATGTTTCTGGATCCCTAAATATGTTTGTAGTTAGAATTAGGAATGATAATAATTTTATCCATATAACTTATTTATAATTTGATGAATCCGCACAAGGCCGGCTCAATCTTCTTGGGGGCCTGAAGTGAATGTTATAATTGGAGCCTTTTTGTAAAAAATATATATTTATATTTTTTACTTTCATCCTAAACTGGGGTCATAACTTTTAAAACAAATGGTAACATGCTTTTGTCAATATTACCCATTCTTTTGGAAAAATTGTGATACATTTTGTTGTTCTAGTTTTTAAGTGTTAGTAAGATATCAAATATATATAACATATGAAGAAAAAAAAAGTTACTGGCATTTTAGCATATCATTGTTATATCTAGTTTCAAATCATTTGACATTAAAACTCTATAAAAACCAATATGTGCATTAGATATAGAAAAATTAAGATGCATATCATTTTCAAGAATCATTGGAATAACATTCATATAACATTTAAATCCTTTTGACACAAATATAATGAAATCCACTAAAATAGTGAATATTAATGACCCAAAGTAGTGAATATTAATGGCCCATGTATATAAAATACTTATGGATTTTTAAAAATTGGGGGCCCTATGTTTTTTGGGGCCTCAAGCCCATTGCTTCACTCTAATTACTTTTGGGCCGGCCTTAAATCCGCATATCATTTGTTTATTAAACAAGTCGATGAAAACACAACCCGTTTAATAAACTTTTCAACCAAAATAGTACACGTTCAACAAGTTTCAGATTGGTGGGAGAATAGTACATGTTTTGACTCCAACTAGATCACCATATATTTTCCTATAAACTACATTTTGAAATCTCATTTTAAGGATCTTAAAAGTTCAGTCTAATCTTCTGCACCCTCATAGGGGTCGTGTTTGGGATCAGTAACTGAAACTATCACCTCGAAACTTATCAACACAGCAGTTCACTAATTTCCATAGTTGACACCTCTATTTGTAAGGTAGGAATGGGGATATGTAATTGATTTTATTTGATACAGTATAAATATTATGAACGGTTAGGCAGCTTTTGTGTTCATATAAATCTACATAAATATCACACATATTAAAAAAACTTTTTCAAGAATTTTATTAGTAAATTTACGTGAACGGCTAAATAGTTATAATTGAATCCTATAGCTTACGTTGCTAAATTAATGGTGAGTGATATCTAATTATAAAACTGTTAATTCGTTTAACAAGTAAAATGGTCGAAATGCAACTCAAATGCGAAGATTATATACAAGGAAATATCCAAATCATGGTTGCAATTGATTATGATGATTACAACTAAATTGAACAGAGATGAAGAAATAAAAATCAAGACCTTAAATCAAGATGATATGGGCTACAATAAGTTTAATTGGACTAAATTAGTAGTTTCTTGGGCTGTGAATTATACACAAATAAAGTCGGTGAAATTGATGAATTTAATAAAACCGAAGTAGGTCGGCAATTTTAACGAGTTCTGATCGAGAGTTATAGGAGAGCCGTCACGCGAATTCATGGATGAAATAGAGAAGCATATGAACAAAATGAGGACGGAAAAAGATTTCTATGTAACATTAATAAACTTACAACTTTACTATTCACCGTTTTTTTTATTCATTATATATACTAGTATTGCCTATGTGATGCAGCATGTAGGAGTGTAAACGAGCCCGAGCTGATATAGGCTTGAGCTTGGCTCGTGATGACTTAGGAGAGCTCGAGAGCTTGGCTCGTTTCGAGTTTTGTTTTTAAAGCTCGAGCTCGGCCCGAAATATATACTTTTTCAAGCCCGAGCTCGGCTCGGGCACGCCTCGTTTATTTATTTAAATATTATTTTTAATATCTTTGTATTTAATTTTGATATATTTATAATTATATATTTTATATATAACATTATATATATTATTCAATTGTTTTTTATCATAACTTTATATAAATAAATATTATTTATATAATATATTTAATAAATTAAATAAAAGTATATAAATATAAAAAGCTTGTTTAGGCTTGCGAGCCGGCTCGAGCTCGATACGTGAAGCTCGGTTGGGGATCGAAAAAGCTCAGTTCGTTTCGAGCTTTTTATCGATCCGATCTCAAGTAGCTAGCGAGCGGCTCGACTCGTTTGCACTGATTATGTTATTTTAATTCTTATTATTATTATTAATTTTTCTTTTTGTATTATTATTACTATTATTAATTATTATTGTTATAATAATAATAATAATAATAATAATAATAATAATAATAATAATAATAATAATAATAATAATAATAATAATAATAATAATAATAATAATTATTATTATTATTATTATTATTATTATTATTATTATCATTATTATCCTTATTATTAAAATTATATACTTAACTATTAGAAAAAAGAAAATACCATTTAAATTATATTTAGTTATATATAATAAATATTAATTTAAATGTTAATTTAAAGTATTATAAATAATTTAATACTTAGTGTAATGAATTAAATAATCTCATCTGTATCAAATAATGTATTAATTAAGATAAATTTATTAAATGAGAAATTAAAAACTATTGCATAAATCACTTGTACGTTACATTTAAGTAGTTGTTTTAAGCGTCTTATACTTTGAGTAAAATTATAATTGTTCATTCTTCAAATGGTTTATAGTAATATAGGTATAGATTAATTGAATAGTTTTCTAAAGCTTATATAGTAAATACGTGAGGTTATTGTGTCAAATATCAGTTAACCGTGTCAAATATTTTTTACCATTGTGTTTTACGTTTTAAGTCATTTCATGTTATTTTTATCATTATGTTTTTTATTCATCAATGTGTTTTCAACACTCATAGTATCTAAGATAATATAATGACGGGTAAAAAAAATACAATAAACCATTTTGTCTTTGTTTTTTATATGCTATAAAAATTTGTTATTATATTATCATTGTGTCTTTTAGTTAGAAGTACGCAATTATGATATTTATCAATGTGTTTTTTAAAACTCATAATATTCATAATAACACATTATGTCATTTTATAATTGTGTTTTATATATTATATAAACTTGTTATCTTCTCATTATGTTTTACAATTAGAATTACACAATATTATTATTTATCAATGTGTTTTTCTATACTTGTAATATTCATGATAACATAATAACGAGCAAAAAACATGATGAGTCATTTTATTGTGTTTTATGTTTTATATAAATTGGTTGTTTTTGTCATTGTTTTTAATACATTAGATTAATGTATTTTACATAATAGAAATACATTATAGTGTTATTATATTATTTTAGAATTCATCATTGTATATAAAACAATATTATTCACAAAAACACAATAACTAACAAAAAGATACAATAAATTATATACTAAAGACATAATGACAAGCATAACTTATATAATCTTAAAAACATGAAAAAATATTATTTTTTATAACAATCTTGTACTCGTTTTAATGATTAGAAAATATTTTTTTATGGTGTATTTTTTATAAAAAAGTAATGTTGTATATAAAGATTATGAACATTTAGAACTTGAAAAAAGTTAACAATAATAGTTATGCTTAAAATATTTTTCTAACAAACTTATTTCATATAATTTGATTCCAACCATTGATTAAAAAGATTGATGATTGAAATCACTTGTTACACTTTTTAGATTTAAAACATTTTTGTATGAATATTTCTGAAACATTTTTTTTACAAACTTTAAGAGGAAACTCAATCCTAATGAAACGTATTAGGGACATATCATGGTTCAAAGGACTAATTTTTGGATCTTAAATAAATACATTAGGAATGAGATATCTAGGTATCACAGATTGATTTTTAGTCACTAAAGAAATGTATAAAATACTGGAATGGCATGGTAATGTAGGATACATTGTGGATTAATTTATCTATATTGAAAAATGAACGTTAAAATCTCTGTTGGTGAAATACAAAAGGTACTAATAGTTAGTTTCTTAAATCACTATCTAGGACTTTGTTAACGGATTAAATCGTCCCTAATAATTATTAGGTAATGATTTGGGAGTATTAAAAACAAATTATCAATCTGAATACTCTACTTTTTTGTAGTAAACACTAGAGATTGAGATAAAGGCTTACAAAACATGTTTCATAGGGTTGTGTTGACAGGGGTGTTGACGATGTTGGAGGCGTAACTAGGTTTGCGACACCAGGCATACATTCTCTGTTAATTAGCCTTAAATCTTGATTCATCTTGTTATCTTATCGTGCTTCGAATTTAAAGCTCCTTAATTTTCATGCAACTAGGACATGTAAAGTTGAAAAAAATCTATTGTATTCCTTATCATAATATATGATAAATACTTTCCATTAGCTAGCAAGGAACTAATGCATGTACCAGTAGAGGAGATCTTTATTCTTGTATTTCTTTTAATTCACTAGTCTTGAGTTCATCGATCAGACATATAAATATTTCAAACCCTAAGATAAAGTTCCCAATTCATGTAGTAAATATATATCTCATATAGACGTTTGAAGAGCTGACTATCCATTAACTCAACAAGGCCATCACACAGCTCTTTATATACACTCGCAATATAAAAACAAGCCTTGATAGATGTCATTAGGCAGGATCATCACTAGTATCCTATAGTCGTCCCATCAATATTGTTTTCTTCAAGACTTCATCAAAATACTTGGCTAGATCTTTGGGGATCGGCTTTCCCTTTAGATCAAAAGAAGCAACTATATGAAAATAGGGGCCATTTAGATAGAATGCCATAGTGCAACAACATAGATGATCATGAAATGCAACATACCACATCTGAAATTCAGAGCACACCAGTCTTGGTGGCTTGTTGGTTGACCCATCACCCAAAACATTCATCTTCTTAATACGTTAAAGGAGTTCCGGTCTGGTTTAAGATATGATATAATGATTAAACAAAGATCAAAGAGTAGTGTTCAAATCAAAAGTTTGATAAATCTAATGATTCAAAACTCAGATTTTCATATCACTTATTGAATCAAATTTAACTCAATAACTTGTTTGGAAGCCACTCAAGTTTAGTTCGTCCAATATTATGAAATTGGGATTTTTTTTAAGGTTACCAACTTATATTCCATATCACAATCTAAATTTAAAAATCAAAAGAAAACTGATTAACACATAATGATATTTAAGTGATTTTTTTTTCATATATTATAATTTTTTGAATCTTTTTAACATAACAATTAGAAAACTTGATTATCGTTGTACGTTAGGAGTTGTTTAAAAAAGAAAAAGAAAACTCGATCATTGTTAGGTATTTTTCTATTAAACTTATAACCCATATTGATCACTTGTTTGGATGATCAAATGACTAAAACATCAGAAAAATAAAACACTTTAAAGAGTTGCTTCAAATTCATTTCGTATTGGTTTCACTTCTTGATGTTCTACTGTAAAAAGTACCCTTTAAAATTAATCATTATGTAAATCATATAACTTTTGTAAATATAATTATTAACCTTACGTAAATAAAAATGAGGAGTACGACTGGCGGAATCAGTATTGGGGAAGAAAGGGTCAAGGGGAAGAAGATGACAGTGAATCAGACAAAAGAGAGTAAGATAGAAGTCAGAGAAGAGAACCTTTGTCAATTGTCATATACATTATTATTCCAACTATTTTTTATCACTAAATGTATTTTGATTTAAAAATAATATATTTTATTATTTCAGAAAAACTTTTAATTTACTCAGTGTAATAACATATACCTGCATTTTAGAAGGTAGAAATTAAGCACCTAACCACTAAAATGTTCCTTTTAAGAATGGTAAAATATTATATAACATTTCGATTATCGTTTACACATGCTTTTTCTTCAAAAATTTTTACTCGTTTAATATGCTAATACCTTTTTCATTGATTTCAACACTTTAATCACAAATTCATGGAAATAAAAACATTTAGAAACTTGTTTAACTAGGTTAGCGTCAAGTACTCAAACTAAATCATCATCTTCTCATTAAGTGATTACATAAGCAATTACATTAAGACTTTATCCAGACATTTTAATGATGAAATTACTAATGTATAAATCCTGATCAGAATTAAGTAAATTTCCACTTTGTCAAATTATTAAAAAAAAACCTTATTACAGGTCTAAGTAGTCCATTTTTCACAAAAATATTTTACATGCAATTTCAAAATTCAAATTCACCATGCATATCCAAAATCAAACTCTAGAAGCATGATAGAAACATTTAATATAGAGTACGTAAGCTAAGAGATGTCATAATACGATACACAAATAAATTTTAAACACTTTGGTAATAAAATTCATAAAACTAGAGAGAATTGCCGAATTAAGGCATTATTAACATATGTATAATACCTACAAACACTTTTTTTGAAGAACAAATATTTTTATAATATTTATATCGATCAAATCCAACGATATGAAGCTGGAACTAAGTATAACACGACTAGGTTTTGTAAATCTGTGTACTACACAAGTTGAATAAATAATATTAAATAGAATAAAATTTTATTAATTATAAAATGATTTTTTAAAATAAGATATGATTGAAATCTTATAAATAGAATGACAAGTTCATTTCAAAACAAACATTTAAAAATTTCATTTTTAAAAATTTTCTTATAATAACTTTTAATTTCAATTAATTTTTGTTTATAAAAATTATACTTTTTGAAAAAAAACCATGTTTAAAGAATTTTGTATTTTAAAAACAGTTTGAAGTTTTACAAAATTTTCTTATCTTATAAAATTTTATTTTGTTATAAATAAAATTAATAAAAATATCTTTTTCTTAATTTATTAAAAAACTATTTTAATATAAAAAATTAAATAATATTTTTAATAATTAATGTAACTATTTAATATGAGTGAGAAAAAAAATTAATGATAATAATTAAAATGTTGTTATGTGTTAATTGTACTTTTATTAAAATAGAAAGATAAAAGTAAAAACATCATAATTAATTACCTGGAAACACTTGAAAATAAGTTAAAAGACTCATCCAATATTAAATTCTCTACCTTCATTCTTGACAAAAACACTAAAATCCTCACTTACTCACATGACTTAAAATTACAATCTCTTAAAATTCTCTTCTTCTTTTTCTTTTTTAACAACTCAAATTTACTCCAAAATGGCTAAATCCATATAACTTGCTTACGGTAACATTTGAAATCTCAAATTCTAAAAGAGAAAACACCTTTTACATACGCATACTATTGGATTAAATGTTCGTTCTACATCTTTTGAAGATGATGAAATTGTTGGATTTAAGGCAAACAAATATTTTAACCTAAAAAAAATTACCACAATTTTTTAGAATTTATAAAAATTTGATGTATTAGATATAATTATAGTTATCTGTACATCAAATCATAATCTAGTCCCTATACTAATAAATAAAAATAAATCCGGACACTTGTCAACATTCTAGGTCATCTAATAATTGGTTTTTCCATTTTTCTCTCCTTTTAATTATGAATGTTATAATAGTTATTTTTTAATTAATAACTATCTCTATCCATAATTAAAATTTCAAATATGTTAACTTCAAATTTTCAAATGTGCAATACATGGGTTTATTCAATTCGTATAATACACAATATTTAAGACATAACTTTTTATATTATAAACCATATAACAATAAATTTATTTAGTCAGTGTATTACACGAGATTGTAACCTAGTTTTTTCATGAAAGAATTTAACAAGCTGTAAGAATATGAATGCATTTCAACAGCTTCAAAGTTACATATTATTATGGGTTACCCTCTTATATTAATAAGTTCAGGAGACAACTTTCAACTAAACTATTATTTCTTATAGTTTTCGGTTTGAAAACATACAAAAAATATGTAGCGAAAGTGTGAAAATGAAATGAACCACCACCTCCCGTCACATGACCACCGCCGATACTTTTGTTGAAAATATAAAATAATAATTAAATTAATATTAACACTGCATATTACAGAAATCGAGTACCGTGCTTAGTGAAGATTTCAAGATGAAACAACTTAAAACCCAGAGAACAACTAAGTATTTACGAATTGATTATTTAACATTATGGCTCACTCCCCTTTGAATAATATAAGATATTTGTTATAACATGAGACTCATGTTACATCGAGTGGCTCGTAAAATACTTAAGATAAGTTTGTTAAAAGTTTAAATCAAGTCGAACTTAAACGAGCTCAAACCTATATTAGCCTCATTTAATAAACTAGCCAAACCGTAGTTTTACATATCAAGCTCGATCATGTCCACGAGCCTTAATGAGTTTTTTTTATTTGATTAACTTTTATATAATATATTAATCATATGCTTACATATAATAGTAATTGTTAAATATAACATTATGATAATATTGTTATTCTTACATTAAAAATAATGATTTGTATTAGTCTTGACTGATTTTCTTAAATTTGCTTAAAATTTTTGCAATTATTTATTGGTTTGCAAATAATCTCTAGTTGTTATATATACACACGTACTACTATAAGTATTATAAAGTTAATCACAGTTAATACACAGACAAAGGTAAATCAAATAATATTTTAGTATATAATAGACGGACTCAGCCTGGACTTAAAAAGATGCTCATAAGTTGAACTTAAACTTTAAAGATATAGCTTTAGATGAGATGAGGTTAAGTTGAGTTCAATCTTTTAACTTAAAAAATAGTTAAACAAGTAGAACCGGAACTTAAACGAGATCAGACATATCGAGTACTGTGTTTGGTGAAGATTTCAAAGTGAAACAACTTAACACCCAGAGAATAACCAATTATCAACTAATTGTTTAACATTATCACTGGCTTCCCCTCTTGAAAACATAACTAGATTCCATTTGATTAAATAATATGAAACATATGTTATTATATGAGACTCATGCTTCATCTCGATGATCCCATGTCGTTTACTTCATACTTTTTCGTAAATTAGACATATTAGAAAGATCTAAGGTACAAGTTCAAATTTTATTTAGTGATTGGCATAGATGTTTATAATTTTGTTAAGAGAAAAGTGCGGCTATAAGTTTTATTTTACATATGCTTTTAGTTTCAAAAGCATATCGTTACTGAGGGTCAAATATCAACTAATGTTAAGTTAAAAAAGATTACAATTACATAACAAATCAATAATGTTATATACAGCTTTAAATGTGATATATATAGATATTTATTTTATTGTTTACTTCATTATCTTTTTCACTTTTATTATTCATGTCAGTGGCGGAATCAAGATTTTTTTCCAATGGGGTCACTATTTTTCGGTGATTCGTTTTGTAACAAAATAATATAAAAATTTTTGGGTTGTCGGGTTGGGTTGGGTGGGGTCGGTTTTACTAAGAAACAAATTATAAATTCTAGATTTCTAAATTCTAAATACACAAATTAACAAACAAATTAACCAACAACTTAACTTCATCTAATAAGCGGAATCGCAGCAGCAGACCAAACTAAGCAGAATCGTAGCAGCAGGCCAACAACAACTTAAGAATCGAAGATAGTTGCAGCCAACAACTTCAATCAGCGATGGGGGAGGCTTACAAGTTAAGGTTAAATGTTTATAATTAAGGGTAAAAAAGTAATTTTACTTATTAAATAGGTGTTTTAAAAAAAGACCCTTGCAAGGGTCGAACTTAAGACCTTAAGGATGTGCGGAATAAGCAAGTGCGCAGATTACCAGTGAGCTAAGTCGAATTAGTGGTAATATTCTAAACTTAATAATATTTAGGGGATCACTTCCTAAAAACTATGAGTTGGCTTAAATTTTCGGTATTATACGGTACACTACCCGCTCAAAAGTCAATGGGGTCACTTGTACACGTAGTTCTGCCCTTGATTCATGTCACACACTACATATAAGTAAATTATACAATCTCTAAATCCTGTATATGATATATCTTAATAAGTGTGATTATAAAGTGTTACAGAGTAGGAGTCATGTTGGTAAGAAGTGTGACTAGGAGTCATGTTGGTAATAAGTGTGACTGCTCTCACTAAAGATATGTATATTTTAGTGAGTGTGATCAGATTTGTAATTATCAGTTAATTATTATCATTAACAGTGATGGATCTAGCCTGAAAAGTCAGTAGTATCCCAACAAATATTTTTGCGATATATTTATTTAATAATATATCTTTTTTTTGTGATACATTCATTCAATAATGAAATTTTTTTTACCAATAATAATTTGTTTAGAATAAGTTTCATCTTCAGTGACGTACCCAGAAATTTTATATGAAAGTTGAGAAGTTTTAAGGGTCGGCCCTCTATCTCTAATAATTAAATCTTTTTGATACAATCCGATTCGGGTCCGGATCACACAACAAGAATACAAAAAATCAAATTAAAACAATTAACATTCAACACTAAGGGTGTAAATAAGACAAGCGAAGTCATGAGTTACCCGGGACCGGCTCGTCAAAATCTCAGATAGAACAGAGCTTAAACAAGCTAAAACTCGAGCTTATACTATTTATCATTTAATAAATGATCTTGAGTCAGAGCGTCACGTATCGGGCCCTCTCGAAATGAACTTTTTTATTTTTACTTAATATATTACATATATTTATATAGAAAATTTTTATTATATAAAAAATTATGATAAAAATAATTTAAATTATAAACAAGGGATCTTAAGCCGAGCTTAAGCTTAAAAAATTCTGAAATATAAAAACCTCGAGTATTAAAGTTAAACTTTTACACAAAACGAGCTCGAGCCTTACAATTAATATTTTACACATGTCAAGCTCAGGCACGAGATCAAGCTCTCTTATGTCAAAACAATCTCAGGCTCTGCACGACTTGTCTACACCTCTATTTAACAATTATGGTAAATATAAATAATCAACTAAATAAATCAAACAATCTAATCTAGCAATCTACTAATCAATAATCTAGTAATAAATCTATTAAATAATCTAGCTAATAAGAAAAATGACTTAGTTATTCAAACTAATTGTTTTATATTTGTTACTTATTTTTGTCACACCCCGACCGACGTCGGAATAATCGGGGCGGACGAATATGAATCGATTGTTCATAGCACATGGTAGGAATTGCGTTGACATAATAATAAATATCATTTTCATTGAATAAAACTAATCAAATAATACATTACTATAAAATAGAAAATCAAATAAACATAATGAAATTGTCTTTAATTTTGACTAAGTCCAAACCCTAAATGTGCATTTAAAAGTCCACTAATATGTATTCCTGAAATCTTGTGAAAAAGTAACAAGTCAGCTAACGAATTAGCCGATGAGTAAACACAGGTTTAAATACATATATAGATTGATTAAAAGATTATGAACAATTCAATTAACATGACAATGTCAACACTTATAATGCAATAACATAACATAAAAGACAAACCAGCACAACCATATCTAATGATTAAATTGACTCGGTCCACAGACAAAGCCTTATAGAATGTATGATTTCGGTTTCAATCACCACGCGAATAAACAAATAGGGTGGGTTTGTCAAACCAATAGATCTATCATTGTTACCGTGATTGCATAAATTAATGATTGTGTTTTCATCAAGTTTATCTAACTGTGAACATATAATTGCAATTAATAACATAACATGTCTTGAATTGAATTTGAAATAGCATAACAATGAATATCATTGATTGAATATTAAATCACATGATTTACCCAAAATATAAAACATATAAAAATTAGGCTATGAATACTCATATTGTATAATGATGGTTGTAAGGTTCATAAGAAAGCTTGGATGTTCAAGAGTTAATGGTGATGTCCTAAATGATGAAAACTTGAGGTCGGAATTCATTACAAGAAGTTAGGACGTTTAGAGAATACCAAAAGGCGAAAGCTAGATTGAAAAATGATTATTGCATTTTTTTTAGATTCTAGAACAAAATGTTTGGTACGTGTTTAAACAGGTTTTAAAAATATCAAATGGTTTCATAAAATTATAAAAATTTATAGTTAACTAGTTGAGAGTCTCTCAAACAACTTTTGTTTAGGAAAGTTTTTATGAAAAGACCCGAAAATATGTCAAAACAGTAGCACAAGACAGAAGGTGTTGAAATACGCACTTATCTTGTGAAGGCTATTGTTAAGTCATGCGATAGAATTTAGAGAGGCATAAACTATCGTCAAAAAGATAATTCGATGAATTTAACATTAGAGTCTGAGTTTACTCAAATTTAGTTTGTTTATGATCAAGTTGTGGTTAGTTGAAGTCAGACTACATTTGCCAAAATTTTAGTAAGGCACTTATGTGCTACTACTACTGCTGCTATCGCTACCGCCCTACCGCTACAACTGCTACTGCTGTTTCTACTGATACTACTGCTACTTCTACTACTGCTGCTGCTACTACTACTGCTACTACTGCTGCTGCTACTACTACTACTACTACTGCTATTGTTGTTGCTTCTACTGCTACTGATACTGTTGCTGCTTCTACTTCTATTGCTACTACTAGTGGTATAGCTACTGCTACTACTCCTACTCCTACTCCTGGCTGCTACTGTTGCATTCATATAGGTGTCTTAAAATGAAGGTAAATATATCATTTTGCCCCTCAAATAATAATAATAATAATAATAATAATAATAATAATAATAATAATAATAATAATAATAATAATAATAATAATAATAATAATAATAATAATAATGATAATGATAATAATGATAATATTAATAATATTATTGTCATTATCGTTATCGTTATCGTTATCGTTATCGTTATCGTTATCATTATTCTTCTTCTTATTAATTATATAGATTGAAGGAATTAAATAAAAAAATCCATCATGAAATTACCACACTACTTCTATATACGTCTTGAAATCAAGGTAAATCACGATGAAACAATCATTCAGTCATTCTTAAGTGCTTTACAAATTAGCATATATAAATTAGTAACACATAAAAAGTTATTTAAAATACAACTCTTTAGAGTAGGGGTGTCATTCGGGTTTTTTAATCGGGTTTCGGGTTTCTCGCGATTTTAGGTTTAGGAAATCAACCTGAAGACCAAACTAAGGGGCTGTTTGACAGCCTCTTAATCAACCTTTTAATGGTTTAGATGTCTTAATGGTTTAGATGTCTTAATGGTTCAGCCATTAATGGTTCAGACTGTTTGTTTCGTAGGAGCAAATGTCTGAATGATCCAGACATTTGCCTCAGAATGGTTAAACATTATACTAATACTGAATGATTAAGAGGTCTATGCTCAATGATTAAAACCTCTTATTTGAATTGGTCAGTCATTTGCATTTGAATACTTAAGCGATATACTACCTCTTAATGGTTCAGACCTCTTAATGGTTCAACACTTAATGGTTCAGACCTCTTATTGGTTCATCACTTAATCATTCAGAATTTATCAAACAACCCCTAAATAAGTAAAATTTAATCGGTTTTTGGGTTTCGGTATTCGGGTTTATTCGGGTCGGGTTAATCGGTTTTCGGGTTTAGAATAAACCATTAAGTTTTAAATTATTTGTTATCTCAAATGTTTGTGTAAGCAATATGTATGTGACCAAAATGTATATATGAGATTTAACATATATTATCAATATAAAATTTTATTTATTATCTTGATCCGAAACTATTTGCGCATTTATGTTTACTTTACTATGCATATTCAAATGTTAAAGGACATTATATTTTGATTATTCTTGAAGTTCAAATAATAAAATTGAGCCACTAACAATGAAGTATAAAATTTAAAAAATTTTGTTTTCAAAACTTGTAAACAGTAGAATAATACACATATAAATAGACACACACATATAAATAAATCTTAGCATTTTTTAAAAACTAATATTCAGGTTAATCGGGTTGAACTGATTCTTTCAAAATCAACCCAAATACCAAACCATTTATAAAAATCGGGTTCGGTTCAATGTAATAATCAGGTTGGGTTGCTCGGGTTAGTTCTTAATGGAGTTCGGGTTGATTTTATTCGGGTTCAGGTAAAAAACACACCTCGACTTTAGAGTAAACCATTTTAAATTAGATAAATTGAATTTTAATAATGTAAACTATTATTCACTGAACAATAATAATTTATGCTATTAATTTGACTAATAACACTTATAACTTTGATTTTTATTACCAACAACAATCTTAGAAACATAATTATCATATACGTATGCTTGATTTGTACTTGATTTTGTTCACAATAATGATTATGAATGAAATAAAAAACATACAAGCTTAATCGAGCTTAAAATGTAACGCCCGGTTATTTCATTAAAGTAAATAAAAGAAGGAAACATCAATAAAGCCCAAGTAGAGGGACTAAAAGTGTCCAAAAGGACAAAATCTTTGAAAAGTTGGTGAATAAAGCAACATGGCCGCCCATGTTTCTACTCACACCTTTTTCATTTCGGATTATAGAGAGAGAGAGAGCAGAAAAACTCTCGGTTGAAGAAGAAGAGGAAGAGGATTGAATTCAAGGTAAGAATTTGAGGTTTTTAAGTGTTCATGTTGGGTCTTTTGTCTCGGTTACATGTTTATATGCTTATGTGCTTGTGTGTGTGTTCGTGTGTGTTTGTTTGGTGGGTTTCTAGGTGTTGAACTCATTTGCATTCGGGTTAGAAGGAAGAAACACCCAAGTTGCACCAGGTGAGTTTCTAGACCCTGGTTTCTACTTGTTTTAAACATCTTTGGGGCTGAAAATGTATTTAAAACGTTTTTACAATGTTATGTATGTTTACCCGTATGTATTATGCATGTTGTATGTTGGTTCTTAGATGCTTATAAGTTGTTCATGCTTAGAATAGCCATGTTAAGCTAGGAACAGATGGGTTTGATGATTGGGTCCGAAAACATACTGGAAACATGTTGAACAGAATGTCCATGCGCCTAGATAAGGCTCATGTGCCTAGAAATTCCTTAGAAGAATTTAAGTGTAATCCATACGTTTGAACAGTAGCCCATACGCCTGAGATTTGCCTTAGAAGAGTCCAAGAATAACCCATGCGCCCAAAGTGGCCCATGCGCCCAAGTGGCCCATGCGCCCAAGTGGCCCATGCGTTTAAGTGTCCATGCGACCGAATGGGTCATATGCCCAATAATATCCATGCGTCCGAAAGGCCATGCGACTAGGTGTACATGCGCCTAAGTATCCATACGCCTAAACAGGGCCCATGCGCCCAAATAGTGTCCAAGCGCCTAAACCCTTAGAAATAATTACAGAATGTTTGGGAGTCTGTGCTTTTAGGGTTTTGACCGAGGGTTGACTAGGGCCTATTAATGATGAGTTTCATGCATAGTTATGATTGTTATATGATTGCTTATCATTATTATTATTATTATTATTATTATTATTATTATTATTATTATTATTATTATTATTATAATTATTATTATTATATTATTATTATTATTATTATTATTATTATCATTATTAGTATGTGACTTTACGTGGTGTGTTTATTATCGTAACGTAAAGTATTACTAATAATAAAGTGAAAGATTAATAAAGAAGAGAAGTGGAACTTAACTAAAATGTTAACAAGTCTTGCAAGCTCATAGGAGGGTCACGACCATGAGGTCGTTAGCTCAACCGTGATGCGGGTTAGCTACCTTCAGATGCACACGGGGCTAGTCAATTGAGATTGGCGGACCTTTGCAGCATACCCTAGGTGTCTGGGTTAGCCTTGTGTACAGTATGTAGAGCCCCTTGTGAGAAAAAGAGGGCCCAACACCATTTCCCCGCGCACATAGTTTAGGGTATTGCTCCTTGGTCAACATAGACAATGAAAGATAAAGATAAAAGAGTACAGAGTAAACAAGACATACAGTAAAGAGAAAAAGCATTATCTGATTGTATAAATAATGCGTGCTCATGTATAAAGAGATGAAGTTTTCATAAAAAGAGTATTTTCATATGTATACCTTACAGAAAGTATTTTATTACTTTTAAATCTAGAACTCACTCAGCAACGCTGACTTTTATACATTTTCAATTGGCAGGTAAATATTGCTGAGGATGGCACGAGGGTGAAGCTACTCGGCAGGGAAAGATTGACATCCATTCATACCTATTATTTCTGTTGTTTTGTAATGCCATTAAACAGTTCTTTTGCATTCAATCAAACAATAATGTATTGCTTAACAACAGTGTTTAATGAAATTAAATGAATGGTTTTTGTTAAAATGATTCCGCTGCTTAAGTTTGTAAATTTATAATGTTTAATGTATTTAATGCTGTGAATGACCAACTGTGAGGTCTCTGGAAACGGGGCCTTACATAAAATAAATTCAAATCAAAAGTAAAAAATTTGATTATTATGTTACCAAAACTGTTATTGGTAATAAAAATGAAAATTGAGAATGGTATCAGTGAGTGCCGCGAGGACCAGAAGGTGAAGTTCGCGAGTCACTCTTTCGTTGAGTCAGCGCTGTGTTGGTGGGACAACCTTGTCCAAGCTGAGGGTGCCAGAGCTATCGGGAAAATGCGATGGAAGGAGTTTAAAAAGTTGGTGATCGAGGAACTCTGTCTTCACAGGGAACTCGATAAAATCGAGAGGGAGTTCTTGCAAGTTGAAGCGGGAACCATGACCCACCAGCAGTACACCGCTAAATTCAATGAGATGGCGAGGCTGGTGCTGGATCAGGTGACGCCGGTGTCAAGGAAGATCAAGAGGTACATCCAGGGACTGCCGGCTGACATTCACAGACACCTGATTGCTGCTCGGCCAGGTACCTTTGGATCAGTGGTGGATTTGGCGGGTAGATTGTATGATGAGCGAAAGGAGACTGTGGTGGAGGTGAAGAGGATGAGTGGGGATGGTAAGAATTGGAATGGGAAGAGGTTTGGACGTGCTGGTTTCACTCCAAACAACAAGAAGATGAAGGTGGACGACCGTGGGGTTTCGTCACGATCAGGGCTGAAAAAGTGGGGCAGATGTGGAAGGGAGCATGTCGGTGAGTGCAGGATGGGAATGAATGTATGCTTCAGATGTGGCAAGTCTGGCCACATCGCTAGAGACTGTAGGGTGCTGAAGTGCTATAACTGTGGCGGGGAGGGCCACACGACCAAAGACTGTAAGAAGCCGAGAGCGGAGAGCTCTGGAGCGAAGAAGAAGCCGGAGGAAGGAGGGCAGAGGGCAAGTGCTAGAGCTTACACTATGACCCGAGAGGAAGCCAGAGTTGATCCCGATGTCGTGTCAGGTATGTTTCTAGTAAACCAAACTTGTGCCTCTGTATTGTTTGATTCCGGTGCTAGTAGGAGTTTCATTTCCACTACTTTCTGTGCTAAGTTTCCTGTTAGTAGTAGGAGTGTCAGTGAACCATTCGATGTAGAAACCGCTATTGGTAAGTCCACTAGAATTACTGATGTGATAGAGGACTGTGCCATAGAGCTAGAAGGTCATAGGTTTGCTGCTAGGTTACATGTGATGCCCCTAGGTGGATTCGATGTAGTATTAGGGATGGACTGGTTAGCAACCTATGAAGCAAACATCGTATGTCGCAAGAAGATGATTCGATTAGTTGCGCCCGATTGAAGTTTGGTTACGATTCATGGAGATCGCGTTACTACGATTCCGAAGATGATTTCGATGGCGGTGGCGGGGAAGTGCATGAGACGTGGATGTAGTGCCTACTTGGCATACGTGAAAGATGTGGATGCGTCGGTACCGCAATTATCCGAGGTACCAGTGGTGTGTGACTTTCAGGACGTATTCCCAGAAGACTTACCCGGCGTGCCACCGGATCGCGAGATTGAGTTCCAAATTGATTTGATACCCGGTGCTCAACCCGTGGCCAAAGCACCATATCGATTAGCTCCTACTGAGATGAAGGAACTCATGAGCCAATTACAGGAGTTGATGGATAAGGGATTCATGAGACCGAGTATCTCTCCCTGGGGTGCTCCGGTATTATTTGTAAAGAAAAGGACGGAAGTATGCGAATGTGCATTGACTACCGAGAGCTGAACAAGTTGATGGTGAAGAATCGGTACCCGTTACCAAGGATTGATGACTTGTTCGACTAGCTCCAAGGTGTCAGTTGGTTCTCGAGAATATACGATCTGGCTATCATCAGTTGAAGGTAAAGAAACAAGACATTCCTAAGACAGCTTTCCGTACGCGTTATGGACACAACGAGTTCCTCGCTATGTCTTTTGGTCTAACTAACGCGCTAGCTACCTTTATGGATTTGATGAATCGAGTGTGCCGGTCGATGTTGGATAGATCAGTGATTGTGTTCATTGATGATATCCTGATCTACTCGAAGAGTGAAAAAGAGCATGCCGGTCACATTCGGGAAATGTTGGAGACATTAAGAAGGGAGAAGTTGTATGCTAAATTCTCCAAGTGCGCGTTCTGGTTGCGCAAAGTTCAATTCTTGGGTCATGTGGTGAATCCCGACGGGATTATGGTGGAACCGGCGAAAGTGGAGGCGGTTATGCAATGGAAGTCTCCAAAGATGCCATCCGAGATTCGTAGTTTCTTAAGTTTGGCGGGCTACTACAGAAGATTCATCCAAGACTTTTCCAAGATCGCTTCTCCACTAACCAAGTTGACCCGTAAGGATGTAAAGTTCGTGTGGGGTCAAGAGAAAGAAAGGGCTTTTGAGGAGTTGAAGGCAAGACTGACCCAAGCCCCTGTCTTGTCATTACCTGAAGGAAGCGAGGATTTGGTGGTCTATTCCTATGCTTCCTACTCAGGATTGGGTTGCGTGTTGATGCAGCGAGGTAAGGTGATAGCTTACGCATCCCGACAATTGAAAGTGCATGAGGTCAATTACCCTACTCATGACTTGGAGTTAGCGGCGGTGGTCTTTGCGTTAAAGATTTGGAGGCACTATCTCTACGGGACGAAGTGCACTATATTCACTGACCACAAGAGCTTGAAGTACTTCTTCGAGCAAAAGGATCTGAACATGAGGCAGAGACGGTGGTTGGAACTTATAAAGGATTATGATTGTGAGATCCACTACCACCCGGCAAGGCCAATGTGGTGGCTGATGCCCTTAGCCGAAAAGAGAGGCCCGAGCCGATTCGGGTAAAAGCTTATCAACTAATCATGACCTCTGATGTGATGAAGCAAGTTAAGGAGTTTCAAGATGACGCATTGCAAGAAAATCATCTTAACTTGGAAAAAATGAGAGGTCTGGTTGGGGAACTGGGTGAAAACACACTTGGTGTTAAAACCCGATTTGGACGAGAGTGGATTCCTCGTTTTGGGGATCTACGGGCGAAGATTATGGATGAAGCTCACAAGACTCGATAATCCATTCATCCTGGTGCCACGAAGATGTATCAGGATATGAAGAAAGATTATTGGTGGCCGGGTATGAAGCGTGATGTGGTGGAGTATGTGAGTAAATGCCTTACTTGTTTACAAGTAAAGGCCGAGCACCAAAAGCCGTATGGGAAGATTCAACCTTTGGATATACCAGAATGGAAGTGGGAGCACATCACCATGGATTTCATTACAAAGCTGCCGCGTACTCCGAAAGGATACGATGCCATATGGGTGATTGTTGACCGTCTGGCGAAGAGTGCCCACTTCCTACCGATCCGCGAGACATATTCATCTGAGAGGTTGGCTGACCTGTTCATCAAGGAAATTGTAACTCGTCAAGATGTGCCGGTGTCTATCGTGTCTGATCGTGACACCCGGTTTACCTCTAAATTTTAGAAGAAATTCCATGACGTCAGGGGGACGAGGTTACATATTAGCACGTCTTATCATCCCCAAACTGATGGTCAGTCAGAAAGGACCATTCAGACATTAGAAGACATGCTTCACGCATGTGTGATTGATTTTGGGGGAAGTTGGGATGACCACCTACCATTAGTCGAATTCTCGTACAACAACAGCTATCATGCCAGCATTGGCATGCCACCATATGAGATGCTATACGGTAGGAGATGCAGAACACCCGTTTGTTGGGGTGATATTGATCAGAAG
>CM046029.1:67468244-67525744 GCA_025215565.1 Flaveria ramosissima | reverse complement strand
CTACCTTCAGATGCACACGGGGGCAGTCAATTGAGATTAGCGGACCTTTGCAGCATATCCTAGGTGTCTTGGTCAGCCTTATATACAGTATGTAGAGCCCCTTGTAGGAAAAAGAGGGTCCAACACCATTCCCCCCCCCCCACACATAGTTTAGGGTATTGCTCATTGGTCCACATAGACAGTGAAAGATAAAGATGAAAGAGTATAGAGTAAACAAGGCATACAGTAAATAGAAAAAGCATTATCTGATTGTATAGTTAATGCGTGCTCATGTATAAAGAGATGGAGTTTTCATAAAAAGAGTATTTTCATATGTATACCTTACAGAAAGTATTTTCTTACTTTTAAATCTAGAACTCACTCAGCAACGCTGACTTTTATACATTTTCAGTTGGGAGGTAAATATTGCTGAGGATGGCACGAGGGTGAAGCTACTCGGCAGGGAAAGACTGACATCCATTCATATCTATTATTTCTGTTGTTTTGTAATGCCATTAAACAGTTCTTTTGCATTCAATCAAACAATAGTGTATTGCTTTACAACAGTGTTTAAAAAAATGAAATGAATGGTTTTTGTTAAAATGATTCCGCTACTTAAGTTTGTAAATTTATAATGTTTAATGTATTTAATGCTGTGAATGACCAATTGTGAGGTCTCCGGGAACAGGGCCTTACATAAAATAAATTCAAATCAAAAGTAAAAAATTTGATTATTATGTTACCAAGACTGTTATTGGTAATAAAAATAAAAATTGAGAATGTTACTGACCAAATTAGTTGTATGAATTATTATCAACATATAAGTAATATTTTGCATTACTAAAATCTTATTTGCTTAAAATTATTCATGTTTTGAAGTGATTGACTAAGTTTATATTGAAACTAATTTAATAGTCAACTCTATATGAAAAGAAATATATATAAAAAGACACTAAGAATAATTAAAAAAAATAATCAAAATTCATTTAGATAAGTACAAGAAAAACTAATCATATTATGTACACTAACCGTAATAGCTATATTTTATTTAATATAATATTACGCTCATAAAGCATATTTTTTAATTTTTTAAGAGTAAATTGTAAATTTTATCCTTTAAGTATATTTAAAATTATGAATCTTGTCTTTAAACTTTCATAATTAAATTGAGTGTTCTTTATTTGGAAACTTATCACATTTTTTATGCTTTCAACTAACAAAAGTTAATTTTTTCTGTTACTTTTGTGTAAATAACAGTTTTGCCCTTATTACTTAAAGGACGAAATCTGTAATTTTTTACTACTCTTTTGTTTCTTTATGTATTTATTTTATTTACTTTATCTTTTTTAATACACTTTTTATTTTATAATCTAAAATATTATTACTTAATTATTTTTAATTTTTTTATAAAATATACTTTTATTTTGTTTTTAAAATTTATCTATCTACTTTTCTAATTGTACGAATACAAATTAGAGGGTTAAAAATATATTTTTTCATGTTATATAATTTAAACTAGTAATCGGTTTTATTTCACTATTGCTTTTTTATTACCATTTTGGTTTAAAAAAATTAAAAATAGTTTGACTTATGGTATAAAGATTTTAATACCATTTCGGTATAAGATTTCAACTGTGTTAAATAGTTTGGATTATGGTTTATATTAATGACCTATTACAAATTGAAACAATTTTTTAATAAAATTTATTTGTTTTCATTTCTTTGAATAGAATTATTACTTATATCGATTTAAAACTATTTTAAGTTTTTTATTTTATATACTTACTTTTTACCTACTCTTTTCGCATTCATTTGTGATTGACTTGTGTTTTTCTTCCTCCAAGGATTGTTGATCATTTTTACAAACACCATTTAACTTCTTTTAAAAACTTCATGTAGTCTCTTTTAATTTTTGCAACTGAAATAATCTTTATTAAAATTTGTTTTATATATCTACGATCAATATTATGATTAACTTCTTTTATTTATCTGTTGAAAAATTTTGTTCAGACTTTCACACGATTGAAGTATATTTATATCTATAGTTTAAGTTTTGGATGCTAATTTTATTCAACAATCGTTAGTTTGAGGTTATGATTTTGTGACATTATCTTTAAGTATGCTATCATTTATATATACTAATTAGCAACTTAAGGTTGCTTTGGTTGTTGTACTATGTGCATCAAATGTTGTACATATCTTTTGTTTTTGTTTAATTTTTTATTATAAACCCTATACTTTTCCATTTTTACAATTTAATCTCTATAACTTTTTATTTTCAACTTTGATCACAAACTTTTCATCTTTTACAAATTTTTCGTTTTACATCTCGATCTAGATTTTGAGAGTTTACACGGTGTAACGTACAGGTGTGCTTCAACATTATTACGCTAATTTTTTCCCGTTTCACGCACATTGTTCATTGTTTTTACGTCTACTTTTTCGTTCGTTTTTACTTTTTACTTTTTAAGTATTTTAATGCGAGTCTTTTCGGTGTTGGCGGTCGTTGACTGTAATGTGACATTGGTGTTACTTGACACGGTTTTACGCCCCCCGTCGCAACGCGAGGGGCTTAATACTAGTTTTAACTAAAAATGAAAATTAAACAATTCATTTTTAAATTACACAAACTAGAAATTAAATACACTAAAAAATAAAATTGCATTAAAAAGATCAAATAACACAAACAAAGAATTAAACATGTGATTGTAGATGTTAATTTCTTGGTAAATTGAGAGCTCCAACTAACAATCTTTATGTGTCGAGTCATCTTTAATGGATCAAAATGAGTACTATAAACATGATTAAAAAATATTATCACATCGATATGCCATTTACGATTTTTAAAAAAATTAAAGATAAACGAGATGGATAACTTTATGATGGAATTATTTTAAATGTAGCCGTTAGAAAGCTAGATGTTTAACAAATGACTTTCAATTAATTAAAATTATTTAATTAGAGATCAAATATTTCAATAAAAACCAGTGGTATTTATATGTTACATATATATATATATATATATATATATATATATATATATATATATATATATATATATATATATATATATATATATAATATGATAAATATAGAATAAAAATAAATAAATAAAATACTATATATTATATAAAATAAATAAGCTAAATAATCAAATAATAAAAATAATAAAAGAAAAAAATGAATAGAATTGAAGAATAAAAAGAAACTTTAACACTTACAAAAGTAGTCCTTTATGAATAAAATGATAATAATGCCCTTTACTTAACAGAATTATTTAACCTCAGTTAGTAAAAAGGATGTATTACGTAAGTACTTTTTGTAAAAAAAGACATTGAGTGAAAGTCATTTTTCGAAAGGACCCATTCCATAATTTTCACCAAACATAAAGGATGAAACTTGTAATTTAGTCTTTTTTTATTTATTCTTTTTGAATGACAAATGTGGGACCCTGTTTCGGATGATACATGTTATCTTAATCGGGTCCACCTATTCGTATTCTAACCGGGATCGCACCCCCCCAACTCCACCCCCCTTAGAAAAAAAAACTCATTGCTGAAAAAACCATTTAGCTCAACTCTAAGCATTTTGCTTAGAATAAGACTTAAACCTATTATTTTTCAAAATTTACATGGCATGTGTATATTATCATAACCAATTAGGCTACCTTTTGATGATGGTTAAAGGTTAAATGTGGATGAAAGAGAAATACATATCGGAAAGTAGTATAAAACGTGTAAAAGCGCGCACGTAAAATATATTTTCAAAGATATGCATGTAACATATATAAGAGGTGAAAATGGAAACAACGAACAAAAGAAGCACGAGAAATATTTAAAAAAACAACTAAAAATGAAGAGAACATCTTCAGACTCTATGTCAGTCGCTTCTCAGACTCCTCTGTGTGGTTCTGTTTGTGTACATAGACCCTGCTGGGAAGCTTAATATTTTGGGTAATAACATGATGAGAGAGAACACAAACACATATGCATGTACACATAAACTGATCAACACATTACACAATATGTGTATGAAAATTCAAATAAAAAAATATTTAAAAACGAAATATAATATTGATTCTTAATCAGATAATTTTAATTTTTTCTTGAACGGTTAAACTCCATGTTACTTGTTGTTATTAGGTATTAAACTGATTATGACATTCATGTTACACACCAAGTGTTACCATCACATCAAAAATGGTTGGGCTTCAAATAATTTAAGGGTCCTGTTGAGGACACCACATGTGTTTTTTGAAGAAAACTGGATCTAACCGTCATGGTTTAATCTAACCGTGACTTTTTGGTCTGACTCCTGACAAAATTACACTGATAAAGATGCACGAGTCTGAAACAAAAGGTCACGGTTTGCCCTAACCGTGACTTTTTGGTGTTTTAAAATCATTTTTTTCTCTCTTTTAATTGTATTGGATAAAAAAAACTTTTCTATTTAAAAATGTTTATCAACAAAACAAACGTAAAATGTGCTAAAAACTTTTTTACTATTTAATTTATCACTGAAAAATTTGTGATGTCTTTTTTTATTCTCAATATTTGACGTTACAATTTGTCCAGTAGTTCATACAAATTTTAAATTGGTTTTTGCAGGAACGTTTAAGGGCTTGAACACAATTACAACACAACAACACAATGAGGAGAGAAACTAAACTTTAATCAAACAGTGAACTGGATTAACCAAGGTGATACAAAGAACACAAGTAAAGTAAAGAGACAGAACAAGAGAGTATGGGTTTCAAGGAGGCAGTATATTGCTTTCTCAAGTTCTTTTACAAGTGTTACAAAGCATAAAGAAAGATACAAGAACTTGAAATACTTATACTACAACCTACAGCCTGCTATACATTGAAAGCCAGCTGAATACAATTGACTAGACACTAACAAAATCAATTGTAGGATCAAAAGGCATATCTGCCTTTTGACCTTGTGACTATGACATGCCATAGCTCACATCCTTATACATTACAAAAAGGATAAAGTACATAAAGTAGAAAGTTACAGACTCAAGACCTTAATGTACAGTTACCAAAAGCATGAACATTTTCACCAACTCATGTAAGTTGGTGACTTTACAGAGATGCAGCGGAAAAGGTGCTTTATGGAATAGTACATCAGATAAAGCATGTATACTAAAAGTCTTCGGAAGAAATCTATCTTCATAAGTTGAAGCTTCAGAAGACTTTGTCTCTGAGGCTTCGGAAGACTTCATGTTTGGCTTCGGAAGATATTGGTCTTGGCTTCGGAAGATTTTACACTTAGAGTATTTTCTAATGCATTGTGTAAAACTTCCGAAGCATTCTATACTTCAGTACTTAGTGCATGTTGCAGAGACACTTTGGATGTTTTGGGTTGCATCAGACTTAAGGAATCCTTACAAACTCCCCCTAGGCTGATGCTATCAAAACACTTAGAAGATCTTCAAATGTTGGTGGTCTTCAGTACAATCATAACCATTCCTTTCTTCATTAGATGGTCAGGATCATCAAGACTTTCATAGTATCTTCTCATTCCAAGAGATCATGCAGAGGTAAGTTGATTATGTCTTGCCAGGAGTAGACATTCTCAACACCTTGATCTCTGATTACATGCCATCTTTCTGGATTGGTAGAGTAAGTCCAGGACAAGATGGGTGTCTCAGTTGTTAGAGGAGCCACTTGTATAGGAGTTGATTGGGCTGCCTCATCATGCACTTCCTTAGGTTGATCTGATTCAGCCTGAGGTGTAGAGGTAGATGACTTAGGCTTCTTCTTCTTAGTCTTTGGTTTAGAAGCCATTCTCTTCTTCCTCTTAGATGACTTTAACTGAGAAGACTGGTCTGCAACACCATGTTGATCATCATTGTCTTTCTCAGTTGGGTGTTCCTCCCTCACAGGTTCAGAAGGAGAGGGAGTTTGACCCTACCTTGGATCAGAAGATGAAGCTTGCTGAGGCTCAGCTGGAGGTTCTGGTTGAGGTGTCTCAGGTTGTTCAAACTTGACCTCCACTTCAGGTGGGACTTGACTTGGAAGAGAGTGCAAGTCAATCAGTTCACCACTCTTAATCTTCTGCTTGATCATCCTTATATGCTCATCCATTGTGGATAGAGACATAGGGCCAAGTCTCCTTCCGGAGAATCCATATAGCTTCAAGAAGCTCATCATTCTTTGTCTGTCAGCAGACTTCTTTACACTCTTTTGAATGATGGCTCTTGACTTTGCAGCTTCTTCCCTTAGCTTCCTTTTGGTTGTCTTTCTTTCTTTGACTAACTCAAGCTCAAGTTGCTTTAGGTACTCAAACTCAATGAAGTCATAGGACAGGGGAAGAAGTGCATCTGCCTGATAGAAGCCTGTGGCACTTAGGTAGTTGATCATCTTGATCCTATCTTCTTCTTTATCTACCTGAGGTTCTTGTGGAGCCACATCTTCCTGTGCAGGACTTTCTTGAACTGGAGAGAGAGTGGGAACATGCTTGTAGAGTCTTTTCTGTCTCTTCTCCTCTTTGAATTGAAGAAGTAGCCTTGCATCCTCTTTCTCCTTCATCTCTCTTGACACTTCCATGTCAGCCAGTTCATTTAACTCTTCTAAGGGGAGGGAGATGATTTCATCAATATCATAGTTCCTGGTCTGTAAATAGGTAATCCTGACTGCCCTTAACTCATCATCTTGAGTATTTGGTCTGGGGGCAGCCCTGATTGCAGCTTGCATAAAGCTAGATGACCCAGAAGAACTTTCTCCCCTTAGCTTCCTTTTCCTCTCTCTCTCTTCCTCCTCAATTTCCTCAGGAGTCATTATCCTTTTCCCTTTGTCACCAACAGACCTTTGTGACTCAGGGTGGATAGAGGCTTGGCCTTCATTGCTTGGTGTAGCTTCCATGCTCTGGCCAGAGAGAGGCTGAGAAACACCTTCACCAGCAGGTGTCTCAGAAGGAGTTTGGACCTCTGCAGCAGTTGTTGATGATGAGACAGGGGTCTCAGGTTCTGCCACTGGGCCTTCAGTCAAGGTTTCCCCTATGAAACTAATCTTAGGGTCCACCTCAACATCCAGTTGACCGATGACATTGCCTGATTGCCTAAGTCTCCTTCTTAGAGAGAACTCTGCAAGGATCCTATCTTGGATTCTTTGAGCCAACTGTCAGCTTGTCTTGAATTGCTTGGATTGACAAGTGGCATGTTGACTAAATCCAATCTTTCATAGAAGTTCAGGCTTTGGAAATCAAACACTTCTTGTTGACCTTGAACTCTGTGAAGGATAAGGGCTCTTCTGTCAGTATCATACCTCCACCTTATGATGTAGTTGCCAGTTCCTTGTGGTGGAGATGAGACAACCCTTGGTATACCTTCCTCAAAGAGACTCCTGATGATTGAGTCTATAGAGTCCACATTAATGTGAACTTGAGGAAGTTGCTGAGAATGCACAACAGCAAGTGAGGATGGTGAGTCCTCTATGTCCATTCTCTGTGAAGAACTCCCAGGTTCTGTGGTTGTAATAACTTTCTCCCCTTTTTGGTAGCATCACCCACTTGCATAGGTGAGCTGGAGGATAAGTCAATCACTTCCACAGGTTCTTGTGTTCCTGGTTGAGCTCTCCTTAAAGGTCTCCCAGCTAGTTTTTCCTTTAGATATGAAATCTGAAGTTGCTGATCATTGACCCTGTTATGTAAGGTAGTCACCTGAGATTCCAAGTGACTAACCTTAGAGACTAAATAGGAGCATGTTTTTGACAATTTCTGCACCTTTAGTCTCAAATTCCCCTCATCTTCATCAGAAGAATCATTGGGGGATGAGATGATTGGACCAAAGTCCTCTCTCTCACCACCAGCTTGAGGTTCTTGGCTGCTGGTTTTCCTCTGCTCACTGGCAACCTCAGTTGAGATGCCAGTGGGCTGAGTTGCCATGGTTGAGGTCTTAATGATGTAATCACTTTCAAAAGTGAGAGCCTCTTCCATATGGACATCCTGAACATGTTCAGAAGTGTCCACCTCAGTAATAGGTGACTGATGTGGGATAGACTGAGGAGAGTCAGAGGTACTCATCTCTCTTTGAGTAGGGGAGGAGAAGAGAGACTCATGGTACTCACTGAATCCTAAGTCTTCATCAGTATAGAAGGATAGGTTGGGAATTGGTTGGTTGAGATCTAAAGGCTGGGGATGGTAACTGTCCCCTGAAGGTTGTTCACTTGAGTGTTGAGACTCAGAGTGAAGGCTTAAGGCTGTTGGGCTTGTGAGCTCATCAGGGTGAGCATGAGGAACCTCAGCCCTGATAGGTGAAGAAATGGGAGTGGTTTGCTCCTCAGGAGAAGTGGGAGCTCTAGTGTCCACTTCCTCCTGTAAGGTTGAGTATATGGGGGCCTGCACAGACTCAATAGCCTGAGCAGGGGTTCGTTTGGATTTTCTTTGGTAGGTGAGGGTGATTTCTGGTCTTTTTAGAGGTAAGGATAAAAGAGGTGTGGGTTCAACACTAGCTTGTGTTGCTAGGTTGTCACCTTGAGCAATGAGCTCTAACATTTTGGGGACTAGGGCTGTTTCTACCCCTGAGAAGCCTACAGTTGGCTTCTTCATTATTTTAAAGATGCCGGGCTTCATCTGTCCCAATTTAAGAATATTACTTGTTTCCCTCAACTGTGAGCCCAGTTCACAGTTGAGAATGTGTTGAACATATCTAGGAAACATGTAATACTCTAAGGAGTCCAAGTTTGCAAGTAAATTAGTATAAACAAATTGAGAATACCTGAACTTGACCCCCTGAACCATTCCATGAACTATAAAGGAGAGATCCTCAGGAATCTGGTCCCATCCACCATGCTTGTTTGATAAGCTGTGGATAACCACATGGAGCAGGTATTTCCACTGGGATGAGACCTTCCCTTTCCTGAAGGTCTTTACAGAGAAATCTCCCTCATAGCCCATCTGCTCAAAGGAATGATTAACAGCTTCCTTTGGGAAGGACAACTCACCTTCTTCATCATCCAGCTGCAAATGTTGGTTAATGATGGCCGGAGTGATGAAGATTGTCCTCCCTTGCACTGTGGCAGACAGTGCCTTCTCCCCATCCATAATGACCTCTTGGCAGGTCTTCCAGAATTCAAGCAAGTGATCCTCATATAGAGTAGGATCAATGGTCAGGGAGGTGAAATAGTTGGATAGAGTTAAGAATTGGCAAATCTCTGAGAAACTTGCATCTTTCTCAGAGCTTAACAGAGCAACTTGATTATGTTGCCTGTGAAGTTGCATGGAGAAATCTGGGTTGTTTCTGCGGTTAAGGTTGGCCATTTCAGAAGCTTAAGGGTGAAGAAAGGTAGAAAGCAAAGGCGGTTTAGAGAATTAGGTTAGAGGAATAGTGGAATTGAGGAAGATAGTGAGAAAGAGGGGGAACCGTTGGGTATTTATGTGAAAAGGGATTTGAACCAAAGTTAATGAAAGAGGATAAACTTTGAAATCCGAAAGTCGGTCCCACCTCTGAAAAAGTAGTTTACTTTTGCTCAAAAAGTAGTTTTCTTGGAATTCGAAAAGCTTCCGAAGGTAATTTGTCTTCGGAAGTTTTAATTGAAAAAGCTTCCGAAGCTAAAATGGCTTCGGAAGATTTTCCTGAGAGTCTTGAAAATTTATGCTTCGGAAGAGAAATAAACCCTTGGATGCTTTGTATAAGAATAAACAAAGCTTCCGAGAGTTAATTTTGCTTCGGAAGGAAAAAGTCCTTAAAAAAAATAAGTGTCTGAGATAAGAATTTTAAGCTTCGGAAGATGAGTTTAGACTTCTTCCGAAGGTAAAATCTCTTAGACAGTTATTTATTTTGAAGACATGTTTTCTTCCGAAGATAAAATTTTATCTTCCGAAGTATCAGAAAATTTTCAAGAATCTAAGGAAAGTCTTCAAAAAGAATTTTACATCCAAAGAAAACATGAGCTTATGAAAGTGATGAACTAGACAACTTAGGACACACATATTTTAAGAAGAAATAATTAGAATTAGTTTTAAGAAAAAGTCTACTCAAAGTTAATCATCCCAATAGCTGATATCAGATATTTAAATCTCTGTTCATCAAAAGCTTTTGTAACAGATCAGCATATTGTTCATCTGTATGAACTTTGACTAGTTTAATTAATCCCTTTTCATAGTTATCTCTTATTAAATGATACCTGATGTTGATGTGTTTGGTCCTTGAGTGCTGCACAGGGTTCTCAGTGATAGAGATAGCACTATTGTTGTCTATGTGGATAGGAGTCTCTTTGAAGTTAAATCCATAGTCCAGCATCTGATTTTGAATCCAAAGCACTTGAGCACAGCAGCTTGCAGCAGCAATGTATTCAGCCTCAGCAGTTGATGCAGACACACAGGATTGTTTCTTGCATTGCCATGAGACAACCCTTCCACCAAGGAATTGACATCCCCCAGATGTAGACTTTGCAGTCATGTTGCAACCACCATAATCACTATCTGTATAGGCATACAGATTGAAATTTGGATTCTTTGGATACCATAGACCAAGTGTTGAAGCACCTTTGAGGTATCTTAAAATCCTTTTCACAGTGATTAAGTGAGACATCTTAGGGTTGGCTTGATATCTTGCACAAATACATGTAGCAAACATGATATCAGGCCTGCTAGCTGTAAGATACATAAGAGACCCAATCATAGCCCTGTATAAGTGTTCATCTACACACTCCCCCTCAAGATCAGGACCAAGGGAGTGGTTTCTGGCTATGGGTGTCTTAGCAATCTTACAATCAGTCATGTTGAACCTCTTGAGTATGTCTTGAACATACTTTGACTGACTTATGAAGATGCCATCTTCAACCTGCTTCACTTGAATTCCCAGAAAGAAATTGAGTTCTCCCATTGAACTCATTTCAAATCTGTCTTTCATCAGCTTCTCAAAGTCTTTGCAGAGCTTTGGATTAGTTGAACCAAAGATGATGTCATCTACATATACTTGAACCAGCAATAAGTCATTTCCCTGTCCTTTGATGAAGAGAGTTCCATCTATAGTACCTCTCCTGTATCCATGTTTACAAAGATACTCAGATAGTGTCTCATACCACTTCCTGGGTGCCTGATGCAGCCCATAAAGAGCTTTGTCAAGCTTGCAGACATAATCAGGATGATCAGGGTCTACAAAACCAGGTGGCTGTTTGACATAAACCTCTTCATCAATCACTCCATATAAGAAAGCACACTTTACATCAAGTTGAAAGACCTTGAAGTTCTTGGATGCAGCAAATGCCAGGAATATCCTAACAGCTTCTAGTCTTGCTACAGGAGCAAAGACATCAGTGTAGTCAATCCCTTCTTCTTGTGTGTATCCTTGAACAACTAGTCTTGCCTTGTTCTTGATGATGATTCCTCTATCATCCTTCTTATTCCTAAAAACCCATTTGGTTCCAATGGTAGTCTTCCCATGAGGAAGAGGACAAAGGTTCCAAACTTTCTGCCTTTTGAATTGAAGCAGCTCTTGTTGCATAGCTTCAACCCAACTTCCATCCTTTAGAGCTTCATCAACTTTCTTTGGCTCTATCTGAGATAAGAAACAAGAGTGAAGACAAACATTTGCTTCATGGGTTTGTCCTCTTGTTCTTACCCCTGTGACAACATCTCCAATGATGTTTGTGGTGGGGTGAGACTTGTGGATCCTTAGCTGAGGGATCACAGCAAGTTGCTGAGAAAGATCCAAATTTGAGAAATTTAGATCTGGCCTGGAAGATTCACCCTCCACATTATCACACTTATCAAGATTAACTTGATCCAATGAGTGTGTGACATCATTGATGTTGTCATCTATGGTATGGTTATTAGCATCAAGAAATTCCTGATCACTATCACCATCACCATTGTTGTCTTCTACAATTGAGGTATCTTTATCTGGTTGAGAAGCCTCTGAGCTGGAATTTGAAGGCATACCAGATGTATCAGCTGAATTTGTCATTGTTGTGCTGATAGAAACCTCATTTGCTGAAGTAGTTCCAACTGGAGCTGAAGATGTATGAGTTGAGGTCTTCCTAGCTCAAATCTTGGATCAGGATCACCTGTATTTAAATTTTCTGCAGATCCTGAAACATGCTCACAAGATTTGTTAAAACAGTTGGTAACTAAATCAAGATCAAACAGCCAATCAGGACCAGAACCAGCCACACAGGGTGTGTGTTCATTGAAAGTCACATTGGCTGACTCCTCAACAATTCTAGTTCTGAGATTGTATACTCTATAAGCCTTAGCTTGGGAAGAGTATCCAATGAAATGTCCATCATCTGATTTCTCAGCAAACTTGGCAATTTGATCTTTGGTATTCAAGATGGTGCAGGGACATCCAAATGACCTGAGAAAACCAATGAAAGGTTTCCTCTTGTGCCAAAGTTCATAAGGAGTCTTACCATGTGTCTTAACTACTAAAACTCTGTTTTGCACATAGCAAGCAGTATTAACTGCCTCTGCCCAGAAGGTGATGGGCAGTTTAGAGTCAGACAACATAGTTCTTGCAGCTTCAATAAGTGTCCTGTTTCTCCTCTCAGCAACTCCGTTTTGCTGAGGAGTCCTGGGAGCACTATATTGTCTTGTAATACCTTTTTCATCACAAAATGTATCAAGGATTTGGTTCTTGAATTCAGTTCCTTGATCACATCTTATGGTTTTGACCTTGTGATCACATTGATTCTCAACTTTTAAGATGAAATTCTTCAGAATCTCAGGGGTTTCATCCTTAGTTCTAAGGAAGAAGACCCAAGTGAATCTTGTAAAATCATCTGTGATCACCAAACAGTAAGAGGTCCTTCCTAGACTCATTACACTGGTGGGGCCAAAGAGATCCATATGTAACAAGTGTAGGGGAGTAGTGATGGAGTTCTTTTCCTTAGGCTTGTGAGATACCTTGTGTTGCTTCCCTTTCAGGCATGCAACACAATGATCATCACTTGTAAACTCTTTCTTTGGCATTCCAGTTACCAGATCATGTTTAATTAATTTATTCATGTTCTTAAAGTTTACATGGCACATTCTTTTATGCCATAGGAAAGACTCATCACTATTTGCTTTAGATAGAAAGCATGAAACTTCTCCAGAGGGAGATGTTTCTTGCAAATCCATCTTGTACATGTTCCCTTTCCTGGGGGCTCTGAGCAGGATATGCTCATGAGGAATGACCACTCCAGGCTTGAGAACAATGCACTCATGCTCAGTAAAGAGCATGTTATGACTCTGATCACAAAATTGGGATACACTCAGAAGATTGTACCCAAGCTCCTTAACAAAGTTTACTTCTCAATGCTGAGCTTACCATTTGTGACCTTGCCCCTTCCAGAAATGTAACCACCTTCATCTCCTCCAAAAGCAACTGGTCCTCCATCAATTCTCTCAAAATTATGGAGTAGAGACCTATTGCCTGTCATGTGCCTGAACAGCCACTGTCAATTATCCAGACATTCCTGTTTGTCTTGAGCTGTTCCTGCACAAAGAAAATGATTAGTTACATTTGGAAACCCAAGCCTTACTTGTCTTGGGCTCACTAAGTGTAATAGAAGGTAATGCAACAGTAATAGATCCTATGGTTGTACTATGGGGATCTTCAGCTGTTGTTGATGGAGAAACTTCAGTCATTTGGTCTTTCTTAGACTTCCACACCACTTTGGAGTCTTGGACTTGACCTTCAAAACCTTAGAAGCTTTTGGGACTTCACAAGTTTTGATGACTGAACCTTCGGAAGATTCTACAGTCACTGCAGCAGACTTCAGTGCTTCGGAAGAACTCCTTTCTTCCGAGACCAATTTTACTTCCGAAGGTAATTTTCCATTTACCTTCTTCTTTGATTTGGAGCTTTCGAAGGAAACAGACTTTCCTTCCGAAGCTTGAGACTTCTTGAGACTCTTTGAAGTCTTTGTATTGGTCATGTGGATAGTACTTTTAGGATTGTATGGGCAATCCTTAGCAATGTGAGAGGTACTTTCACACATGACACATAACATTTTCTTCTTCAAAGAGTCTCCTTTTTGAGAGCAAGACTGGCTTTGGTCACATCCCTTCTCCACCTTCATCTTGGTAGATGCTGAGACAGTTCTTTTGGGCTGTGAACTGTTCTTGGAGTTTGATGGTCCAGGCTGTGCAGCAGTGGTACACAGCAGCTCAGTCTTCTTCTTTGCACTGAGATGATTTGAACAAGAACCAGGACTCTTAGCTGAGGAGTCTTGGTTGATGTCTTCAGTCCTCACTACTTTGAAACCTGCAGAGATAAAAACTTGTTTCTGCTTAGCATCAAAAGTAGCCTTGATCTCTTGAGCCTTCTTTGCTTTCCTCTTGCTCTTCCTGATCAAGTTCTTTCTCTTGGACTTGGTCATCACAGTAGATTTCTTCTCCTCAGAAGGATAGTGGCCCTTGGAAGAATCCTCTTCTTCACTCTTCTCAGAGGAATTCTTCACTATCACTTCTTCATCATCCTCACTTATAGGATCTATGAGAGGAAGCTCATCTTCACAAGTTCCACACCTAGGAGATCTTACAGACAAGATTGTGTGTGGAGGAGCTATCTCATTTGATCCTAGTACCCTGTCTATTTTGATAGCACACTTTGTTGTGCAGGGATGAGGATATCATGTTCTTGAAGGTCTCTTCTTCAAGAACACTCTTCTCTGCCTTGGCTTTGCTGATCACAAGCTCAGCCTGGCACTCAGTCAACTTAGTTATGAGATCCTGGATCTGAGTTCTAAAATCTGTATGTTCATGTTTTAGTACTGAAATGGTTTTCTCCAAGTCCTCTATCTTTAACTTGTAATCATTTTCAGACTTTCTAAAATCAGATTTTAATATGTTTAATGACTCAAGATCAGATCTCATCTCTAAGTTGTAGGACCTGTATCTATTTACTTTAGCAATGCATTCAGGAGTACAGAGATGTTCCAATACCTTGGCTTCATCATGGTCAGCCATTAGTGCTTGGTTTGGAGAAGCATCTTCCACCTGAAAGCTCCAGTCAAAGCCTCCCTCTTCAACAGCAACAACAGCATGTTGCTTTGGCTTCTCATTCTGAGGGGCTTTGTCAGTGTAGTTTGGTCTGGGTTGTGTTTGGCCCCCATTAGTTTTAGGTACCTTACACTCCCTAGCAAAGTGGCCCATAAGGTTACAGTTGTAACACTTAACTTTGCTTTTATCCAGCCAAACTTTCCACTGGTAGCATTGCTTGGAAACCTTCTTCCTGTTCTCTTGTAGAACTTCTTGGCTCTGTGAGTGAGGAGAGCCATCTGCTGAACTATCTCCATGTATTCCAGATCATCTGGATGGATACAGTCCAGGTCTTCAAGAGTGAAGAGATAATTCCCACAGCTTTCATCAGTAGACACAAAGGCTTGAGAAGAACTTGTCTCTTGGAATGGGCTTCCTTGAGTAAAGTTCTCCCTTGGTGTCTCCGGGAAGGTGATGAAAGGGCCCTTTTGTGAGTTGTCAGGGTAGCATATGAGATGATGTTGGGGTTCTATGCTGTCCCTTTCAACCACATGAAGGGCTGAACCCATTTGATTGTTGGAGTTGCCAGATGAACCTTGCATGTTCATCTCCATCTGGTATCCACTGAGAATCCCATACAACTTCATCATCTGGTATCCACTGAGAATCCCATACAACTCTGTCAGAGTAAGAGTTTTAAGGTTCTCAGTCCTCTTGATCACCACACAATAGTGTGTCCATTGCCTAAGAAGTGATGACATGAACTTCCTTACAATGTCCCTGTTCTCAAGAGGAACTCCTCCATCCACTAGGGTATCCACTATCTCAACATACCTGAAGTATTGTTGAGTCATGGTTTCACCTGCTTTGAAGGTGAAGTTTTCAAACTGCTGCTTCAGAAGATCCTTCTTGTTCTCCTTGGCTTCAGAAGAGCCTTCATACATCAGCTTCAGTGCATCCCACAGCTGTTTGGCTATTTTGCACTTCTTAAAACCTCTGTATACAGAGTTTGGGAGAGCAGTCTGAAGAGCAGTCATGGCCTTCCTATCAATCTCTACTCTTTTTCTATCTTCATCTGAGTAGTTGGCCACATCTTTGGGAATCATACCAGCACCAGTAGCAGAGGGGGTGCTGGGTATGAAAGGTCCATTCTCAACAGATTCCCACATTCTTGAATCAAGAGACCTGATGAAGCCTTCCATCTCATACACCAGGTGTCAAAATCATCAAGAGTGATCAGTGGGGATTTGTTCATGGTTCCAGTCTCCATATCAGTCTTTGAGATGGATGCCATTTGGAGAGTTTAGTTTTTGTGTGTGTGAGGGATCTTAAGATGGTGAGATCTTATATCAAGAGCCTGGAATGCTCTGATACCAATTGCAGGATCGTTTAAGGGCTTGAACACAATTACAACACAACAACACAATGAGGAGAGAAACTAAACTTTAATCAAACAGTGAACTGGATTAACCAAGGTGATACAAAGAACACAAGTAAAGTAAAGAGACAGAACAAGAGAGTATGGGTTTCAAGGAGGCAGTATATTGCTTTCTCATGTTCTTTTACAAGTGTTACAAAGCATAAAGAAAGATACAAGAACTTGAAATACTTATACTACAACCTACAGCCGGCTATACTTTGAAAGCCAGCTGGATACAATTGACTAGACACTAACAAAATCAATTGTAGGATCAAAAGGCATATCTGCCTTTTGACCTTGTGACTATGACATGCCATAGCTCACATCCTTATACATTACAAAAAGGATAAAGTACATAAAGTAGAAAGTTACAGACTCAAGACCTCAATGTACAGTTACCAAAAACATGGACCTTTTCACCAACTCATGTAAGTTGGTGACTTTACAGAGATGCAGCGGAAAATGTGCTTTATGAAACAGTACATCAGATAAAGCATGTATACTAAAAGTCTTCGGAAGAAATCTGTCTTCATAAGTTGAAGCTTCGGAAGACTTTGTCTCTGAGGCTTCGGAAGACTTCATGTTTGGCTTCGGAAGATATTGGTCTTGGCTTCGGAAGATTTTACACTTAGAGTATTTTCTAATGCATTGTGTAAAACTTCCGAAGCATTCTATACTTCAGTACTTAGTGCATGTTGCAGAGACACTTTGGATGTTTTGGGTTGCATCAGACTTAAGGAATCCTTACAGTTTTATCATTCACTTTTATCAACGGCGAATGTGATACGGACTATCAATAAAAATATTACTTGGAAATTATAATGGATGAGGACCCAATGTCTGCCAAGAACTTTGCTTAAATAAAAAAGTTCATAAAAAGTATGATTAAAAAATTAAATATTAAAGTTTTTAGCATATTTTACTTTTGTTTTATTGATAAACATTTTTAAATAGATAAGTTTTTTTATCCAATACAATTAAAAGAGAGAAAAAAAAAGTTTATAAAACACCAAAAGGTCACGGTTAGGGCAAACCGTGATCTTTTGTTTCATACTCATGCATCTTTATCAATGTATTTTTGTCAGTAGTCAGACCAAAAGGTCACTGTTAGGACAAACCGTCACCTCTAGGTTCTCAAAATGTCACGGTTTGACCAAACCGGGTCCGGTTTTCTTCAAAATTCCTACGGTGCGCCTAAAAAATTCTCCTAATTTAATTGTATTCTTCTTTCAACATGTCTTTAATCTTTAAGAACTCTTGTTTCACCATTCATAAATGCATATCATACGAGACCACATCCCATAAATCGCAGTTTCAAAGCATATCATAAGATAATATTCATTTGGTGGTAGTTAATTGACAAATATTCAAACTCTACTAGAGCTACTTGCATGTCATTGATTTCATATAGCATATTAGATTTGGAAATGAAAACACGACGTATAAGTTATTACGTTGTATTGTGCATATGGTGTGAAGTATGAACTTTGAAGTATAAATACATATTTATATGGCATACCATATAACCTATCTCGTGTAGTGTACACACAGGGAGTAGTTACAAAACACAATTTAACTCATATAGTTACATAGACAAATATACATTAATAAACACACACACATATAGATATATTGTTAATGAACGAATAAGAACAAGACTTCATTTGGTTCGGTTAGGTTTGTTTACAGCCCTATCACTAGTTCATTTTGTTTTTAACTTTATATAATGTCGGTGTCCATGACGGATTTTTATTTATTTTTTAGTTCAGTTACTCCTTTTAATTTCTAGTTGTGTCGGACAAATTACCTTGGCCATTTCTAATAATAATTAATAAATCAGTACTTTAAATCATAAAGTTGATTAAGGTGTTATCATAAATATATAAATTAGTACTTTAAATCAAATAAAAATTAATCTTAAGTATTCAACGGGTACGTGTTAAATCCCATGCAATTGGTTCCCCTCCAAGGCTCCACCTCTAGGAGAGGTTTTAGTTTTAAACTTATTAAAATATTTTAAAGGCTAAGTGCTTAACATAAGTTGTTATTTACAAGATCTTGTTATCAGTAATGTATTTACGCGTCTCTTAAATTCACCAGTAACATGATAAAAAAAAGCCTGAGAAATAATAAAACATTGGTCTCGGAATGATAAGATTTTATCATGTCATAACGGATATAATCACTTTAAATTATTGCTCATCATTTTACTATTGTTTTGCCTTTAGGCTTTATGCAAATATAACGTCCCTACAATTATTGCTCATCATTTTATCATGTCATAACCACTTATACACAAATGAATCAATGTCTTCAAGTCTTAAGTAGGCCACACAAGACGTCAACATCGATTGTCATAAATTTTTACTATTTTCAATCTATTTAATATGACGTGACATGTCTTAAATTATAAAATTTTGATGCATTAGATGTAATTCTTTATCACATTGTTATGCATATTAAGATTAAACAACTTATAAAGAATAGTGTTAATTCTAATTACCTCCACGGTTTTAAGCAACTAAGTAATTTTCAATATGGCCTTTAAATTCGATCATGATGTTTTATCATCTGGACGTTACTTTCAACATGACATTTTAGCTTGTTGGTCCATGTGATCGAAAAACAGTACAATTGAAGTGATGAATTGTTCAATATCTAACATCCATGCTAAACAACAACAATTGAGAAGATAGAATAGAATTCTAACACATATTTGATAATCAAATGAACAATAACAATCAATAACATGAAGCACAATAGTATTTCTGTGTAAAAACTGCTTAGAATTGGTAACTTGCAACAATGATCCACGATTAGGGTTTTGCAAGCTTACCTTACAAAGAGAATTAACAAAAGTATATATAGCAGTTATAGTTTCGCTGACAGTTTCGCTACCAGCGAAACTGTCATGCCGAAACTATAGTTTCGCCCGGCAGAACACAAGTTCGTCGGGTAAACTAGAACAGCAAACTGTGAGCGAATGTATAGATTCGCTCATAGTTTCGCTGGACTGCCAAAACTACACATTACAAAGAACATACAAAAGGAAACTAACAAAAGTCCTATTACAATGAAAAGTAAACAACTATACTAAAGTGAGTCCAACCTATACATGATCTTCAATACTCCCCCTAGGTTGGATCTCACTATCTTCACTCATCTTGATTTGACTTGTCAGCTCCAGTTTCCTCTGCTGCCGTTGATCTATCTTCATCACCTCCTGCAGCAACATCCTCAGAAGCTTCAGCCACGGATCCTCCAAGGTTCTTTCCTGCATCACTAGCTTCTTCAGAATGACCACTAGCCTTTGCAAACTGCCTGGTCAAATCTTGAACATCCATAGCAAAATCATCCTGAGCTCTCACCCTTTCAGCTAGCTTCTTGACCTCTGACCTTACTCCCAGTATCTTGTTTGCAACATTCATGAACCAACTAGCTTCTTTTCTAGTTTCCTCTCCAGCCCCAGCTTTAATGTGATTTTCACATAGTACCAAAAGGTCTTCATCACAAAAACTAAATAACTCCATCGGATCAAACACTCTGAACTCTTTTCCATGTTTAGCTCTAATCACCGCCTCTCCAGTATTGTTGTCATAGAACCACTTCTCAAAGTCCTGTAGTTGTTGGGGAAGAGGATCAGCCAATCTTACCCGATTTACAGTCTTTGGAGGTTTGACTCTTAGTACAATCCTTCCTTTTCCTGTCTCCCAATCTTTATCCTTCTTTGATCTTTTTCTTTCAGCTTTCATATATCCAAAAGACTCAAAATTATCATTAAGTCCATTTTTTATTTCCTTCTCAAGAAATGATGCTCTTTCACTTAAGTGAGCATTGATCAAAGGTAGAGTTGCCAAACGTCTCAAATCCCATTTGGGCAAGGTCTTAAAAGCCTTCCTCTTAAGCATATAACTGATATTTCCCCCTCGTCTCTTGATCATGAACATCTTTAAACTGGGATTGTAGCACCAGCTTATGATTTTCTTATCGGCTTCCTTCCTGCTTAATCCCTCCAGATTTTGAAACAAAGGAGTAATTTCCTCCACCTCCTTTTCTTTGACCAACCAATCATTCTTATCCATTTCAAAAACATCAGCATCATCTTCTCCCTTCTTAGTAACATAAATCAGTGGTCGCTCATCAACTTCATAAAACTCTGGTTCTGAATCATAGTCTATAAGTTGTTCATCTTCCTCCTCTTCATCAACCAACCCTTTACCTCTATCAGATACTCCTTCAGTGGTAGTTGTAACAACAACTTCTTCACCAACAAGATCTTTGTCAAAATCAAACTGCAAGTTTACAAACCCAGCCTCAATAATATCTTCCTCATCATTCCTTCCAACATCCTCTCTTGGTATTTCCTGCTCTCCTTCACCAGTAGTTGCTGCTCCAGAAGTACCCTCTCCTACCTTAGATGAAGTACCCACATTCAGAAATGAGTACTTTGATGTATCAGTCAAATCATCTAACTCAGATTGAGTCAGTTGACTAGGTAGGCCGGCTGCAGCTTTCATTTGTGTAATCTCCTCAAACAACTTCTTAATCAGTTTGTTTTGGTCAACTAACATTCTCTGCATTTCCTCAATCACCTCATCCTTCTGTCTTTCTCTGATCTCCTGATTCGTAAGTTTAGTCTTAATCATACTCAGCTCATTAGCCAACGAAGTATTTAGGTTACGTATCACATCCTCATCAAGATTTTCACTAGCCTCTCTTCTGGCTGTAAATCCCTCATGTCTATGTTTGTTCTCCTCTCAGGCTCAGCAAAATCAGTTTTCTTCTTAGACCTCCTTTCTTTCTCTACCCTGATCTCCTCAGCTTGTGCATCAATATCTCTTCAAAATCATAATCTTTTCTTTAGCATATCTCTTCCTTTTCTTAGTAGCATCAGCTTGCTGTACTCTTGTTTCTTCAGCTCTTTTACTCTCAGACTCATCCACCCGTCTAATATAATTCCAGCGTTCTGGAGGATACATATTTTCCCAAAGATGGGTGATTTTACCACTAAAGTCGTGGCGAATAGCACAACAATCAGCAAAAATACGAGGATTCATCTGCACCAGCCTCTTGATTTCTCCATGCTTTGGAACATCAGGTATAAGATCATCAAAAATCATCTGAAGAAAACGAGGGTATAACAGCCATTTGTCTTTCTTTACAGCCATCACATTCTCTGCCATACATGCAAAAATCAATCTAGCTATGTTGGCCTTCTCCCCTTTACAGCACAGCACCATAGCCTTAGCCCAATCAAGATTAAGTCCATCAGATCCACCTTTACGGTGATCTAGACACATGATAAAAACATGAGCGATATATCTCCATTCTTTAGATAAGAATGACTTCTTGATCTCTTTCCTTGAACCAAAGGCTGGTCCCTCATACCCCATTCTTCTGAAAGCTTGAAACACTTCAGACTCTGTCATAGCTACTTCATCTCCAGAATCATCATCAAGTCTAAGAATCCTCGAAACACTCTCAGCAGTGATCGTCACATCATGATCAATAACTTTGGCAGTGATTCGTTGTACATCTCCTCTAGTATCATATTCTGCTGATCGCCAAAAATCTCTAATATGAAGATCATAAATAGTAGGCGAGTGAGATATGGCATAGGCTATAGGTGATCTTTGAAGCCATCTGATACAATCGCGAAATCCAGCTGCCTTAGGGAGAGTATCATCTAAAATAGCTGTGATGTTATTCCGCTCATCAAATTTGAGATTAGCCATGATAACCTGAGAAAGAAAACAATTAAATTTGAATGAGAAATTATGAAAATAAGAAAATAATACTAAAACAAAGGAAACTAGCAGTTTCGGCAAGCGAAACAATAGTTTCGCTCACTAAGACATGATAGTTTCGCTGAACAAAAACAGTTTCGACAATGAAAACTAACATTTTCGACAAGCGAAACAATAGTTTCGCTCATTGAAACATGTTATTTTCGCAGAACAAAAAGCAATTTCGACAAGGTGAGGATAGATTAAAGAAGTTTCGCAATTAATTTCTCCAAGCACAAACATAGTTTCGCTGTAACAAATTAGTTTCGCTGTTCAAAAATTAGTTTCGCTGTTCACAAGAAAACATGATCAAGCGAAACTAAGCAAGTTTAAGACCAGATACTGCGAAAATAAAAATAATTTGGCGAAACTGTTAAGTTCGCCCGGACAGCATAACTTTACAGTTTCGCTGAAAAGATGAGAACTTTCGTTCAGTTTCGCAGAAGAATCAGTAGTTTCGCTGGATGAACAGCGAACCCACCGAAGAGTCACAATCCAAATCACTTAAATGGAGATGATTTTAACCAGATTAAAAGATGTTACAAGGTTCGAAACTCACATGCGAAGCAAATAACACTATTAATCAGTCCAAAACACAATCACAATACAAAATCGCCAATAACGTCACGGAGAAACCCTAAAAACTACGCAGATCGTTTTTGCGAAATTATGAGAAAATTTCGCAAAAACGACTTAAATAGCAAATAGTTTCGCAGCTAGCGAAACTATAAATTCGCAAGGCGAATTTACAGTTTCGCCCAGTGAAACTGTAATTTCGCTAAGAGATAACCAGTTAACAACTAATTAGCAAACCTAGCGAGATTGCATTTCGCTTTGCGAAACAGTTAGCGAAAGTATAATTTCGGCACCAATCCCCCTTTTTTTTATTTTTTTTATTATTAGTTATTTATTATTATTACATTTTTTATTAATTTTTTTTATTTTTTTTTTTATATATATTTTTTAATTAACAAGAAGCACATCACATAATGAGATCTAATTAATCAGAGATCACATTCTCTAGATATTTATGAACATAAAGATGATCAAAAATCATCTACCAGCAATGAGATCATACTCAAGACAAGATCTGATCACAATCTGCCAGAAACAACTGAAATTAGAACAAATCAATAACGATTGCTGATATAATTGTCCACTTAAACTCATGCCTTATCCTTTTTCAACAAAAGCTTATGATTGTTTAAGGTTCAATTAGATGCTTTAGAATGTTAGGACCCCACAATCATTTGGTAAAAACCCTCACCCAAACCTCAGGATTTCTTGAATTTTGAATCAATATCTCCAAGAACAAGGCTTGTGCGTTAGTGTGCAAATGATTATAAACAGAATATTTCATTCTGAAAGAAACTCAATCGATAAGATGATTTGACATAATTATATCAAAAATGGTGAGAGCTCCAGATCTATACTCACGTATAACAGAGGAGATAACCATTTAAACATGTGCTGATGAAGCTCCAGGTCAGTACTATCGTACAGCAGAGGAGATCATCACTCCAGGTCAGTACTTTCGTACAGCAGAGGAGATAAGCACAGACACACGATACCTCAACACAAAATATACCAGCTGTGGTTCAGGGTGATGACATATCAAAGCAAAATGGACGAAAGATTCATTCTCAATCCAATTTTTGTCAGGACTCAGTTTTTGTGCAAGCCAAAACAATTGAGTAAATCCAGACATTCTTAAGCATGATGTTTAATTTAATCATAAACTGCTGTCTACTTTTATTCGTCAGGCTGAGTCTATCAAGCATATCGTTAAAGAAATCTGATCAATTTTCCTTAAAAATTAATGTGAAACAGAATTCAGTATCAGTTACTATCATTTCTCATGAAGCACTGGTCATGTATATAAAAATACCTAGAGAATATACAATCATTTCTCATCATGTTAAATTCCGATCTCAGAATTATGAATTATTCCCCCAAATTTTTATTTTCATATAACAATGTTTTTTTTTATAATAATTTTTAATAAAAAAATAGAAAATGAAAATTTTAAAAAGATATTAACCCGAGCATAGAAATCAATTCATAAAAACGAGGTTTATCAAATGTTTTTGTGAAAAGATCAGCTTTTGATTTTTTGTATCAATGAGTATATATCAATGAAACCCTTTTCTTGAGCATCACGAATCGCATGAATTCGTGTCTCGATATGCTTGGTTCGGGAATGATGAATAGGATTTTACAATCCCAATGGCAGCTTCATTGTCACAAAATAAAGGTGTATGGAGAAAATTAATCCCATAATCAATCATTTGGTGTTGGATCCAGAGAACTTGAGAACAACAGCTTGAGGCAGCAATATTCAGCTTCCTCTAGAAAGAAAACAGTAGTTTGTTTTTGCTCTGCCAGGATACCAAACAATTTCCCAAATATTAACATCCGCCAGACATAGATTTTTTGTTTAACCTGCAACCATGGGAATCACTATCAGAGTAAGCATGTAAATCAAATTCCCACCATATGGATACCACAATCCTAAACGAGATGATCCTTTGAGATAACGAAATATTCTTTTGACAGCTTTCTCATGAGATTCCTTTGGGGCCGACTGATATCTAGCACAGTAAACCAACAGCAAAAGTGATATCAGGAACTTGCAGTAAGATACATAAGAGAGCCAATCATAGATCTAAAAAGATGAGGATCACTGGTTTTTTCCGTTTCATCCGGAGTGAGACAAGTCTGAGCAGTAAAGGAAGTCATCTCTGTAGAAGCATCATCCATCTTAAATTTCTTCAAAATATCTTTAATATACTTCTCCTGATGAATAAGAATTCCTTCTTTCTGTTGTTCAACTTGTAATCCAAGAAAGAAACACATTTCACCCATCATACTCATTTCAAACCTTTGGCTCATAACTTTTTCGAACTCTCTACATATTGAGAATTTGTAGATCCAAAAATAATCATCAACGTACACTTGGACAAATATCATTTCACCATTCACCTCTCTTTTGAATAAAGTCATATCGATGGTACCACGAGAGAAACCATTGCTTAGAAGATATTGCGTTAGGGTCTCATACCAGATTTTGGGTGCTTGATGAAGACCATACAGAGATTTATCAAGCTTATACACTTTATCAGGAATATCAGGATCTTCAAAACCTGGTGGTTGACACACATATATCTCCTCATTAATGTCTCCGTAGAGAAAAGCACACTTCACATCCATCTGATAAACTTTAAATTGTTTATGAGCAGCATGAGCAAGAAATATTCTGATTGCTTCAAACGAGCAACCGGAGCAAAGACTTCTGTAAATCAATCCCTTCTTCTTGAGCGAAACCTTGCACTACAAGTCTAGATTTGTTTACGCACCACAACTCCTCGATCATCTGGTTTGTCTTAAACCCCCTTTTGTACCATTGGATATTTGTTAGGAGGTAAATCCACTAAGGTCCAAACCTTAAGCTTTCTGAACTGTTGAAGTTCCAATTGCATAGACTCTACCCAACAAGGATCCTGTAGAGCAGCATGAACATTTTTCGGAACAATTTGAGAGATGAAGCATGAGAAAAGACAAACATTAATTAGACCAGATTGACTTCGCGTGCGAACACATCATCAGAAAAGATCCAATCACATTGTCAAGAGGATGATCTTTCAAAGTTTTGTAATCACTTGAAGAAGGAAAGATGGTGAAGAAGTATCGCCCATAGCTGGTGAAAGATTAGATGAAGGTGAATCAATGATAGGTGTTGGATCAGGTAAAGAAGAAGATGTAGGAGGTAAAGAATCAGATGATGGTGCCTGATCAGTCATTGGAGACGAAGAACTAACATCAATTGAAACAGCATCATTTACTAACGTGGTGGATTGAACAGACGATGGAGATGATGAAATATATTTGTTTGAGTATTTGGAATTGATGTATCATCATCGAAAACTGGCAGATTAAACGAATTGAACACCGTATCAGTGTCAAAGAACCATGCAGGTTCAGATTTAACTTCAGAAGGATTGGATTCCTGCCAATCAACATAGAACGACTCTTGAACAATACGTGTTCTTTTGTTATAAACCTGGTACGCCTTTTGTGAAGAAGAATATCCAACAAAATAACACTCGTCAGAAACAGCACCAAACTTTGTCTTTTGAGATTAAGTATTCAAAAGAGTGCAAGAACAACAAATGGTCGAAAGAAATCAATTAGAGGCTTTCTCTTATGAAAAAGTTCATAAGGAGTCTTCACTTTATCTTTCACAATTAACACCCTGTTTAGAACATAAGATGCACAATTTACAGCTTCAGCCCAGAAAATAATGGGTAATGAAGATTCTATCAGCATTGTACGAGCAGCTTCCACGAGAGTGCGATTCTTTCGTTCAGCAATACCATTCTACTGGGGTGTTCTTGCAGCACTAAATTCTCACAATTCCTTTTTGAGCACAAAATGAATCGAGAATCTGATTCTTGAATTCATTGCCGTTGTCACTTCTTAGTCCCATAACTTTTCTCTTACTGATTGATTCGATAGAAAGAATTAATCTCTGCAATTCCTCTGCAACTTCGCCTTTGTGTGCAAGAAACCTCACCCATGAATATCTTGAGAAATCATCTGTAACAACAAGACAAAAAGATTTTTTAGCAATTGATTTAACACTAATTGGCCCAAATAAATCAGTATGTAACAACTCAAGAGGACAAGATATGCTATTTAGAAGTTTGGGCTTATGAGGTTTCTTATGTTGTTTCCCTTTGGCACATGCCATGCATTTTTCATTAACAGAAAAATCTTTTAAGGAAGTCCTCTAACAACATTGTTCTTTACTAATTTATTAATTATCTTAAAATTAACATGGCCTAAACGACGATGCCATAAGAGAGACTCAGAGGTTGATGCTTTTGAAAGAAGACAAGTTGCAGTAGCCTTTGACTCGCTTGAATTCATTTCGAGAAGATATGTATCATGTTTCCTTGGAGCACGCATGAGAATTAAATCATCTGGAATGGCAATCTCTGATTTTAAAAAATAGACATTCATCAGATTTAAATAGAACAGGAATGTCTTTATCGCAGATTTGAGAAACACTCAGAAGATTAAAAGCCAATTCGGGAACATAGTTGACTTTTTCCAAAGTGAGAGAACCATTGGTAACTTCTCCTTGTCCAATCATTTTTCCACCATTTTTATTTCCAGCAAAAGCCACATATCCTCCATCTATAATCCGATAGTTGGTCAACAAATCCTTTAATCCCGTCATATGCTTGGAACACCCGCTATCAACATGCCATAAACTGTTTACAATCTTTGATGAGGACTCCTGAAAAGAATTAACAAATCATTTAGCCAGGAGTAATAGGAACCCAAGATTGAACAACTTTGCTTTTTAAAGAAGCAGATTTTTTACAGAAGAAATTATTAACCAATTTTGTCAATTTATTCCCAAACAATTCCTATTAGAGGATCCTTGAATCAAAGGACAATTTTTGACAAGATGATCCTCTTGACCACACCTGAAACAATGAGGTTTGAATCTAGGTTTCTGATGTGATGAGGTAAAAATAGGATCAATAATAATCTCCTCATCATATTCAGACAAATTAAATCAACATCACTGAATGTCTCATACAACTCATGAGGTTGTTGTTTATTTGAACAAAAATTTTTCTTTACAAAATAGAACAAGAATCATCTGACATATCAGTAAAACTTGTATCACTGGTACTGGTGTCAGATAAAGAAGAAATACATTTTTCAGATGACGTCATATTTAATGGTGTGAAAGATGGAATAGGTTGAGAAAAGAACTTTTCGAAACAATTAGTTTTAAGTTGCTCAGTTGTTTTTGGAGAAAGATCAGATGCATTACATTCATTATGAGAACAAAAATCATCACTACCATGATCTGAATTACAAGATGGAATAAAACTATCAAGAGAACATGAGACATTCAAGTCTGTTACATTTGAACTAGAAACAAAACAGAATTTAAACTAGACTTATGATCTAAAACAGACTGCTTATTTTCAGGTGTACTAGAACTAGTGCATCCAAGCCCACTAGTTGGTCCATAGTCGTAGTCTTCACGAATGTATTTAGAGTTATTCCTGACTAAACCTGCAGACATACTGTCAGTATCTGTTTTGATTAAATCATTAGAAGGATGAGGAACAGGCATAGGATAATAACAGTATGTACTAGGTGGAGGATAAACCTGTATATTTTCATAACCCAAACCAGTTTTAATTCTTGCTCCCCGTTGAGATTTACAAAGATCATCATGTTTCATTCCAGAAATAGTCCATTTATCTAACTTTGACTGAAGTTTGCTTGCTTCAAATTCAGCAAGAGCAACCCTTTCAGTCAAAGTATTAATCTCGACATTTCTTTCCAAAACAATTCTTTTAAATGATCAGTTTCTTTTAAAGCCTCATTTAATTTCACAAAATATTTGATTCATTCATTTTAAGTTCATTATTAATTCGCTTGAAATCCTTTTCATTATCAATTAACAAACGATTAGCCTTATAAATCCCAAATAGCCTAATTTTACAAGCAGATGAGCACATATCCTGTATTACCTCATATGGAAGTCCCATTTACCATCCTTTCAGCAGCTAAAGCTTTATCACACATGCATACTGGAGTACTTGATTTCTTTTCCTCAACAGTAGCAGCAACATCATCCTTCTCCTTTCCTATCTCATCTCTTGAATTTTTTTCTCACTTAAGCCTGCAGTTTCCTCTTTCCCATTTCCATCTGCCTTTTCTTCTTTCCCATTTACTAAAGACTCGTTTTCTCTTTTGAATTCCTTGAACAGCACAAATCCATCTTCATCATCAACCACTTCATTACTTTCCACAAACTCAGCAACTAACGCGTGATTAATCTCAGTTCTTGTTTCTTCCACCTCTGCACTCCAGTCAAAGTTCGAAATCAAAGCCGACTCCTTTTTTAGATTCACTTCTTCCTTTCTTTCTCTCTGCTATCAATCTTGGTACTCCAGAGTTACTAGGATCTGTGACAATTGGTAATGGACATTCACGTTTAAAATGTCCCAACTGTTTACAATTAAAGCACCTCATTTTGACTTATCAAATCCCAGTTTTGAAGTAGATGATTGACCACCAAAGTTCTTTCGTCCTGTTCTTTCCATGAATCTCCGAGCTCTTAAAGTTAACATCGCCATTTGCCATTGAATATCAGTTTCTTCTAGATCATCAGGATCACCTGATACATGTCCACCATAGTCATTCCTTTACCTTTCAGTTCTCCAGCAACAAGAGCTTCATAGCTCTGAACAAACATTCCAAAAAGAGCCATTGTTTCAGATGGAATTGAAGTTTCAGCATTGACCTTAGAATTTCCCAAATCTTTTCCAACATGACTATTACCACTCGAGAAATTACTTGTATTGCTCCCTCCTTGAATTGGATTTTGTACGTGAGAGTTTGCAGCGGAGATGACAACAAAGCAGCATTTTGAGAAAAACCAGATGTGGGCATCATAGTCTGGTTAAATTCCCTTCTTTTCATATCCAACTCAAAGATTTCAACTTGTTAATGATATCCATCAGCTTGTAATCTGTAAAACCTCTTTCTTGTTTAAGCATTCTCACTTGAAGACTCCACTGTGGTGGAAGAGAATCGAGAAGCCTATTAACTTGTTCACTGTTGGAGAGCCTTTCATCATACTTGTTTAGAGTGCTTGAGACGGTTAGAAAACGGTTTGTAAGATCTGTCAGACTCTTATTCTTGTATCCCACAAATGAATTGAACTCTTTTTCAGCCTGAATACTCTTATCTTTTACCAAATCTGCATTACCATCATAGAATTCACATAGAGCATCGTAAAGAGATTTAGCATTTTTATGCTCTGCAAAACGGTTGTAGATGTCTGGAGCTAAACAGAGAGTTAGAGCACCAAAAGCCTTTTGATCACGATCAATCAATTTCAGATCTCTTTCAGTATAGGAAGATGGGTCCTTGTTCTGAGAAACAACATCACCAACAGTGACAGTTGGTATGTGAGGACCAGAAGTAATCGATTCCCATTGATTATGATCAGTGTAGAAGAAGAAAGCTTTGAAACATCTATTCTAATCTTCAAAATTATCTCCATTAATGAGTCTTGGAGGTCTATTAGGAGCAACACTTTCAAGATCAGCAAGTGTGAGAGTAGTTAACTCGACATTATAGTTTCGGCAAAAAGGTTTGTAATTTCGCTGACAAATTCGCAGAAAAGGATGACTTGAATGACAATTTTGCTGAAGAATTACTTTCGCTGACAATTTCGCTGAAGCTGACACTTTCGCTATCAATTTCAGCAGCACTTTCGCCTGAACGGAGACACCACTGGCTTAGTTTCGCTGCTAACTTCGCACGAAACAAGCTTGAACTTTCGTTCAAAAATAAATTCGGCAGCAATTTCGCTTGTTGATTGTTCACAAACACTGATGAACTTTCGTTCAAGGAATTAGTTTCGCAGAATCTCTAGAAAACAACTTCTGATTCAAGATAACTCATAATTTCGCTGAAAGATGATGACAGTTTCGCTGTAAGAACATCAATTTCGCTGATCGATCTCAAAACCCTTTTTCACCTCAAAATCAATCTGAAATCATCCAAAACTCAATGAATTTGAGATCTGATGATTGTAGAATCTTCCTCAATCAAAAACGAGCATAATTCAATCGATTTCCATGTCAAAAACAACTGATAATCCAATGAAAATTGATTGAAACTAGATATTGAACAAAACCACAAAAACTCAACAAATCAAGAGCACTAAGGCTCTGATACCATATTGTTGGTCCATGTGATCGAAAAACAGTACAATTGAAGTGATGAATTGCTCAATATCTAACATCCATGCTAAACAACAACAATTGAGAAGATAGAATAGAATTCTAACACATATTTGATAATCAAATGAACAATAACAATCAATAACATGAAGCATAATAGTATTTCTGTGTAAAAACTGCTTAGAATTGTAACTTGCAAGAATGATCCACGATTAGGGTTTTGCAAGCTTACCTTACAAAGAATTGACAAAAGTATATATAGCAGTTATAGTTTCACTGACAGTTTCGCTACCAGCGAAACTGTCATGCCGAAACTATAGTTTCGCCCGGCAGAACACAAGTTCGCCGGGTAAACTAGAACAGCAAACTGTGAGCGAATGTATAGATTCGCTCACAGTTTCGCTGGACTGCCAAAACTACACATTACAAAGAACATACAAAAGGAAACTAACAAAAGTCCTATTACAATGAAAAGTAAACAACTATACTAAAGTGAGTCCAACCTATACATGATCTTCATAGCTTTTTTTGTGTCAATGCGTTTTCTCTTTTCCCCTTAGTACAAGTGTCGCGCATTGGTGCCTTTCTAGCCTTCCTAAAGAAAAAGACTTTTACCTTTGCCACTATATATATGTGTGTATGTGGCGGATCATTTAAGGAACCATATATATTGCGATAATCACGAGAAACAATTAAAATATTTTATTTATGTAAAACTCTATTTTCAGGCAAGCTCATAGTTTGATTTATATTATCAGAAACATACAATTCTTAAACTTTAAACAACCATAATCATAGGAGTGGAAATCTAATTGTCATCACATAAGTCATTGTCTAACACTATTACATTATTTGTTGTGAGATCACCAGACGGAGAAGGTGGAGGCCAACCTCCCTATGGTTATTTACATAGGCTCATGTTACGAGTCGTATGAGTTACTTATTCTAGTTAAACTTATGTATTATACTTAATAGTTTTTCAATCTGCAGGACCAAACAAAAAGCAAAACCATAAAAAAAACTTAACTTGATTTGAAAAGAACAACCAATGACCTTCTAACCCTTGATTTTAATCCCATAGGAAACACAATTTAGGTTTGCTAGAGAGATTAATTACCAGGTATTTGTAAAACTGATTTTTAATGAGATTGAGATGCAAGTTTTATTACATTTTGCTAGTCGGGATGTTGTTCCTAATGTGTATATAAGGGCCATACATCTCAAACTTTATTTAAGTATACAATGTATTATTATATTTGTATTTTAATTTCATAATTTTAAATGTCTTCTATTTACTTCCTTTTGTAGAAATATTTTGATCATGTTGAATGACATAACACAACTGTGGAATGGAATAGGAAGTTAGAACCAATACGGGTTGTGAAGTTTTTAGATTGGTTATGGTGTTTTACATATGGACGCCAATTTTCAATATTACGTTTTAGATTGACATTGTGTTTTACCACCACGATGTTGGTTTATATTTATACTTGTATAGTTCGCTTCTTATCGTGTACTCTGTTATCTTTTTGTTAGTTTTAGTTAGGTAGTTAAAATGTTCGTTCTGATTCGTTACTTATGTTTAAATAGAGAACAATTAATGAGAACGATATCTTCTTCTCAAATTCATTTCTCTCAAACAATATGGTATCCGAGCACTGCCGGTCTCGATCGATCCTGAAAACTCTTTGTTCATCAATCTTTGTTGATGCAACATTCAACTTACTCGATTCTTCGTTCTTCGTTCAATTAGTCATTTTCTTTCTTCATTTTTCAATTTGTTCAATCTTAATCATGCCTGAAACTAACGAACACTATAATTGATCCTTCAAACCCTTTGTATCTTCATCCGTCAGATCATCCTAGAATGATTCTAGTATCCAGACAGTTTGACGGATCTGGACTTGGTTCGTGGAAGCGAGTTATGTCATTTGCTCTTTCCGCTAAGAACAAGTTTGGATTCGTTAATGGATCTCTTGCACTCGCTTCTTCAGAAGCTAATATCTGGAAACGATGTAATGATACGCTGATTTCATGGATTCTCAACACTCTATCAAAGGACATTGGTGATAGTGTTCTCAATGTTCAAACAACTGCTTAACTATAGAAGGAATTGAATGATCGATATGGTCAAGCAAGTGGAGCAAAGTTCTATCAACTACGAAAGAGTTTATGTGAAATCTCACAAGGAAGTAGCAGTATAGCAACTTATTTTACACGAATCAAAGGTATATGGGATGAAATAAGTTCTTTGGAAACCATTCTTATTTGTTCTTGTGGTGCTTCTATAGAATTAGCAAACAAGAAGAAGAACAAAGATTGATTCAATTACTCATGGGATTAAACCCTACATATGATAATGTTAGGGGAAGTATTCTAATGATGCAACCTTTACCATCAATTAGTACAACCCTTGGTTTAAAAAAGGAGGCGAGGCGAAGTGTTCGGTACCAAAATCCAAGGCGCCACGCCTCAAGGACAAGGCGAGGGCTTCACGTATTTGAGGCGCTAAACTAAAAAAAGTAATAAAAATATAAATAATATCTATGTACAACTTAAAAAGCTATAAATACAACCTAAAGAAGCAAAAATTAGTTTGTTAAGCCCAATGTACAACAAATCAAGCTTTGTGTACAAGAACTATAACTTCATAAAGAAGAAAAGAAAACAAATAAACAAATAAGAAAAAGTTCAGGGTAAACTTCAACAAAAATTATAACTTTAAGGGTGAAGAATGTAATTTTCTAAAAATGAAATAAAAGGTGGGTTAACCCTAAAACTTAAAGCAGCATCATCGCCTCCTCTCCTCCTGGCAGCTCTCCTCCATCAACAGATTTCTTCATCAAAATTTCCTTCAATGTAATCTTTTGTAAGTCTGATATGACCTCTCGCTATTGCACATGTATTTCAACTTCATGTCTTCATCTCATCTACTTGTTCGATATTACACAAATGCACATGCCCTAGCACCTAAAAAAGAACCAAAGTGAACTCTTCTCCTGAGAATCACCGGAAATTAACCATCATACATGAAGCGCCACCTCACCTCACCTAGCGCTCCAAGCCTGAAGCGCCGCTTCAGCCCGCTTCTTGTATCTTTGGCGTCTCAACTGAAGTGATGCGATTTGTCCAGTGCCCCTAGCGCCTCACGCTTTAAGAAGCGCCTCACATCGCTTTTTTAGACCAAGGTAAATCCTATTCTCTTTTGATTCAAGATGAGAAACGAAAAGAGCTTCATTCATCTACTCAACCTATCCCACATATTTCATCAATGCAATGTACAAAGCAAGTATCAAGGTGTATCAAAGAAAGCTGTTTGTACTCATTGTAAGAAAACTAGACACAAAGTAAACAAATGTTACAGGCTAATTGGTTTCCCTAAGGAGTTCAAATTCACCAAACAAAAACAAGCACAAACTACAGCTAATGCTTGTATGAATGCTGATAATGAACAGAGCACCAACTCATCTGCCCATCCTTTGAGTTATGCTACAAGTCTTACCTCCAAACAGTGTCAACAACTCATATAGTTTCTTTGTCATAATTAAACTGTTAAGGATGACGCATCTACTAAATAAGCTTCTTCAACCAATGAAATCAAAACTGTCAATTATGCAGGCATAATGGCATGTTCTTCCTTATCTACTCTTCATTCTACATGGATAATAGATACGGGTGCTAATGATCATATTTGTTTTGATGAAAAATTCTTAACAAATATCACACCTCTTGGGAAAATGATATCTATTCTTCTTCCTAAAGGAAATGTTGTAACAACAGAAAAATCTGGTACAATGAACTTACTACTATAGCTGTCTTTAAAGAACGTTTTGTTGGTACCACAATTCAAACATAATCTTCTTTCTGTACCAAGATTATGCATTGAAACAAACGGTTTGGTCTTTTTCTCTAATCAAGCTTGTATGCTGGAGTGCCCTTCTATGAGAAGACTAGTGGTTCTTGGTAAGCAACTAGATGGATTATATCTGTTCAAGACTAATGAAGTAGTTTAAAATCATGGTACATCTCATTCTAGCATACACAAGTCTAGTTGTAACAGTGTAGTAACTGTTATCTTGAACACTATGAGTTTTGAAAAATATATTGATGAAAGTATACCTTTGTGTAATTCTAATTGTAAAACACAATGATAGATAACAAGTTTATTTATAATATATAGAAACAATAACAAAATAACACAAAATGATATAACGTAGTTGACACAATGACCAAAATGCCACACGTGTCAAACACACAATTATTGTCACACCCCGACCGACGGCGGAATCATCGGGGCGGACGAATGTGAAACAATTGTTCATAGATAATGGAATTAAATAAGTTGGAATAATATTAATGTCATTTTTCATTGAATAATACTAAACAAATAAATGAATACAATACAACAAAGATTCAAACAACAACATAAAATATTTAATTAAACTAAGTCCATGTCCTATATGAGCATGAAGAAGTCCTCAAAATAGCAATCCTGAAACATGCTAAAAATAAGGGTCAACATATAATGTTGGTGAGTTCCCATGAATTTGTACATACGTATAAAAGCAACTTTTAAGAGTCAATTCATGTCATAGGTTAAGAAATATTGCAAGAATATAGATAGCATAATGATACAATCAAACCTTGACAAAAGATGACCATTACAAGTTATAACGATTAGCTAAGTGTACTTGGTTCCCATGATAAACAAGCATACGTCATTAGGAGCCGGCAATAACCTTATTTTTAGCACCAAATAGGCTTGTTAGGCCCATAGATCTATGACGTCGCTAGGCTAGGAATAGTTAATAATTGTTTTTACAAAATGACTATCATATAAGGCTCACAAATATTTCAAATACCATGACAAGTTTATAAACGAACGCTGCTAGTGCATTACAAGTTTCAAGATGGTTTACAAGTGTATGTTTATAAGATTAACATGTTTCACCCCAAAAGGTGTGAAATAAAGTAAAAAGGGGCATGAAAACTCACATTGTATAATGATGGTTGTAGGGTTCATAAGAAAGCTTGGATGTTCAAAAGTCAAAGGTGATATCTTAAAGATAAAAAGAAACAATAGCTTGAGATTGAAAATCATTACAAGAAGTTAGAATGTTTAGAGAATACCAAAATGCGAAAGGTAGATTGAAAAAGGATTATTGCACAATTTTAGATTGGACAGAATGTTTGGTACATGTTTGAAAAGGTTTTAAAAAAAGCAAACGGTTTCATAAAATTATTGTAAGACCCTGTTCCCAGGAACCCCACAGTTGGTTAATCATAGCATAAAAATCATTTTTAATAACCAAAACATTGCAGCGGAATTAAATAGACATTCATTTAATACTTGGAAATCATATTGTACTCATACATTTGTCTTTAAATTGAATAAAAACATAGTGCATTGTTTGAAAATACAATGAAGATCTCATAAACAGGAATGCCATCCATTGCTCCCCAAGTAGCTCCCTGGTGCCATCCCCAGCATCAGCGTTTACCTGCCAACTATTATACATAAAAGTCAGCTTCGCTGAGCGAGTTCTAGTTTTAAATAATATAAGAAAATATCAACTTTATCCTTCATATAATGACCATGCATACAACATAGTACATAATAACATTACTTGCATCATAATAAGCATGTTCATTATCTTTCATTCTTTCATTATCTTTCACTTTCATCATAAACAAGATTGCACAAAGCAAGAGCTCCATGTTGATTGACAACAAATGCCAATCCCTGTCGGTACACATGAAAACGGTAGCTAACCCCCGACAGTTGATCCACACTGCGAGGCACATAGCCCGCTCATGAATACAGATCCATCATCATACATTAGACTCACATAAGTGAAGTCTATCATAGTGCTTGCAAGACTTTTCATCATCAAATGGGCCCGAGGGTAACATTCATTAAATTTCGCTTTTCATTAATGTCATCTTCCACTTAAATATATAATACTTAACTTATTAAGTACACAACATACCAAGTACTAGTCATCATAAAACATAACCGACCCTCCGCGGGACAGAGGGGGTTCGGGGGCGGCAGCCCCTAACAGCGGGGTCCTAGGGGCAGCAGACCCTAGTGGGGTCCAAGGGGCAACGCCCCTGGCTGAGGCCGGGCTGCCAGGTCAGCGCGAAAATTTTTTATATTTAAACATTTATATAGCACATTTACTTATAGAAAAATTGTTCTTCCTGTTAAAACCCATTAAAATCTTGGTCATTTAAAAACATAAATTTAGTATGCATAATAGCCCCAAAACATGGAAAAACTTATAAATAGGGGATCTAGAACTCACCTGGTTGCCGAGACCAACTTCTAAACTAAGCTTACAAGGCTAGGATCTCACTACACAACCTGCAGATGAGTTGACACTTAAAGGGGTTAATATCTGCCTAAATTCGCTGCTAATTTCGTTGCAAGATCAGCAATTTCGAAGCTAGGTTCGCCAACAGTTTCGCTGCTAGTTTCACCAGCAGTTTCGCTGCTAGTTTCGCTGGCATCTTCACTGCCAGTTTCGCCCAACTTTCGTTGGAAAACCATGTCTGCGAAAATACCTGCGAATTCGCTGATTGAATATGCAAATTCGCTGGATGCATATACAGTTTCGCAGATCGCATAAAAATTACGAACCAGCCCGTTCTTAACCCAAAATCATAACTTTTTATGTCCAATCTCTTAGTTTATCATCCATGAGGCTAAATCTAAGCTTTATACATGTTTTCATACGTAATAATGTGACCTTTATGCGATTCTTTGCAACTTTTCAAAACCCAAAACCCTAGAATCCGGGTTTGATCTACAGAAGGGTTTAGAGGTCGATTCTTACCTGGATTTGTTGCTTCTTTCTTAGGTCTTGATGCTCCAACACCCAGATCTTCAATCTCTTAACCTTGGAAGCTTTAAATCTTGAGTTTTCTTCACTTTCTCTCTCTATGAATTTTGGTGGCTAGGGTTGCAATGAGGAAGATGAAGGCTGGTTTGGGTGCTTAAGGGCTGATTATGGGCCTTTAATCCCATAGGCCACTACCCAATAAGCCTCATTTAGCCCATGACCATTTCTTTACCTTATTAAAATACCCAATAATTAAGCCCATTATTCTTAATAACTCGTTTGACTTTTCGGGTGTTACAGTTATAGAAATTTATAATTGACTAGTTCAGAGTCTGCCGGACAACTTTCCTTCAGAAATATTTTTTATGAAAAGATCCGTAAATAGGTCATAACAGCAGCACAAGACGGAAGGTGCTGAAAAGCGCACTTATCTTGTGAAGGCTATTTATAGTCGTACGATTGTGTTTGAAGATGTATAAACTATTTTTAAAAAGGTAATTCAATGAACTTAATATTAGAGTCTGATTTTACTCAAATTTAGTTTTTTATGACCAAGTTATAGTCAGTTGAAGTCAGACTATATTCTGCCAAAATTATAGGAAGGCACTTATGTGTACTTTTAAAATTGTTAAAGCATGAAACGGATTAGAACAAATTTATTATGTTGATATATGGTATATTAGACTTCATTTGAGTTATAGAAAAATATTCCAAGACTTTGGCATAGCTATCACTTAGAGATATAATCTTGTGGAATAACCGAATACGGCGGCATAGCCGTCCATATGCAAACAAGATTCTTTGTAAACGTTAGCATGTTGTTAGCTTGATTTAGGAATATTAGTAATTGTTATAAGGTTAGTGAATGTTAGAATGTTAATGATCAAATGATAATGATTGAAATTAAAAGAGATTTAGTAGAAGAAAGATTAAAAGTAAGAACATAAAGTTATGAGAACAATTGGATGTTAGGATGATTGAAACAATATAGAAATGCATAATATAAAAGCAATATAAGATTACCTTAGTATTATAAAATTCTTGAAATTACTTGTAAGCCTGGTCTTGACTTTTTTGAATTCTTGAATTGATCAAAACCAAAAGATTAGAGAAAGGTTTGTGAGTGAGATTTTTGAAGAATGAGCAAATGAAAAGTGAGGCCTAAAGCTTGCTTTTATAGTTGAGGTTAGGAGGAGGTTATGAATGGTGTTAATGATGAGTTACAAGTCTTTCAAAAGGGGGTTATGATTGGAATTTAAAATAAATATAAAATTAAATAATTTAAATAAATAAAAGAATAATTACAATTTAAACTTTAAATTTATTAAGACTTTAATTTAACAACTTATTTTTTTTATAAAATCTTTATAGACTTTATAAATCTTACAAGAACTTGTAATTTGATTATTTATATAGTTGAATATCTTAAAATCTTATAGATATTAATAACCTTTTAACATTTATAAATTTATTTTATAAATTATAGAATTTAAGTTAAATTGATTAAATGGCACATTTTTTGTTTTTGGAACACAAAATAATAAAATGACTAAATAAGGAATTTGATTTACAAGATTGACTCAAACGAGTTTGGGTTTGGGTTTATAGTTTTGGAAATAGGCGGATGTTACAGTCTCCCTACTTTAAGAAATTTTGTCTTGAAATTTAATCACGAGAAGACTAATTTCAAGGATATGAGGAGACTTGGATTTCATGTCACGTTTGCAAGTGAACTCTTGGGAACGTTTAAACTCAATGAGTTTTGACTATGGTGTTTTACTACACACTTATGTTTGTTCGATTTCATGATTCATGATTTCATAGGTTTCTTCACATGTGGTTAGATTCATCAATTTGATTGGAATATTTTTGGATTTCAAGCTTTTGCATTTCAGACGGTGCAAGACGACTAGGAAGGTTTGGTAACGAGTGAAACACCAAACATTAGATCAATACGAGACTTGGCTAGACGAACATGTGAAATATGTTTTAAGAAACTTTTGGATAAAATACAAACGCAGATGAGCTTTCTCAAGGCAGACAACTTCGGCATGGTTCTTAGATGACATTGGTATTTCAAAGTTGTATTAACGTAAGGTTGATACGAGAATCGTGTTTGTTAAGATTAAAGGTTCAGTTTAGAATAAGAGTATCAATGTAATGGGTTTTCAGAATAAGTGCGGTTTTGAGGGGAAGACATTCAGAAAGATTATTAAGAGTCGTTATGAGAATTGGTTAATGAGTTTCAAAATCCAAGAAGACAAAATCAATGATAATACGATAACAACAAGATGTTTCAAGTGTAACGTTCGGTTTACAAACCAAAGCAAATACGTTGACTTATCAAAGTATTAGGTCAACCACAACCTTAAAGAAGACATGCGTACCTATAAGCGGACACTCATCCCAAGGGTTCCCTGGTAAGGTAAACGGATCCATCGGTTGATTTGGATTTATATGAATACCTTGCCTAGACAGAACACCTCAAGATACAGACATCACGCTCTTCTAGCATTACATGTTTCAAGTTATAGGACACAGACTTTGACGAGACTTGAGAATCATGAATAACGACTCAAAGCTCATTTTGAAAACCATTTGATTTAGGCACACAATGCCTTAGAATATGATTTAAGAATGTGTGCATTGATAAGAATCAAAGTATAAGAATAATCACATAAGGCATATAATCACATAATCATGTTTAAGCATATAAGGCACATAAAATCTTATCTAAGTATAGTAAATACATGAGAGGACTCATGTGTAAAGGTACTTAGTTATAGTATAGGTCATTCCATTTCTAATAACCTAATTCCCTATAACCATGGCTCTGATACCAATCAGTCACACACCGACCGACGGCGGAATCATCGAGGCGGACGAATGTGAAACGATTGTTCATAGCTCATGGAATTAAATAAGTTGGAATAATATTAAATGCCATTTTTCATTGAATAATACTAAACAAATAAATGAATACAATACAACAAAGATTCAAACAACAACATAAAATGTTTAATTAAACTAAGTATAAGTCATATATGAGCATGAAGAAGTCCTCAAAATAGCAATCCTGAAACATGTTAAAAATAAGGGTCAACATATAATGTTCGTGAGTTCCCATGAATTTGTACATATGTATAAAAGTAACTTTTAAGAGTCAATTCATGCCATAGGTTAAGAAATATTGCAAGAATATAGATAGCATAATGATACAATCAAACCTTGACAAAAGATGACCATTACAAGTTATAACGATTAGCTAAGTGTACTTGGTTCCCATGATGAACAAGCATACGTCATCAGGAGCCGGAAATAACCTCGGCTTTAGCACCAAATAGGCTTGTCAGGCCCATAGATCTATGACGTCGCTAGGCTAGCAATAGTTAATGATTGTTTTTACAAGATGACTATCATATAATGCTCACAACTATTTCAAATAACCATGACAAGTTTATAAACGAATTGCTAGTGCATTAAAAGTTTCAAGATGGTTTACAAATATATGTTTATAAGATTAACATGTTTCAACCCAAAAGGTGTGAAATAAAGTAAAAAGGGGTATGAAAACTCACATTGTATAATGATGGTTGTAGGGCTCATAAGAAAGCTTGGATGTTCAAAAGTCAAAGGTGATATCCTAAAGGATAAAAAGAAACAATAGCTTGAGGTTGAAATTCATTACAAGAAGTTAGGATGTTTAGAGAAACAATATCTTGTGAAGGCTATTTACAGTCGTACGATTGAGTTTGAAGACGTATAAACTGCTTTAAAAAGGTAATTCAATGAACTTAATATTAGAGTCTGATTTTACTCAAATTTAGTTTTTTATGACCAAGTTATAGTCAGTTGAAGTCAGACTATATTATGCCAAAATTATAGGAAGGCACTTATGTGCGCTTTTAAAATTGTTAAAGCATGAAACGGGTTATAACAAATTTATTATGTTGATATATGGTATATTAGACTTCATTTGAGTTATAGAAAAATATTCCAAGACTTTGGCATAGCTATCACTTAGAGATATAATCTTGTGGAATAACCGAATGCGGCGGCATAGCCGTCCATATGCAAACAAGATTCTTTGTTTACGTTAGCGTGTTGTTAGCTTGATTTAGAAATGTTAGTAATTGTTATAAGGTTAGTGAATGTTAGAATGTTAATGATCAAATGATAATGATTGAAATTAAAAGAGATTTAGTAGAAGAAAGATTAAAAGTAAGAACATAAAGTTATGAGAACAATTGGATGTTAGGATGATTGAAACAATATAGAAATGCATAATATAAAGTAAAATAAGATTACTTTAGTATTATAAAATTCTTGAAATTACTTGTAAAAGAAAATTCTTGATCAAAACCAAAAGATTAGAGAAAGGTTTGTGAGTGAGATTTTGAAGAATGAACAAATAAAAAGTGAGGCCTAAAGCTTGCTTTTATAGTTGAGGTTAGGATGAGGTTATGAATGGTGCTAATGATGAGTTACAAGTCTTTCAAAAGGGGGTTATGATTGGAATTTAAAATAATATAAAATTAAATAATTTAAATAAATAAAAGAATTATTACAATTTAAACTTTAAATTTATTAAAACTTTAATTTAACAACTTATTTTAATAAAATATTTATACACTTTATAAATCTTACAAGAACTTGTAATTTGATTATTTATATAGTTGAATATCTTAAAATCTTATAGATATTAATAACCTTTTAACATTTACAAAATTTATTTTATAACTTATAGAATTTAAGTTAAATTGATTAAATGACACATTTTTGTTTTTAGAACACGAAAATAATAAAATGACCAAATAATAAATTTGATTTACAGATTGACTCAAACGAGTTTGGGTTTGGGTTTATAGTTTTGAAAATAGGCGGATGTAACAATCATTCTTCAACTTTTTAAATTAAATCACATTTTTAGTATAACCGTACCCTTTTATCTTTTTTTTAATAGAACATTGGATTTTAATAATTCAAATTACCGACCATTAAACAATATTAACTGCAACTAACAAATTTAACCAATATTAATCTTAACTTTTAATTTTATTACAAATAGCACTCGCAGTCTGACATTTCGTTAACTCTATTTAGTTTTTAATAGCGTTGCTCGTGATATGACATATGACATAACATACTACATAATTGAAATAAAAAAATATAAATATATCACTCAATTTTTATGTATCTTTGCCTTCAATACTCAACCGATAGGGTTACGCTAAATAACTTTAAAAAATATTCTTTTATAAAAAAATAATTGTGTAATACATTTATATTTTAATTGTAATTATATTATACGTCACATGATACGTTATCAATAACTAACCTAGTTAATGAATAGTTAGAGTATTGGGATTATTATTAGTAACAAAAAAAATTAAAATTTATACTGATCATATCATTAGTTAAGATTAATATCTACATTAGTAAATAATTTAGATTAATAAAACCAAATTTCCTTTAATAATAGATGAATAGTTTAGGTTTCTTCTCGTGACTTCTGGTAATATTCTAGTTTTATATATAACCCTCACCAATATTTAGTGTGTGCACACTTAGCCAAGTTCTTGTTTCGAAATTTAAGATGGAAATAAGAAAGTAATAACCAGAGTAAATGAATTGAAGAAAGTAGGAACCAAAGTAGAAGAAGAAGAAAACTTATTATGTCGTCATTTTTACTCAAACACAAATACCAACGACCTTCAAAATCCGTCACAATCCGTCACATCTACAATATTTATTCACGTTATTAATAGTATAAATGATTCCATTTTACAGGGATGCTGAGCTTCACAAAACAACAAGCGGGGAAACCTATAAAATGGAAAGACAGATATCCCTTCTTTGACGTTTGACATGAGCACAAGCTCAACGTTTTTTGTTTGGTTTTTTTCACAATAATTGATATTTAATAATAAAAAAATGAGATAATAACAAACTGAATATACATAAGTTCACGTGAGATTTGTTCTTGTTTAGGGTGACCAATTTTCTACGAATTTGTAATTCAACAAATGACTATTAACAAACAGTTTAGCAAATTTATTTTTATTTAATATACTATTTAGATTTTCTCTTATAATTGATATAATTATTATATTTTAGCCGAGTTCAAACAAATACTCTTGTCGGCGTGTTATTTTAATTTTTCCTCTAGTTTTGATTTTAATACCCTGTTTCTAAAGCGGTGCATTACGGACCTAATTGTACCCCATTTATTGATTTCTTGTCAACCCTACCTCAGTGTTTTTTAATTTATCTTGTTTGGCTCAATATGATATCTTATACATTGGAGTACTTATGTATGAGTTTAATAAGTTAATAGAGACAGGATGGTACCTGAGCTTGATGATCGAATACGTTATATGCTTTTTTTGGAGTTCTATAAAAACAACTAAGGTATAGTATAAATCAAGCAAAACTCTATAATCAATTACTTATTACTCCAAGTCAAGTACCTTTGTATTCTTAGAATAAATTTGCTCCAATATTTAATAAAATGTCATGCATAAGCTTTTGTGACGAGTTGGTTCCTCATACACACTGACAACATATTAATTTAGAGTCTTTTGTCAATATAGCATCTCTTGGTAATAAACTCATTTCACTACTCAGGAAACATAGCTTTCAGATAACTAAAGAAATGTGTTCGGATCCTAAAAAAATTGTTCAGCGTTGAATATCCTAGAGAAAAATTAGCTTTGACTTAATGTGTTACCCATGAAACCACAACATAAAAATACATAAATGTAATTAGCATTAATACTATCAGTGACAAACTAAAGTGTTACTGAATTTTGATTAAGTAATAAACCATTATGTGATTAATTATTTTTAATAAGGGCGACTTATGTGTCAACAAATCATAAGCGATTTCATTGAAAAAAAATCATGTTTTGTGTTCTCGTATCTCATAATCACTTTTTGATTCTTGTTTGTGTGTGTTATCAAGAGCCTAATTATCAGCAATTGGTATGAGAGCATTCACACTAGCTTCCCATCCTCATCTTCATATTTACACTAAAAACGTTACTTTTTTACTATCTTTTTCAATTAAATAATATTTTTTATTTTTTTATTATTACCTTTTCTCTCACCTTCACTAACAACCACTTTTAAAAATATTAAAATATTTATGGGAGTTGTAACGTATTTCCTCAAATATAGGGAATCACGGTATAATCCCCATAAATTTTCACTCACAACCACTTACAACCATCCCTCAAAATATAGGGCACACACTCAGATTAAAATGGGGCACTTACTATGAATCTCTGATCAAATCAACCTAGTACATGGGTTTGATTAATGGTCATTGGTTAGCAATTCTTCAATCGTGATTGATCAAGACTCGATTTTTCCTTGCATAGCACAAGAACTTTAGGTGGCTAATTCTTTTTTGATAGAAATAATACAACCAAACAGCAAGGGAAAAATGAGTCAGTGGCGTCGCTTTAGTTTGACGACTTGAAAGAAAGAAAAACGGGTGGCTTGTTTTTGGTGGTCAATAGTAAGTGGCTAATGAACTAGTACGAAATCGAAGTCTGAAAGGTCTGTGAATATTGTCTAAGGAATAAAAATCTGAACAAAAGAAAGCATGGGTAATTTTGATTCAAGATAACGGTGATCTAACATTGTTGTAAAGATCGATGTGTAAAAAAACAATTAGAAAATGATTGTTAGACTTAATAAGGCTAGTTCATATGTAACTGAATGGATCACGAGTCAATTCTAAAGTCATTTAGGGTTATTCATAATTTTAGTGATTGCCTATGAATTTGCTATTGTTTAGTATTTGATAAGGAGAGACTGCGCTTGATTTACTTTCTAAGTAGAGTCTATTTGGTTTTATGTTTTAAGAGTCAAGATTTTCCAGAGTCATCATCCAATTTTTTAAGTGTCAAGAATGAAAAAGAGAAGAAAATATGAGGGTTAGATTGTAATATACATGAATATATTAAAAAAATTAATGAACATGTTAATTATATTAAGAAAATCTTAAATTTCATGTCATCACTCCATATCAGCATCAAAAAGAAAAAAATCCCTAATGGAAGAAATTAAAACATGCTAAAAAGCATGTTATAACCTAGAATTTAAATAAAAGATAATAGCTAAGTGACTTAATTGTAACAGTTATTAAACTTGAGAAACTTAGCGAAACACATTTAAAACTTGGTTATTGTTCTACTAATTTTCTCGTAATAGGAAAAGTTGAATTATGAACAAAATATGTATTAGTGATCTAATTGAAATACTTTTAAAACTTAATAACTATTATTTGATATTTTTTCTATTATAAATAAGTCTTTAGTTCTATTTTAATAGTGTGTTTCTCATCGACAAATGAACTAAACTACGAAATTACGTATTACATATGTTGAAAATTGATGTCAAAAGTATAAGATAGAATCACCAAATCTAAAATGTCATGTACAAATATATAAAATTTCATATATGAAAAACCTAGTTTAAGGTAGAATTGAATGTCGTAGTTGTAAAATAATATGAGATTCTAAACTGACATTTTGAAATTTCTGCTGGAAGTGTAAAATACTTTTAACAATATAAAACAGCATGTACAAAAAAGGTAAAACGCCATATACAAAAACACTCAGTTTAAAGCTTAAGGATGTTTTTTTAATAAAGTATATAGTAAGATCATATTCATATATATCAATAATAGATGAAGTTTAATTTTATGGTGTATTTTTTTAAAAAAGAAAATAACGTAAAAGTTACAGATGTTTAGAAATATGAGAATGGAAGGGGACACCAATACCACACTCACCACGTAATATTACAAACCCACAAATTAAATCTTGTCATGACACACTACACTACACACACAAATTTGAAGGCGGTGGTGTTACCACATCACACGTGAAACTAGCCGTTGATCGAGGGATTTGTTGAACAGAAGACAGGGGAGTGGGTGTCGGAAACGCACGTGATGCGGTGTGAAAGAGGGCGGGTGCGGTGGCGGAGGTGCAGGGTAGCGCTAAAACATGTTGTTGCCTCATGGCGTGTGCACCCCTTCCACCCCCATAGAAATATTACGTGAATCAAATTTGCATCTTACTTGGTTGGCTCAATTCTACATTTCCCTCTTTTAAATATCACCCATGTGACATGGTACACTCTTATCCATCCATTCTAAATATTCAATGTCTGGACCCATAGATTTCTAAAGGTTTTAGTAATGTTAGTTTAACATCATACTATATATACTAATAATTAAAATAAAAAAGAAAATCCTCAAATTAGAATTTTAATATCTACCTATCTGTTGTGCATTTATAACAAGAAACATAAATGTTTTGGCCTTTGTCCCTTGTTATGTTTGGTACAATTCCTGTACAAAGACCTCCATTCGTTGCAAAATAAGAGGACCCCCTTAGCATAATCATAGAAAGGTATAATCTGGAGATTGACTAGTCAACAGGACTAATATGCATGTACAAGAAATGACTCATAACTATACATGCAAAAATGGAAATGAAAAAAATTACCCAGAAAAGACAATAGTAAGTAACAGTACCACAGTACCGCTATAATAAATAGAGTTGACACCTTCAATATTGTCCATCCCACACGAAAACAAATTTGAAATTTACTAAATTTTCAAGATTTGGGTGTTTATTTTATTATAAATGAAAGAAGTGTAAAATAAAGATGTTACTTTCTAATTTTTTGCAAAATACAAATAGGGTTTTGATTATCTATGTTATTTTTTGTTTTATATATAGAAAAGTCTATTTCAACACTAATAATATGTTAACCGAAAAAATTATTGTATTTTTACAAATTTCTTTTAAATGTGATACAAAAACTCTATGTTTCTTTTCCTAAGTGTAAACAAGTAAAGTCCCTCGTAAGTGATTTGAGAACAAGATGCAGAATTCAAATCGAGCAAAGTGTGAGCGAATTAGTATCTCAACTCGAGTATATAATATGGGTTGGGTTATACAAATACCCATTAATGTTATTGTCTCTATTTCTCTCCATGTATCTATATGTATGTATAAAAGATATAAAAATAATAAAATAAATTGAATGTATCAATAACATACTCTTATAATATTGAGGCTCATTTAATAATTCATCTCAAATTCAAGTTTTACCTATACAGCTCGAAAGACTTGCGAAGGCTAAACAAATATTTTATCTACACAAGCTTTTACAGATAGATTAAATATATATTTATATAAATAATTATTATTATATATTAGGTTAAGAATATAAAATAAAAGTATAAATATATGTAAACATAACTATATAAATATACAAATAAAATAATTTATAAACAAGGTAAACCCAGTTTTAAATTTTAGAGCTCTGAGTTTTATACAAATAACATTATACACAAAAGCTTTACTATGTCAAAGCAGTAGTAATTTAGATGATAGTAATTTTCACGTATTTAAGTTTTAACCATAATCATCGTCTTCAAACAATTGACAACAGATGTTAAGTTAAATCTGATTCACCTTCTTCATGCGTGCGGGAGCGCGTCTTCTAGAACCACTTCAAGATTCACACCACTATTACTGTATATATATAAATACATTCAGAAGACACTGTCTCTAACTGTGTGATTTCGAAAGTGTGTGTGAGAGAGAGTGAGTGAGTGTGTGTGTGTCACGGGTTTATCTTGAAAGGCTCTTATTTCACAGTCCAATATCAGACACTCAGACACATATTCTCTTCTTCCTCTCTACATAATCGAGGCTGCCTCTACCCTCTACCTTCATCTCTCTCTCTAGAATAATAATATTATTATTTGAGACTTCAAGAAGATTAGAAAAACACCCACAAGAAGAATCGATCAAAAGATTTGATATACAGTGAGAAAGTTGCAGACTTTAATGGCGATGATGTTGGATAACTCGTGTGATGGTGGGATGCTGCTGTCATTAGACTCCCATAAACCAGTGCCTGCACCGTTTTTGACCAAAGCTTATCAATTGGTCGATGATCCGACGACGGATCACATCGTGTCGTGGGGCGAAGACGACACGACGTTCGTCGTCTGGCGTCCACCAGAGTTTGCTCGTGATCTGCTTCCGAACTACTTCAAACATAACAACTTCTCGTCGTTTGTTCGCCAACTTAACACATATGTAAGTTAATTGCAACACTTGGAGTCAATGTCCCATATAATGTGTGTAATATTAACGTTATGGTTTATAACAGCTAACTCATACACCCTCTGGTATTTTAAATCTACATATGGATTATAAACTGCAAAAAACACATTTTAAAGGTCTTTGTGTAGTAGGTTAAGGGTTTAAATACAATATTGGACAAATGTAGATTTAAAATTAAGTATCGTTTAATGGTGGGTGTTAGCTGTTCTAGAAAAACCTTGGTACCGCTAGACCAGATACTTTTGTTGTGTAAAATAAGCTAATAATTTGTTGCTATGATACTAATTTTGGGTTGTTTTTTTGTTGTTGTTTTGTATGATTATTAGGGTTTCAGGAAAATAGTACCGGATAGATGGGAGTTTGCAAATGAGTTTTTCAAGAAAGGAGAAAAGCATTTACTATGTGAGATCCACCGTCGGAAAACATCTCAACCACAACTTCCACTAAACCACCACCACCATCTCCACCACTTCACCGCCGTTGGTGGTGGCGGTGGCGGTTTAAACTCCGGCAACGGTTTCTTCACATACCCAACTACACGAAGCATCTCACCACCAGAGTCCTCCGACGACCTCTTATACTCCGACAACTCACCACCTCCCACCACCACCACCGCAACCGCCGGTATGGTCGGAATATTCCACAACAGCGGCACCACCGTGACGGCGTTATCGGAGGACAACGAACGCCTACGGCGGAGCAATAACATGTTGATGTCGGAGCTTGCACACATGAGAAAACTATACAATGATATTATCTACTTCGTGCAGAATCATGTGAAGCCGGTGACACCGAGTAATTCATACCCTTCAACACTTCTTCTATCGTCGAATGCTACAAACATTCAAAAACAACAACAACAACAACAACAATCATCGTGTTTGAGCATGGGTGGTGGTAACAAATCTCAACATCTTCATGCTTCGATGAACAATGTTGTTGATGATAATGTTAGTGTTAGTAAAACGAAGCTGTTTGGAGTTCCATTGTTGTCGAAGAAAAGATTGCATCCGGAGTATGGGTATATAATGCGATGGTGGAGACTCATAAGCGAGGTTGGTTTTGGAAAACGATGATTTAGGGTTGAATCTCATGCCTCCTTCTCCATGTTAATTGAATGTTTCTTTGTATTAGAAAGAATTCATAGATCAAGAAATCTTGTTGAGTTTAGTTAGAAAGTTTAAAACTTTTGTTCATCTTTCTAAACAATATCATTTAGTGATTGATCTAGATGGTGTGTTATCACTAATATATTTGCTACATTAATAGCAAATGCAGATTGCTAAAGATTTATGTGTAGCTACAAACTTTTTTGCTAGACAATAAGTCTTAAGAGTAGCCAAGAACATGAATTAACATGATGATAACCAAATCCGTAAAACATTATATTGAAACCCCATAGATGGTCTTGCATATGATCTTTTTTCTTATTTACGAACCCATACACTTTATACATTATACCTATTTTACTTTTAAAATTATATCACATCTGCGCTAGCTGTACAAGATTTAAACATACAACAATTTAATTAAAAGTTACAAATTTACCACAAATTACCACTAAGTATTTATTTCTTTCTGCATTTTATGTGATAATGATCATAGTATTGAGTGGGACTGTGGGAGCAATGATTATTTGGGCTCGATTACCTATACAATGTTCTTCTTTTTAGCTAGCATTTCTTTCTGGGATTTTTGTTTTGAATCTGAGAGTTTCAGTTTAGTTTCATTAATGGCATAAAAAATGGGAGGTAATAGGCGACTTTAATCACTGATGTGATCAGTGCAGAAGAGTGGAAAGAGAGAAGCCAATAAGACTTCTCATAGGACAATATCATACGTACAGTACAACAATGTTTAATGAAGTCAAACTAGTCTTTGACCACGGAATCATCATACTTTGTAGCATGGTTGTAGTTTAAAAAGTTGTAAACTTTAAAACTTCAAATTAATAATCATCGAATCTATTTTCAAGATGGAAATCATTTGACCTAGAGCAGTAGCACGGAGCATGATCCAGAAAAGAAGAAAAGAAAAAGGGGGTCATGATCACCATCATATCTTTGTGATTAAACTAATTAATCTTAACAATCTATTGCTAATGATACTAAACTTAAATTAAATTAATTTTATTCTTTACGAAAAATGTGTGAGTCACGTCATGTGTATAAGAGCATTGGAGATCTCATCTCAAAAACAAAAACAGGTGTACAATGTCACCATATATATATCTCAGGTTTGCCCTTTTAACAGCTAAAAACGGCTCCAAAAAGACATTCTCGTCCTTTCTCCTCGTCCTTCTGTTCACGATACGTCAATACTTCTCTTTCCTCTCCTTCATATATATCATTTGCAATCTCCGCCGTAGCCCAAAACGACCACAAAAACGTCCAATGACAATGTGTTAAAGAAAACAAGTAGATAGAAATAGAAACGATTTTTGAAAGGAGCAAAATAGAAGGGATAATTTGAGTTATTCAATGAAATGAAGTATAATATGATAGAAAAATATAATTTAATAATATTGGGTTTGAAACATTCAAATCAGTCCATAACATAACACTAGCTTCTCTTCCTTGCTTCTTCCTCTGACAACTAAAAGTTAGAAAGAGAAGAAAACACATTTGCACTCTCTTCCTCTTCTCTCTTTGGATCCCCTTTTTATATTCTTTAAACACCCACACTGATATCCATCGTGCACAAGTTTTAACAAATTCATAGTGGGAATCTAGCGATTTGCAGGATAACATGATGTGAATCCACCAAATGTTTTGTTTTTTCCTATGAAAATTTGATACTGTAGTCTCACAGACTCGTAAATAAGTTGCTAATTAAATTAACAAATGGGACGAGATTAATCGTAGTTTATATAGTGAAAATGGTTTTCAAGAGACTCTGATAGGAATTAACAAAAACAATATTTAACGTTAGACTCTCTTAAAGGGAATGAAGTGAGAGTAGCTACTTCTGAGCTTTCTACCTTCAGCCAGCTCACTGTTTTACTATTTTTTTCAACTCTTTATTATTGCAAACTTATATTGTTTGGAAGAAGATATTATTGATAACAAAACTGGCAAATGTATGGTGTTACTCAATTGTTCCAGTTATGGTTGTAGTTTCCTTGCATTGCTCCACTACTTTATTCTCAATTATCACCGCAACCTCGATCACTTGGTATAGTTATTTTAGGAGGAAAGGGTGTATGAACATTCAATAAACTTTGACTAAATTTTTTCATGCCATCTTTTTACTTTTCACGTAAAAACAAATTATTCTTATATAGTATGTAGATAGTTTGTCACATACAATACACAAACTATGTATATAATGTTGATACTACTCGATGATTCAAGTTCAGTTACACATATCAATAAAGATTTGAGAGTTAAGGGCGTGCAATATCCGAATCGAATTTGAAAAACTCGAAATTTGATTCAAGTCGAAAATCACTAATTAAAATTTGATTCGATTTTACAAATTCAAATTTGATCGATTTGATTCACGTCTATTTATTTTTATATATTAATTTACAAATATGTATATGAGAAACTAGGAAATAAATACCAAGAAGTGTATATAATTTAAAATTAAATCCTAATTAGTACATTTTAATTTATTTGGAACTTGAAGTATTTTGTATTTATGCTTGTTTTTTTTATTATTTAGAACTTGGAATATTTTGTATTTATGTTTGTCTTTTTGATCATTTGAAATTGAATCTTTCGAATTAATTTTGAAAATTTTATTCGATTTATTATTTTTTACTAAATAATACAAACTGAATTTAAATTTGAGATTTATTTCGGATCCTGTTTGAAACTTAAAATTCGACTTCTTTGTCATAATTAACTCGAATTTGATCCAATGTGTGTTTTTTGTATTATATGGGTGTGTTTGTGTAAAAAAAGAAATAATTAGAAAGAAGGAAATCTTGGTCGTCAACGTACTGTAATGATTCCCATGTGAATAAGAGAACCCTAATCCTAGTTTGGCATACCTACTTGGTAAGTTAAGCTTCTTCTATTGTTTTCTTCTTTCGATGTGCCACGTGGATATTGCATGTGGGTTGAAGGATACGTCTCTTCCATACTGGTGAGATTGGGAGTAGGAGTCGAATATTACAGATCTCATATTCTAACAGATGCAGCCCCTCACCTTTTCAGAAATAACATATTCCTTCCAACTTTTTTTATATATTAATAGACGTACGTACCATACTTTTTCAATGTGAAACAACTAGGAGTTGACTATGTATAAATTTGGGTCTTCACATCATTAGACATTTCTGGTCCAAAATTGTATGTCATTGTTGTTTTAGACCTCAAAACTTTAGGACTTAATTTGCCCATGTGAAAGACACCAGTTACTTGAAAGTTGAAACATCATCGCGCTTCTAAAACTAAAGTAAAAGTTATGCTATTATTTGTAAAGAAAATTTTTGGATTGCTGCCAATTGGTTAATTAGAGGTCTTGATTAGGACATGGTTCATGTGTTAGGTTGAAGCGAATAAGGCTTTGATGACATGATCAAACATGGGAAAGACGTTGCGAGAAATCAAGATAGAGTATTAATCATCGAGTTGGGTTCTTTGTCGAATTATTTATTTTCTTTCAGAATTTTGTTATAGTTTGGAAGAATGAATGTAAGCAATAACATGGATTTGATGTACCCTTATTTTTAACGAAATGTAATAAGTTTTGTTTCATCAAAGTTCTACTTATTAATTGGTAAATTATAAAAAATAATTAGTTATTTAAGAGCTAATACAACGTGTGTGTTAATTAAAGTATACTTGTCATTCAATACCTTTGGTGTTCGTGTATGTAGATGGTTTTCATAAAACCTAACATAGCCACATCTAAAAACACCTATAATGTTGATTTACACATTTGATCTTTCTCTCTTTTGGCAACCATTCATGCTCACCTTAAATTCTAGGGGCAAAGTATAATGATTATTATTTACATGGTTAATTTAAGATCATCTTGTTCTTCTTCGATCTTTAAGTTCACAATCGACATCACTAGTCAATGAGAACTTTGTCAAAACTTTCATTCCATTATAAATATTTATAAGACATCACCAACGCGTAATATAGTTAACATTGATAACAGTACAAGATACATCACAATGTAAGAAGCATTAATAATCGCTAAAATATCATTTCCCTTTCCAATTACAATGAGACAGGTTAATCTTGAAGTATTACCAAACATAATAATGTCAAAGGACCGTTTCGTCATTTACCTAAAGATGAAGGTGAGAGGAGTATCACTAGTATACACACTTCAAAACTCAAAAGAAACAAAAATGTATACAAGTTTGTCTATTATCTATAAACACGGATCTTCAAGGTAAAAGATGCTTTTTTAGAAGAGAAGAAGTGATATTACATTTTAGTGGTGCATTGCTTATCACACCACAGTTTTGAAATCTGTGAAAGGAAAAAGAGTATTACTGACTTTTGTTAAGTTTTTTTTAGTCTTTTTACTCTCTCTTTATTGACATTTTATTCCTTAGGAGTCACTTTATTGACAAATTAAAGCATACTTTATAGAATATTATTTATCAAAAACAGGATGTAAAATCAAATAAAGGTGCATGTGCTTTAGTAGAAGGTGGCAGGGTTTCTTTCTGTTATGTCGTATAATATTCAAATGTTGTATGGAATCATCGATCTTGTTCTTGTGTTGTGTTGTGTTGTGTTGTGTGTTCCCTTGATTTGTGGGTATTTGTTTTTTTAGCGTTTGGTGTTTCCTAGATATGCGGTTTTTCCTTTTGTTCTCCTTTTTCATCGGTAACTAAAGCTTGCTAGTTTCCATAGTGCTCAACTTTGATCATAAAATAACAATATTTTTGTGTGTTTATGATGATGATTATTTTGTTTTCCATGGCATCAAAGATAATGAGAGATATTAAACAAAAGACTAGCAAGAAACAAGTGCATCTTAGTGTTTTTTTTTGTACCCTTGATCAACATTGTGTTAGGGTGGACGGTACAACTGTTTAATAATACTTTCACATTTTTAGTTGAAACTTTACATACAACACTCAGTTTAAATAATATACCAAGTTTATTTTAGTTTTAATCACCTTTTTAAGTTTCATTATTTTTTTTAAATACTCGTAACTTTTACATACAACATTATGTTTTTAAAAAATTACATCGTAAAACAAACGTTTTTTAATTTTTAAAATGCCTATAATTTTAATACATAAAAATGAAGTATTTCTTTTTTTACGTTAGTTCAGCTCATTGTGTAATATTACTCATCTTATTATGTAATATCATAACATTGTGTGATATCAGTTCATTGTGATATTTATCAAATCATTTTGGCTAATGTTAACTATTTTGTTATGCATTAGGTTTTTAAAATGATGATTTTCAAATAACATATGCTGAAAATGTAATTTTTTTTACGTTTTTCAATTTATTCTGTTATACTAATCAACTCATTATGTAATCCTTATCAAATAGCTCATTGTGTCTATTGTTAATCATCGAGTATAGTGCTAGTCATTACGTTACCCATTGTGTGTGATGTTAAGTTGTTAACCATTGTGTTATGCATTATGTTTTTTAAAATGATGATTTTCAAATAACACAATGCTAAAAATATAACTTTTTTTATGTTTATTCCAGTTCATTGTGTAATTCTGATCATGTCATTATGTCATCATCATCAAACAGCTCATTATGTCTATTGCTAATTATCGAGTCTAGTGTTGGTCATTGTGTTATCTATTATGTCTAATATTGACTATTGCGTTATGCGTTGTGTTTTTTAAAATGATGATTTTAAAATTACACAATGCTAAAAGTGTAACTTTTTTATATTTTTTAATTCATTATGTAATCCTGATCAGGTCATTGTGTAATCCTCATCAAGCAGCTCATTGTGTATATTGCTAATAGTCGAGTCTAGTGCTAGTCATTATGTTACACATTGTATCTAATGTTGACCATTGTGTTATGCACTGTATTTCTTTAAAATGGTTATTTTCAAATAACACAATAATGAGGAAATGTATTTTCTTAATTTTTTTCCAGTTCATTATGTAATCCTGATGATGTTATTATGTAATTCTCGTCAGACAGCTCATTGTGTATATTGCTAATTATCGAGTCTAGTGTTGGTCATTGTGTTACCCATTGTGTCTAATGTTGATTATTGTGTCATGTATTATGTTAAAAATGATTATTCTCAAATAACATAATGTTGAAAATGTACCTTTTTTACGTTTTTCAGTTCATTATGTAATCTTGATCATGTTATTGTGTAATCCTCGTTAAGCAGCTCATTGTATATATTGCTAATCATCGAGTCTAATGCTAGTTATTGTGTTACACATTGTGTCTAATGTTGACAATTGTGTTATGCATTGTGTTTTTTAAAGTGATGATTTTTGAATAACACAATAATAAGAAATGTAGATTTTTTATATTTCAAGTTCATTATGTATTCCTCATCAGGTAATTCTGTAATCCTCATCAATTCAGAATATTACATATTACCTGAAGAAATTACACAATAAATTAAAACGTGAAAAAAAAAACTTTGTGTTTTTATATGAACGCTATAGGCGTTTTAAAGATTAAAGAATACTCTTTTTTATGGTGTAATTTTTTTTTTAAAAATAATATACTATGTAAAAGTTATGAATGTTTGAAAAAAAAGTGAAACTTGAGAAGGGGAATCATTACAAATTTTGTCCCCAAACTAATTTTGATCAAAATGACACGCATTAACATCTTAAACCTTATTACACTTTTTAGTTTTAGAAAACTTTGTATATAAACCTTTCCCTAAAACTATACACCTTAATAATCTAAAGTGCAATCCTCTATCTAATCATAATTTAACTAATTTTTAAACCTTCAAAATTATCATATTTGACTCTAATAGTTAAACTATATCCTTTTAAAGTAAGCATTATCTTTCTTAAAGTAACAATTTGTAACAAAGGGTTAAACCTAAGAGTATCGTAATATGTAGTAAAATTGTTCATTTCCAAGTTTTTTACGGTTCTAGTGTCATGGCAAACATTAGCATAGATTAGTTGATTTAAAAAGTGTATAAGTTAACCATTCGAAATAAAAACAAAAACATAAGTTCGTGATAGTTTAGGGCCCATTCATAATATAATATGTTTAATCTAGAAATTAGGATGGATAAGGGAACCATGGTCCATGAGTATCATCCATTCATTCTATAGATGAGTTTTTACTTTTAAATGATGTAGATGGGCTTTGGAGATGTAGTCTCGTTCTTTGGGTCTGTCATCTATAAAATAAGTTGGACCGTATAGATAATCAGGCCCAATTTTATCATCTAGTCCAACAGTGTAAAATGTAAATGACACTTGGTCCAGCCCATCTTCTAAGTCTAGTGGATCCATATAAATGTAAGAGAGATCAAAGTAACATTATGATAAGAAAATACCATTCTACATATGGGGGCGTGTTTTTTATCCGAACACAAATACCAAACTCAAATCAAATCAACCCAAACAACCTAACCTGATTATTACATTAAACTGGACTTGATTTTTATGACTGGTTCCGTATTTGGTTTTAATTTATTTGAATTACATCAACCTGG
>CM046029.1:67087767-67285109 GCA_025215565.1 Flaveria ramosissima | reverse complement strand
AAACAATTGGTTCTTGTAGAACAGCGGTCCTTAGTTTGTATCTTTGCGGATGACGTTGGTTCGATACCAGCTTATTGGCACTATCACTTGATTTTTTTTATTCAGAAGAAGCTTACATCGTTTTGTGCTTTTGTTGTAACTAGATTTTGTCACTATTAAAATTAATTCAATTTTACAATTAATAATCGTGCATGCAAACATGCATATAAATGCGACGTGACTATTTATATCTACGTTTACGAACCCGCGTGTGCTTGTTTTGACACACGTCGTTCCGCCGCGCACACGCTGCAACGCGCGTGGGTATAAATAGCTAGTTATTATTATTATTGTTGTTATTATTTTTTATTATTATTATTATTGTTATTATATTGTTATTATTATTATTATATTATTATTATTATTATTATTATTATTATTATTATTATTATTATTATTATTATTATTGTTATTGTTATTATTACTAGGATTTTCGGTCGCACTTTGCATCGAGACCTTGATTGTTTTCCTCATGCTACGCGGCTTGACTTCGTTCTTTATCATTCAACTCATCTCAAAACATAAAAATAAATATAGATTCAGGTTCCGATAATACTAATACCAACAACAAAAAATTTCGCTCATAATTGGTTTATTTCGTCACAACACTGCAATCGTAAATATACTTGATATAGCCTTCGATACTAAAAATTTACTTGAGTTTAATATAACTCCGTTTTCAAAAACTATTTATTATCGAAAGGTTGACAAAAAAATATTAAGTCGGACACGCATTTCATAAAAGAAAACAAAAGTCATTCACCCGGACTACGCTATGTGCGTTTGGTCGTTTGTCATTCGAAACATGATCGCACATTTTAAAAGATCCAACTAGTCGTTAAAAAAATCATATATCAAATAAAATATGTAATAAACCGAGATTGGAAGTAGGGCTTTTTGTCATATATGCGAGCATCAGTCAGCTTTCTCACTCACACCTTCACTTTCATCACCCAAAATGGTGGAGCTGCTCTCCTGCAACCTGGTACTACTACTACTACTCTATTTCTCTTACACATAACACATTCACCATCTACTCAAATGGTGGATTCATGTTCATTTTTAACTTTATTTTTTTCACTGTTTCGTCGGATTACATGAATCCATTTGTTAGTAATGTTGGAATCTTGAATCTTTCGGATCTAAATGTAGTTCAAAATTTTCTTTCTTTCTTCTTTTTTTCTTTTGTGATTGTAACTCGATTTCTTGACGATGCAGGAAAGGGCTACCTCGTAGTTCTCAATTGGGTTCCCGAGGTTAGGATTAGAGTGTGAGATTGGAAATTGCTACTAGGTATTCTCTACATCACTCATCTTCCTTCTTTTCACCCTGACTTTGAATTTTTGTTCTTGTGGTTTTATAATAAGGTTTTTGATGATTTACACCATTGAAATGTAACAATAATTATGTAAGAATAAGTGTATCTTAGGTTAAAACTGTGCCCTTAGGGAGCATTGTAAACTTCAGTAGGTGCACTTAAAGATTCACAGCTGCCAGTATGCACTTTCTATACATCATTGGCTAGTATGTAAGTATGAGTTTCGAACTTAAAAACTTATGATTTTCTAAACGAAAAGAATGGTTCAGATTTGAAGATCTTATATCAACCAGTTTACTTTTTGAATTTTAGAATTTCATAAACTGTTTTCGGTATGTATGCATCTTTGGGACATTAAAATATATAGCAGTTACTTAATCATCAATATTATGTAGTTGAAATACTAGAAGTTTATGTAACTTCTGAATATAAAAGCTACTACGTTCAAATGGTCTCCCTTTTTGGACAGAGGTAGTACAAAGTTTTCGACTTTTCGTCTTTAGAAGTCTCAAAATTCTATGTGACGTTTGGTTTGTAGTCAAGTATCAACAACATCCCCTTAAGCAAACATATACAAAAAAACCAACTATCAAACGCGTACTCCTAAAAGAACGATTTTGGAGTTGCATTTTATCATAACCATTTATTACATAAGGATATTGTTAATCTTATGTTGATTCAAAGAGGTTCTTATGACTATATAACACATATGTAAATTGTCCATGTGTCAGCTACCATGGCAGAATACGAGAGCAGCCACCATAACTACACCATACCAAAAGAAACCGCCCTGCAAGCGCTAAACACCGTAATACAGCTTCATTTCGAGAAAACTCTAGAGAAAAAACGAGCCGTTGACCAACAAAAAAAGGAACTATGGAAGCTTTTCCAATACTTCTTCCTGTTCTTGGCCCTTGTCTTTACCGCCCAGGTCCAGTCCCCACGGCTCCAATGCCGCCACTGCTGGGTACCCATTGGTCTGCTCACCCTTTCCCACCTCATGTTCTACGTGTCGGTGGCTCAGACCCTGAGGTGCATCAATGGGTTCAAGTATCAGAGGAGATGCCACAAGTTGACGCTTGGGTTAGCCACTGAGCGGCTCAGGCAGATCAGGATGAGCATGAGTGGTGTGGTTGGTGAAGGTGGTGAAGATGCTGTGAGGGATGGTTATGAGATTCATTATCAAGAACCACCAGATAGTTATTTTGGTAAGTTTAAGAGGAATTGGGCTTTGTATTTTGGGTTCTTGATCTTGATTTATATGTTTATGGTGTCTTCCTCTGTTGTGCTTTTATGTTTTTAAGATTTGTAATGTAACAATGTAAGATTGAGCTTTGTTTCTCTCTAGTGTTTGTGAGTGGTAGGTTACCCCTTTTCTTTTAACAGCTCCTAATCTATTTTTATTGATCATCATCAAGATTTGAACGGCTTTTAATCTATTCCTATTAGAAATTCACAAATACAAATTATTCACATGTGAATGCAAGTGTGTTTAGTTGGTTTTACACTCTAATTCACAAGTGGAATGGTATATTAATGTGTGAATAAGAGCATTCGCAACCGGTTCCTTATATTTATGTGAGTGTATTCTCTATATTATATGGTATGGTTATAAGTGGTGGTGAGTGAAGGATATGAGAAATTTGCTGTTCAATTCTGTATTTTTTGGAAACACTGTTCAAAACCCTATAATGTTTTTAATATATTTTAAGTGATTGTGAGTGGTAGAGAGAGAAAAAATAACGATAAAGTTGAAAATGAGAGAAAAGTAGTAGTGATTTTTAGTGTAATTATATAGATAAAGATGGAGAATAGGTTGTGAATGCTCTAAGTGAATAAGTGGCTCCTGTAAAATATTTTCTAGACGTTTATGTGAAGTATTATAATATATATATATATATATATATATATATAGGGGAAGGTTCACTTGAAAACCATGTTATAAATGAAAACCATGAAAACCAAGGGTTACATATATGTAAGTACATGTTACAAAGTATACAACTAATACTTACGTATATATAGAAGTTATGTATATGTATGTACGTGTTAACAAGTGTACAACTAAAAGTTACGAACATATAACTCATACAACTTACGTATACGTAAGCCATTTCGTCATCATTGTCATTTCTTGGAGTTTAAACTAAATAATATATTATGAACTCAAAAAATAAAGTTGAATTTTACTCAAATATACTTTAAACAATAAAAAGATCGAATTAATTATAAATTATGTGATGGGAAGTGGTGGTTTTCACGGTTTTTATTTATAAACATGGTTTTCATTTGATCTCTCCCCTATATATATATATATATATATATATATATATATATATATATATATATATATATATATATATATATATATATATATATATATATATGTATATATATATATATATATATATATATATATATATATATATATATATATATATATATATATATATATATATATATATTGTTGTCCTCGATATCAAAATGATGATAAATGATTTCAAACTATCTAAATATAATAAATCTCTATATAAGAGTGATAGAGAATTGCTTTGTTGTGGCTAACAGAGGATTCACATAGTTAAGCTCGTTAGACTCATTTCGATTTGCGTTTTGTAGCTAAGAGAGAATTCATAAAATCCATCACTCCTTCACGGATCGTCCATGCCACACACCTGCCTCTTTGTTCTTTCAAATCCACCGCCTCTCTCCTTCAGATCACCTTCTGTAGGGTCTGATAGACCGATAAAAGAAACTCTCAAAGCTTTGATAGTAAAGCAAGTGTGATGCATCATGTTTTTAAGAAAATATATTATCCATTATGTGTATATGCATAGGCACATGTAAGTGATATCTTTTACTGGCATTATAAAGCGAAGTAGTCCCAATGAAAGAGAATATGTAGATTTTTTTACAGCTAAATCACACACTTTAAATCATACTCTTAAATCTACACATTTATCTACAACAGAACTTGAAACCCAACGGGGAGCGATGCCTTTTCCAAAGACCTTGGTACTAGTGTACCATAGATGACAAAGTGTCACACCCCGAAAACCGCAGCGGAAGATCGCGTGACGTGGTGGTAACGGAAGTTGGAGTTGACCCAACTTTCATAGTCAAACGTATACTAAGATGTTATTAGTCATTGAAACCATAAGTCAACATCATACGAGTACTTGGTTAATCTACATTAAACATTTTCAGTAGTAACGAATACTACTTTTATTACACAAACTTAGTTTTATTTTTAAAAGAAAACATTGATAACGTTTGACCCCTCCAAAGACAAAGTTCCGAGATTCCATATAGAGCTCACCTATAACCCTGTAAAGCATGAAGGGTAATAAAGTCAACATAAAGTTGGTGAGCTTTTGGGGTTTTGTAATCTTGCAAACATTCATTTCTTTTAAAAATCATATGATGAAACAAGGCATAATATAATCCACGTAGACTAGCTAGGTACTATGTTATTTAGGTCATAAGCCCATAATCAAACCAAGAAACACGTCGTTGCCCCACAACTATCCAGACATATAAACTCTCTCGCCTAAACATGACCAGCGCGACTGGTCGCGAGAGCGGGCCATTCTAACCCGATAGATCTACCAATATATTCTGTGGCCTCACCCCTGAGGTTAATGATTATAGGGGGATTTAGGACTCAATAGTATATAGATCCATACTACTGATCCAAACTTATACCCTCATATTATATATTATCCCGTTTAACTCATCATACACCTTAAAGAATCGTTTCATGCTTTTCCCCCAAAATAATTTAAAATACATTTAAAAATGGGGCCGAAGGACTCACCTTGAGTGTGATTTTCGGAATGAACCAATGTGCAATGCTTTTCAATAGTAAACCCTAATCATAAGCATTACGATTAATATATGATAATTCATGCTTACGAATGCATTTCACCCATTCTATTTGATTGTTTTTAAAATGGCATGTTTTTATTTAAAAGAAAAATGTATATTTTTGTAAATAGAAATAATTCTTTTCTTATTAAGGTTACATGTCTTATGTCCTTACTATGAGTCTTGTGCTATAAGCTACAAATTTTCTATTCTTATCTTATATATATTAGTCTTTATTAAAGTCTCGATTAATAACTTGTTACTAATAAACTTTGTGTCAAGAGTCCTATTATACCATCATCTTGGGTGTCTAAAAACCTTCTTAAACAGGGAGTCGATCATCTCCACTTTGGGTCATCATCCCTGAAAATGATTATCTGATCGGGCTTTCTTTTACCTGAGTTCATGTAGAATTCAAGAAGTAGTTTCCTCATTATACCTTTTTATAAAATAACTCTTTTTAATATTATTTGATTATTAATACATCTATTATCTTATTATTATATAGCTTATTAATTAGTCGTCTAAAGTATATACGTATATTTTCTTTTATTTGTCGTAGCTTGTCCGAGGTATGTTTCATTCTTAGTCTGGTATGTTTTCGATGTTTCAACCGTCGTCTTAATCGGGTTTGTTAGTCGTGGTGTCTCCTTGGTCATTTGTTTGATCTTAACCATAAATCTTAGTCTCAAAGTCCTTTAGTTGGCTTTTATCTAGGAGAGTCCTTTAATTGTGTTCAAAATTCCTTTTACTTTAAATTAGTCATATTTAACTATTTTTCTTATCATAGTCACCCAAAATCTTAACCTACTTATTATTCTAAATTATCATATTAGTAATAATCTATTATCCAATAAACCTTCCTAATGTTCTTATCAAGACCAAACTTCATCATTCTTTCCATCCACATGATCTTACCTATTTACCTACATGATATATACATACATACATACATTTTTACCATCTAGATCCTTAATGTAACATTATCTCATCCACTAATCATCCATTAACAATCTATTTTCAGATTCATCAAACCATTACATAAGACATTTTGCATACAAAATCATTAAAACAACCATTTCATACAATACCTAAATGGGTGAACTAGGGTTCATCAAGATCCTTATCTTGATCATCCATGCATGAACATATATACATTGTCTAATCTAATATACCTTTGATGACACTAGATGGAATCCTTAACACAATGCAAGCTTGATCCTCGATTCCTTGATGAAACTTCGGGTTCTAAGCTAAGTTCCAACTAGGGTGCTTTAAGGTAAATGCAAGTGAAGGTGGTTATTGTTGGTGTTAGCGGTCACCGAAGGTGAAAGGAAGGGGGTTTCACGATGGTGTCGGGTGAAGGTGGCGATGATGGTGTCGGGTGTTGGTGGCGGTGGTGGTGATGTCGGGTGTTGGTGGCGACGGTGGTGATGATGGTGGTGTCGGGTGTAGGTGATGGTGGTGTTGGCGTCGGGTGTGAGTGGTGGTGCCGGTGGTGTCGGGTGTAGGTGATGGTGGTCGCGGCGGGAGATGGCGTCGGGTGTGGGGGTGGTGGTCGCGGCGGGAGATGGCGTCGGGTGTGGGGGTGGTGATCGCGGCGGTGGGTGGTGATGATGGTGACGGGCGGCAGGTGGCCGGCGGGAGGCGGCCGGCGAAGGGAGGGGAAGGGGAAAGGGGCGGCCGATGGGAGGGTGGTGGTGGTGTGTGTGTGGAAGTGGAAGAGAGTTGAGGAGATGAAGAGTTTGTGTGTGTGTGTGTGGATGGTTTTTAAACACATTCAAATGGGTGTGTTGTCTTGCATGCAAGACATTATGATCAATCTTGGATTTTGTAGATGATTATTATTATAATTATTATTATTATTATTATTATTGTTATTATTATTATTATTATTGTTGTTGTTATTATTATTATTATTATAATTATTCAAGAAATTGTTAAACAATTACTAGGTTTGATAAACGTTAACGCAGGGTTTTTGTTTAATCAGATATAATAATTAAATAACCATAACTTCATTATTGCGAATGGGTTTCGAGAGTTGACCTGATTTGACCGGGTGTCACACAAAGATACTAAAATGAAACTAATTGTTGTTATGTGTAACAGAATAGATACCCAACATAATTTTTTTTCTTATTATAATCGGTTTCAGAAACTCAAACATTTGCACAAATGTATGCACATATTATTATGAAAACCTCATTATTTCATACCTCTACTTCACTCTCTTTCAACACCAAAGTATCCCAGCACGATTAGATTTTTGATCTTCTGATGCATTTTATACAATTAAAATGTGAATGCCTTCGGCGGGAGGTAAATATGTAAGAGAAAGATGATAACTAAAACTTTATATCCCAATCTTCAACGTTCTTCGGGAAACAAACATCAAACATCATTTGACCAAGAATCCCATGAGCGTTGACTTTTGACGAAGTTGATCGTGGGATGATGAAGTGTTCTTTAGGTGCGTTGTGAACAGACCCCACATCTTGACCTTCATGATACTCAACTGAACCCGGCATGACAAAGTGGTCATTTAAGTCAAGAGTGATTCTATGGAAGCTCAGATGTTGGTTTGAACTAGAAATCACTTTCCTTAGATGGTCTAACAGTTCTGAGGCCTGATTGTGGGACCCACTAACTCGTTGGCTTCTCAAGGATATAGCCTTTGTTAGGAGTTCAGTCACAGTAGCTTTGTACTCGTCTGGATGAAGGCGATAATGACATGTGTAAGTGTTGTAAGCTTATGTTTACAACTCTACATATTCTATGACTTTACAGGCTGTTTGGATGTGTGTTTGTGAAAACTATCATGTGTGGTAAACAGACAACTGCCTCTACAATTCGCAATAATCAAGTTATCAACATTTTAAATGCATATCCGAACACAAGTTGCTTCTTCAACAGTTACACCACAGAAAAACTGTAAATGCATATTCCACTTTAATGAATATATAGAAAAACCGTTAACACCAGTAAATATTTCTTCAAAATCTACAACAAAACTTTAAAATGCATATTCAAGCACAAGTAAATTCATACCCCACCTTCATATCTACAAGTCCCCCAAAGTCTAGTTTTAATAAACAAAATTCATAAATTGTCTTTATTCAAACACTTAGATTATCATTGTAATAGTATTGTTTTTGTAATCATAGAAAATGCATTAAGAACTAAGAAGCCGTTAAAAAATCTAGAGTTAAGTTCGGTTTTGCTCCCTGAGGTTTGATAAAAATAACTATTTTTCTCCAAAAGATTAAAAACATCAATTTATCTCAAAAGTTTCATAAGTTGTTTCAATTTAGTCCAATTAATGGTTTTAATCTTTTGCAGGAAAATAGTTATTTTTGTCAAACCTTACTCCATTTCACCAGTTTAACATCACCACCAAGACTTTTTAATCGTTGAGCAAAGTTGCATATGATTGGTAAGGGTAAAGATCATCATCTTCTGAGCAAAGTATTAGATATGGTGCTCCCATGCCCTGAATTATATATGTAACATAACAAATGAAAAAAGAAAATAAAAGCAACCTGAATGGCGGAATGAAGCAGTAGTGAAGAATTATCCACCAATGAAAACTTACTACAGTTGAGTACAAAGTCTGCCAATATTCTGCATGTTGTGACTCAAATTTGCTAAGGAGCAAAGCATGAAGTCTAGATGAGATACCATTTGCAATCCATATTGATGTAATGGGAGGGCGCGGCAGTTTAAGGATGCTCGGGTTAAGAGCAAATCGGGTTCCTAAATAATTTGTAAAATGTACAGAAGTTGAGTCAAATATGTGTCCAGAAAGACAGTCTCTAACAAGCTGAAATTCATCCTTCTTCATACAACAAGGTTTCAGATTAGTGTAATGCACATAAAGAAGACAGAAAAAAATCAACTCAAAGATACAGAGGTGTCAATTTCATCCCATTCACTTATGGATGGTCAATTTGGGTTGATTTTTTTCTCAAATGTGTCAAACTAAAGTAAAGTTCTACAATGAATGTGTTGGGTTGAAAGTTTCCCAAAATCTACTTGTATGTAGAATTGTTCAAAAAAATCGGTTCGGGAACCGGTTTGGCCAAAAAAACCGGAACCGGTTTGAGGCCCAAACCGGTTCGAAACCGGCCCGAACCTCCGGTTCCCCTCCGGGTTCCAATTTTGCAAATTCAAACCGGTTTTGGAACCGAACCGGTTTCAAACCGGTTTTCAAACCGGTTTACAACCCGGTTTTCAAACTTTACCCTTGTATGTTCTTTAAATTTTATAAATGTTTAGTTTTAAAGATTTTTATTTACCCTTGTATGTTTTTTAAATTTTATAAATGTTTTATATATTGTTTAAATGTTTAAATTGTTTAAATGTTTTAAATGTTTATAAATGTTATAAATTGTTTAAATGTTTGAATTGTTTATAAATGTTATAAATTGTTTAAATGTTTAAATTGTTTATAAATGTTTATAAATTATATATATATATATATATATATATATATATATATATATGTTTATAAATGTTTTAAATTGTTTAAATGTTTAAATTGTTTAAATGTTTTAAATGTTTATAAATGTTATAAATTGTTTGAATTATATAAATTGTTTTATGTTTTAAATGTTCTAATAAAAAGTTTAAAATTTTCTTTGAATATAACAAAAATCCAAATTTTCAAAAAAAAAAAAAAAAAAACGGTTTGGGCCGAACCGGTTTGGGCCCGAACCGGTTTCCAAACCGACCCAAACCGGTTTGATAGGGTTGGGTTTTTTGGGTTTGGAACCGGTTCCAACTTGAACCGGTTTGGGGCCAAACCGGTTTTGACCGAATTTGACCAAACCGGTTTCGGTTTGGAACCCGAACCGGTTTTGGCCCCCAACCCGGTTTGTACACATCTACTTGTATGCCTACAACTTCATAAGATTTTTTATTTAAAGATATTGATTATTATTGAACAAGATGGTTTTGTTAATCATAATTTAACACATTAAAATTTTAGTAAAGAAATTGACAAAAAACATTGTTTATGGGTCAACCAGACTCGTTTTATCCGGTACTAAAATGATATGTTTCTGGGTCATTCATTTCTGCATCCTAGAATAAACCTTGTTAGAGCATTCATAGTGGATTCCCTGTAAATGTGTGAGTGTGTTTTCTATATTATAGAGAATGGTTGTAAATTGTTATAAGTAGATGGGAGAGAAAATTAATTGTTCATTTGTATATATAGTGAATTACTTTTCAGTCCCTATAAAGATTTAAATATTTTTAAAGTAATTGTGAGTGGAGGAAAAAAATATATAATGATAAAGGTATATAAAAGTATTATTTAATTGAAAAATAGAAAAAAAATATAAGAAATTTTAGTGTAATAATATGGATAAGAATATGAAATGCACTATGAATGCTCTTATAAAACTAGTGGTCTGATAAATCAAACTAAACAAACATATAAACGAGAGAAGAATAAAATTTAAAACCGTACCAGATTTCCATGAGGTTCATGATTCGAGTCAATTATCTATGCCAACAATGAAATATTATTCAAGACTTGTGCAATACACACTCAAACATGTCAATTCAACAAAATTAAATAGATTTCATTACTTTAAATTATTAATATCCCACTTCCACTCCAACTATAATCTCTTAACCGTTGTTATCCATTCTTTAACCATCCACTTCATGATAGTGTTCAAAAATATATTGTTTTCAATAAACTCATAACAAGTTTAAACGTACGTACATCAGAATTATGAAGCCAGTGCAGAACGATCTAAAAGAATAACCACCATAATTTTCAATCCAAAGTACCACACGCAATATCTTACTCCATGCCCAAATGTAAACTAAACGCAATAGATGGTCTCTGTAATAAAAGAGTCGTTTAAACAACCATTTAAATATTAAATGAAACGGCTGTTTACAAATCTCATGATCCCTTAAACTTTAAATGGTCATTTGAGTTTGTTGCTGGAGGTAGTTTAAATTTAAGTGTGCACTATTTAAGTTTAGGGATGGTTTAAGTGTAAGAGGACCCTCTTGATACTCAAATCGTTTGAAACCAAACCGAATTATATATTTGGTTTTCGGTTTGGTTTTAAACTGAAACCGAAGTGGATTTTTTGGTATTTTTTTTTTTTTTTGGTTTTTGATTTATAATATACGAATTCAGTCCAAACCGAATAACAATTAATGGTTTTAATTTTTGTGTTTTTTTTTTGGTTTTTGATTTATAATATACGAATTTAGTCAATCTTATTCGGTCCTACCCGGTCAAATAACAAATAATAGCTTATTTGATTTATCAGTAGAAAAACCGGATTTGAAATTTAGTTTTCGATTCGTTTTTAAATTATGTGATGTCACTTTAATTTTAGCTAGTTTCACAAATAAAAGAAAAATAATTTTCAAACCGAACCACTAATAAACACACCTCTTTTAACATATTCATACGCTTATTGTAGTTTTCAGTTTTCTGTAAGGTTTTACTTTTCGCATTCAACATGACATGTAGATGACATCATATATCATTTGTTTCTTTCATGATATTTCTGGAAGGGTCCTAATAAATAGACACCCACTCATATAAATCGACACCCCCCTATACGTCGCGTATGGGTCCATACGCGGCGTATAGGGTCGAATACACTGAAAATGAGGAAAATTCAGGGGGGCTGTCAGAGAGCTATACGCCTCATATAGCCCTATACGACCCCCCCTATACGACACATATAGGGCTATACGACGCGTATAGCAAATTTCGACACTGACTACGAGGAAAAATTCAGGGGGCTGTCAGAGGGGTTATACGCCCCGTATAGGGCTATACGACCCCCCTATACGACGCGTATGGGTCTATACGACACATACAGCCCTATACGACCCCCCTCTATACGACGCGTATGGGGCTATACGACACGTATAGACATTTTGGGGTGTTGATTTAAAATATTGGGGTGTCTATTTAACCAAACCCTTCTGCAATTAAGTTTTTGATGATTATGTTTTAACAAACAAATGTAACAAATCGGTCTATCTTTGAACTAAAACAAATATTATTGATATTGTATAACCGATATAAACTATTTACTCATAAGTGAATACATGCTTGTGTTTATTAATGAATATACGATTTCCAAATCAATAACACTAATAAAGGATTTAATATACCAAGTATTTATTAGTAAATATATGCATTCACCGATAAATACATGTAACTAGTTCCTAGTATTCCAAGTAGTTCCTCTGAACTAACCACTATAAATATATCTTGAACGAGAGGTTTCAACCTGTTTACAACTTTATTATAATTTATTTATGTCAAACTTTATATAATTGATTAATTTTTTACACTCATTTACAACCTGTTTTGACTTGTAAACCTGACTAGTCTAGTTGATAAACAAACTATATGTGATGTTATACAGTTTTAAGCATGTTAATATCTTTAAAATGAATACACACATGAGTTATGTATCGGAAACATTGGATTTAACCCGTCTACTTTCCTTCTAAATGTCTGAACTCAGAGTAAAATTAAAGTTTTAAAGGATTTAATATACCAAGTATATGTTAGTAAATATATATTTTCACCGGTAAATACATGTAACTAGTTCCTAGTATTCCCTAATACTAAGTAGTTCCTCTAAACTAACCACTATAATTATATCTTGAGAGAGAGGTTTCAACCTGTTTATAATTTTATTATAATTTATTTATGTCAAACTTTGTATAATTGATTAATTTTTTTACACTCATTTACAACCTGTTTTGACTTGTAAACCTGACTAGTCCAGTTGATAAACAAGCCATATGTAATGTTATATAGTTTTAAGCATGTTAATATCTTTAAAATGAATACACGCATGAGTTATGTATCGGGAACATTGGATTTAACCCATTTACTTTCCTTCTAAATGTATGAACTCGAAAGAGTTAAATTAAAGTTTTAAGAAAATTAATTGTAGTATAGGCATGAATTAAATATAGGTGATCAATGGATAATAATGATCCCTTTTAGAAAAGGTAATATAAGATAAATATTCAAGTAAAACATAATATTATTAAATTCACATAATCAATAGAATCATCTTTAGCAAATTATAATTAGGAGGTAGTGTTTGAATTTGTAGGTGCTTAATGTAATGATGAGATGTACTTGTTTGTTTAAATGTCTTTCAATTCTACTTATTTGTCATTTTTTATTCAGAGTGAAATATCATTTTCATCCCCGATATTTTCTTGAATTTTTCATTTCAATTTAAAAACATTTTTTTAACATTTCAGTCACTGTTGTTTTCCAAATGTTGTCATTTCCATCCAATCTACTAACTCCGTTAAGATCTTCGCTAAATCTGAGGGTATTTTAGTCTTTTTTAACACCCTAATTATCCAATTAATATTCAACTAAAACTAAAAGAAAAATATGAAGCGACTAGTGAGACCGGGCGTTTCAATTAAAAGCTTTGATTAACGCTAATTCATGTTGTTCGATTGAGGTCTGCTGTGGGATTTTAATGGATCGTCACGTTTTGTTCGAACATGCACCGTTGTTCGATTGAGATATACTATTGTCATATTTTGTTTCATGAGATCAGTTGTTGTTACGTTCGAACAAACGTGATAATAACAGACTTCAATCAAAACAAAACGTGACAACACCAGACCTCAATACCACATCAGACCTCAATCGGATAAAAGTACACGTCAAAACAAAATATGAATGTTAATTGAAATCTCACAGCAGACCTCAATCGAACAACATGAGTTAGAGTTAATCGAAGCTTTTAAATCGAAGCGTCTGATCTCACTAGTCGCTTCATATTTTTTTAGTTTTAATTGAATATTAATTGATTAATTTGTTTTAATTGGATAATTAGGGTGTTGAAAAAGACTAAAATACCCTCATATTTAACGAAGATTTTAACAGAGTTAGTGAAGTGGATGAAAATGGTAATTTGGTAAACTACTATGACTGAAATGTCAAAAAAAATTGGATTGAAATGACGAATTCACAGAACGTCATGGATGAAAATTGCATTTTACTCTTTTATTTATGAAAAATTTACTATTTGAAAGCACTAATTATAAAAATATTTTTTCAAGAAAGTTATATATTTTAGAAAATTTTCTTATTTTTATGAAATTTGTTTTTATAAAAATAACATTAATAAAAAGATATACTTCCGTATCTATTAAAATACTATATTAATCCGAAAAAGAATTAAATAATATTATTAATAATTAATATAATTATTTAATAGAAGAGAGAAACGTGAAAATTCTGATGAAGATGAATGTAATACTACTATGTATTCCTTCTAGTTGCACTTTTATTAGATTAAAAAAATAACCATTCATCAGTTTAGATTTCATTTTCCTTGGGTTCCGCAATTCATTTCGGTTTTATCTGACTTCAATTCAGCTCTAAAGAGTTTCATTTGGTTCAATTTGATTGGTTTGAAACGAAATATTAAACACTCCTTATCTAATGTATGAACTAAATGCATCGATTAGTCAAATTTGAAACCAGAGGGTTAGGTTTTAGCTAACCAATCCGATTCATTCTAAGCATGTCGATCCCAACCCATGAGGTCCTCATGACAATGTCTAGTAACACCAAACAATTGAATGATTCAAAGTAGAAATGTAACCAACTCATGGTGCCTCCAATGCTCACAAGGTAACCTAATGAGTTCCATCATTGTCACTAACCACATGAAATGGTACAATAAGCCTTACTCAATTTATGTACCAACCCAATACATTACATCACCAATTCCTGCCTGCCAACAATTTTGCCTAAAAGATGATTCCCTGTACTCAACTCTAATAAAAGACGACAACTAGATTACTCGTTTTTTGAGATATGGTCCCGACGGGTCGTATAGGTCCAACTGATATGCTGACGAGGTTTCTGGTGACATGTGGCAGCCTCCTATTGGTTGATTTCCTGCACCAGTTTTTCAAGTGCATCTTTTGAGAGAGGAACGTACATGCAATCCTGTCCATCAGAGTGTCTTCTGATTTTGACCAATTCGTGGTCTTTGAATTCGGTCAAATGGGAATTTAGCGTGACTAGACTGCTAACCAGAAAACGCTCTCTACAGCTTGTGAATAACGCATCAATGGGCATTCCTGAATGTAAGCAAGAAAATGTTAGAATGGAATCATGTTTGACCCGTCACTAACCCACCCAACCTGACCCAACATTCCATTTTGTCTAGTACCAGTGAAGAAAATGTACCTTCTTCATCAGGATGGGCTAGCTGATGTTCTGCAAGAACTTTAAAGACGCTCTGAGCATTTGGTGTCAAACTCTGTAAGACTATTATTGCGGTTTTAACACTTTGTGAAGCACCGCCATGAGCAAGAATAAGTGGATGAAAAACACCTTCAACCTTGTATGGCGCAAAAGTAGGAACATGATGCCAACACCAATTGAACTGTACATGAACCATTTTTTTGTCCCACACTGTCATTAATTTGTTGCACAATCAGTTTCCATCTTAATAGAGGTAGCAATATAAGTGAGCAGGCGGACCAGGTGGTTAGAGTACGGATATGGTTCAGGTTGAAACAGGCTGTTTTTATACGCATTGGGTGATCGACCTGATAACACTTTTTTAACAAATTTAAGAGGCTGTGAGCATTAACAATACAATTCCACTCTTTCGGCCTGTTCAACTTATTTGACACATTTCACTAAACATGTTTTTATATATTTATTTGACCTGCTAGGGATAAACCATAACCCAAATTAACCCATGCACGGCCACAAATGAAAAAAAGGGTGAGCTCAAATGAAATATTAATGTGAGAGAGATAGTCATTAGATGAATTCAACTTACGTAGAGGTGCATTCACATGGTCTATAGAGGCAACAACACGAACATGAGAACAAGCAGCAATTCTTGCTAGAAGATGTTGGGTGTCAGAATCTCGCAACCCAGGCCCATCAATATTGTGAATAACAAGACAAACAAAACATTCATGTTCTGGTGCATGGGGCCCATCAAGAAAAGCAATAAGATCATCCATTGACCGGGAATTAAAAGGTTGTTGACTTTTAAGCAAGCCTCCAGAAGCAGGCCTAGTTTGTAGTTTCAGTTGTTCCCATAGTACTTCAGCCATTGCAATTGCAACCTGCATATTTTTCATCAGAGGAGAGAAAAAAAGATGAGGATGAAGATGAAGTAGCTTAGCGCTTTTTTCCTTCTTTGTGTCAAGAGAAGAACAAAGATTTATTGTAGAATATCACCAAACTTGAACTGCATATCCATATGCATGCTTAATTTGTTTTTTTTAGATTTTACCACCAAGATAACAATACATTAAAATAAATAACAAAGACATGAAATGTATTTGTAACTTTCATAGCTAAAGTTACTATCTCTGCAAAACTTGAAAGTCAACAATCCACGATTTCTGAGTGGTGAGCATAGCTAAAAATAAATTTAATTATGTTTTTATGAGAATTTTAACAGCACTTCCCTTTCTGAGGAGCCAATCACGATCCATCTTTATCTTTGTGCTTGCATATTTTCAACCAACTACTAAATATTGATTGTAAAGACTACATTATCTGATGCCAGTAATTATTCAATAAAGGTACTATTGGATATTAACATAAAAATATGGTAAAATAAATTGATCAGACATACATGTATTGCTACGTAACTAAATAAAACATAATATTTTAATTTATATTGCCATTATTGCAGCTATTTTCCCCTATCGTTGTAATATTTATTCCTACGCAGAGATTCCAGATAATCTTCAAAGTATAAAGCATGCTACTAGTACACAATACGCTAAATTATGGTAGCAATAAGTAATAACTAATAACCTTCTAGCTAGATTGAAATTTTTTTTGTTTGATGTATACCTATTTCAAGCATAAGAACAAATGAATGTAAGGAATTAAGTAATATTCCCTAGATGATTACAATTTTTGTACTTACCGTTTCATTCATTTTATTAGGAGAGGATTCCCTAGAAGAGTAAAGTAATAAAGAATCAAACACCATATAACTGATGTTAAATGGAAGTATCATGGTAAGAATGGATTGATCTTAGAAGCAGGCCAGATTGAAATATAAGATCATAAAACATATGGCTCTAACAATCTATTTTGATAGGCTGGCATCACCACTGCTGAAACTCTGATAACTAGATAAAGATATAGGATCCTAAACAAGCATTGCCATACATCATGTCTATGTGTTAGTGCTTTCAACCGGATAAACATTTGTGACTGCATCTTCTCAAATTGTTGACACAAAAAGCACAAGAATGACATTTGCGATCGTGTTGATGAAAACAACATACCTGTTTAAGATTGATTGATTGAAGATATCCATTAACGACAATCACACTATACTCAGTTAAAGCTGTTGAGGCAAAATCTTCAATCAGAGTCTTTTTTGATCCAAAACCGTAAAGTAGAAGACCAAAACCATACCTACAAGAGATGAAAACTAATATTTAAATGGTCAACCATCTTTCACTCGTTAACTTACCCCACAACTATTGCGAATAAGTAATAGGCCGAAAAAATCCATTCATATTTTTGTATAAAATCCAATTTTTTTTCTTTAAGCCATGATATACCTATTTATTGATTCTTATCACGTAGTAACGTTGACCACCCAAAAACAAATCCATATTTAACATTTTTGTGTCAATCGAATACTCTTTCGGTTGTTTGGTGCACAACAATTGATCCTTACTTTGGACCGCTAGAAATTAGTAGAACGAAAAACATTTAAGAGTTCGAAAACAGAAGGTATTTCTGTCCATATTATTTCGTTAAATACTAGACTGATTCCCAGATGACCCTTCCTAGGGAGGCATAATGAAATTTTAATATCAATGAGTACATATGGTACCTAAATAAAATTAAGAACTACGCACTAGTAATGAAATGATATCAGAATGCACATTGCACATACCTCAACTCAAAAACCCACTCATTGTACAAACTTTTGTAACTGTTTATCAATGAATCAATTTCTTTTTCATGTTTTGGCTCAATATTAGACAACTCAGCTCGAAGATCCTGCAATGTTGCAAATCAACATAAATTAGATCAACTCTTTCATTTTGGATTCAAGATCACCGGTCTAATCCTAAATCTGTATGAATTGCAAAATAAAAAACCCAAAACTTGTGTAATCCATATCTGTTTTACAACTGACATACATACATACATACATCAAATTAATGTTCTATCTGTTCAGAACTAATTACACAAAAAATCCATAAACTTTTCCATTCCAAACTACTAACTAAAAATTTGAAGGATAATAGATAACCTGTTCATCAACGAGATTGATTTCGGAGAGCTTTCGAGCTGATTTCTTCACCGACTTTCCAGACTCCTTGGCTAAAAAATAGTTTCTTGAGAATTCAAACTCGTCTTCATCGATGTCATAATCGTCCATTTTGGTGAAAGACCAGTATCTGCAATGAGATTGAAAGGTCAATTGTACAGAGAAGATGTGATGTTCGTTCTTGTTCTGTGCCCTAATTATCCTTGGTTTCCCGCCATTTTATTCACTAGTGGTCAATTTGGTTGGGGTTATTTGGATCCATTGAAGGCCGGTCCAGGACCCATCGGATCCAAATAAGGTTAGTAATTGGTAAGGGTTAAAATTGTATTTTTAACATATGTGATAAAAATTTATCGTTTTAATTCAAATGTTTAAATATTGTTATTTGCATCTAAATATTTCATAAAATTATTATTTGAATTCATTTGACTACACATAGTTAACACCATTAAAATTTTCCTAGATGAGATGTATTTTAGTCAAAACAATTATAAAAAAAATAAAGGAAAAAAAATTGGCCCCATGTGATGGGTTTATTGCGTGCAATCTCTATAGGTAATTGCAAGAGAATATATATATATCATCCCTAAAATTAATTTCTTTCACCACCAATTACCCAACAGCAAACACACAGTAATCATAATCGCAATTTCATCCTCAAAATCAATTGCAAGTAATGTTTGAAGAAATTTGGTTAGTTTGTTTCCCTGCTTGGGATTTTGATCTATATGAGTTTTATGGAAGGTTGTTTGTCACCATACTACGATCAACATTCATTATAAAATAGAATCACTCGTAGTCCATACTGTTTAATTTGGTGTTTCAGCCCTATCAGGCATTTGTTTTATTTGGTCATTCTGTCTTTCTATTTGGGTAGAAATATATACATATTGATAATTTGTTGATACAGATCATTGTTTTTTGTTTACTAGTCATGGTAGTTTTGTCAATTTTCTGGCATTATAGAAGTAAGAATTCTTGCATTATAATAATTGGTATGTTGCGATTATGATTCATGGATTGTTGATATCATATCGGTTATTTTTTATTTTATTTTAATGATCAACGTATTATGTTTATAATTCAAACAATTAGTGTCATATGACTTGGTTATTTATTTTTTATTTTATGTGAGATATGTTTAGAGGAGTCACTTTTAGGTGTTTATACTTAGAATTTGTTTTATCTAACAATTGGGTCAAACCATAATGATGAATAACTAAAGAGATTGCAATAAAACCCATCACGTGAGACTGGTTCTTTATTTTGTAACTATTTTGATAAAAAAACCCATCAAGTGGAGAATGGTTAACGAAATATGTTAACGGTGATAAATAGTTTCAAACTAGTATTAAGCCCCCGATTAAGCCCCCGCGTTGTGGCGGGGGCGTAAAACTAGGGGTGTTGATCGGGTAAGTTAATCGGGTTTCTGGTTAATCGGGTTGGGTTATTCGGGTTTTTCAACGTTGAAAGTCTACCCGAAACCCGACCCGAATAACAATCGGTTTAATCGGTTTCGGGTTGTTCGGGTAACGGGTTGTTCGGGTCGGGTTTCGGGTATTAAACAACGGACCCAATTTAGTAGATTCTAGTGAGTATTCATTTGAAATCTTATAATACTAGTGGACTTAAATTAGTTTACTTCTATAATTTATAAAATATACTTAAATATATATTTATATACAAACAATTTGATCAATTTGGACAATCTAAACAAGTGTATACATATAATTTACTTAATTATAATATGGGTTGATCGGGTTATTCGGATTTCGGGTTAATCGGTTATTCGGGTTTTTGAGGTTTGAAAGTTTAACCGAAACCCGACCTGAATAAGAATCGGTTTAATCGGTTTTCGGGTTGTTCGGGTAACGGGTTGTTCGGGTCGGGTTTCTTCGGGTACGAGTGAGATCGGGTCGGGCGGGTTAATCGGGTACGGATAAAATCGACGGGCCTACGTAAAACCGTGCTAAGTAGCACCAATGGCACACTACTGTCAGTGACCACAAATACCAAAAAACTCGTATCGAAAAAAAATAAAAGACAAAAATTAAATTGAACGAAAAGTAGCGTAAAAATGTTGAACCACCAAGGCGAAACATAAAACATAAAACAATAAGTAAGTTGACCTAGGACCATCGCGCTGTGACAGAGCTGTTAAACGGGGAAAAAATAAGTGTACAAATGTCGAAACACACGCATACGCTGCAGCGTGTCAACTCGCAACATTTAGACCGAAACGTAAAACACAAAATTTGTAAATATTAAAGTATAGTTGACCAAATTTGAAAATAAAAATAGTTGGGACTAAATTGTCAAATATGTAAAAATAATGGATTAAAACAGAAAAATTAAATATAAATTAAAAAAAAGGAAAAAGAATGGGTACAACCATCTAAACATGTTGTACCACCAATGATGCACACAAAACTTGCAAATTAGTATTATATAAATGGACACAAATAACAAGACCTTTGATGATATTTATTAACTTAAGATGAAAAATGAAATTTGATATACAGTTGTAAACCATGTGGCTTTATATAATAACAATGAAACTATTTATAAAAATCACATTGATACATTAATAAGCATATCAAAATAGTAATTTTATTAAATAAAGTTAAAGAGTATAATTTAATTTGTAACAAAAGAAAAATAAGTATATAACAATAGTAATTTAATTAAATTAAATTAAAGAATATAATCTAAATTTTAATAAAATGAAAGTTTTAAGGTTTAACAAATAAGTAAGAAAGAGTTTATTATAATATATAAAACCATGATAACTTCAATAAAGTTAAATAAAACCCTGGATTAAAGTGCATAGAAAAGGCGAAAAGCTTAGTAGGGAATACAAGGGCTGAACCTACGTTCTTTAATTAGGCTATCTGTTATGAAGGCGTGAATAAGGGGATGCGACCCAACGTGGTTGCCCACCATAGTCGCGCACGCCGCAACAGGGGCGCAATGGAAGTGGCGTAAGGGGAGGCGCAATGTGGATAGAGCCCCTAATCAATACACATGGGTAGTCCCCCCCCCCTCCCGGAGCTCCCACCACCACAACACCATTTTTGTGTTGTTACTAAACTACAAACTAATTGTATGCATACAAAACTTTTATTGGTAAAAAATCAAAAAAAAAAGACATGATGGTCTATGTGATATGTTCATATTACATGGTTGCGTTTATACACTAAGAAATTACATTCTTTGTTCCAACGATTTGTCAAAACGTAACACCGGTGGTCTTGGAGTGGATGGCCGTTTAATATTTCTAGTTAAATATGTGAAATGAAAACAATTGCCTTTATATTTAAAAAGTAATAACTTTTATATAATATATAAACTAGTATTAAGTGTCACACCCCAACCATGACGGCGGAAACGTCGAAGTGTGAGGGTTAAGATTGTTCACAGCCACATAACGCTATGTTAAAATATAAATGCCATTAATCAATTGTTTTCAAACATCACATACATCCACGTCTTACAAGAAAAATAAATAAACAAAAATAGGAATCCAAATGTTCATTTAAGTCTAGGTCCATATCCTAAGCTTAAGCGTTTCTTCAGTCATCATTAAACTTGCACATTACCTGAGTGTGACAACCGGCAATTTCAGGTCAATACCCGACCTTGACTTGGTTATAATTACCCCTATAATACTTGATTTTCAATTGAATTCCAATTATTGAAACCGTTTTATGCATTGCAAAATTTCACGCATTACATTTCATGCATCGGTGATTCGACGTAATTACCATTTTTACACGCGATACAACCGGCACACATGAACATTGGTCATAATTCATATACATGTACTAATAAATTCATTTAGATGGTTCAAAGTATTTTAGATTCCAAACCAAATGCATTGGAAAAGCTTGACTTTATAAATACACCTAATCGCGTAAATTAATATTTTACCCGGAACGAATCCTTTTAACGGATCTACTAACTACATGATGCATCATTAGCATACCATCAATATTTATATATATTTATATATATATGATATTATACAAATACTTATACAATTCTAATGTATTTTAAAAAGTAAGGAGTAAAAATATTGAACATATATATATATATAAATTACTATAATGCAACAAATACCACCCAAATACCCAATACTACATAAAATTGAAAAATCAACCCATTTCCCACCCCCCCATAACCGTCCCCTTACCCCCCCCCCCTCCCCTCACTTTTATTTTAGTCTTCTTCCCTTGTCAAATCCTTACAAGACAAGTTGTCTTTTGTGAAGCTCAAGATTTGCCATTTTAGTGTTAAGGAAAAGGTTATGAACAAAGCTACATGATTCCTTTCCATATGTGTGAAGCTCCTTTCTCTATGGTTGACCAAGAGACAAAGTTAGGAGTTGTAGAGCTTACAAATATAAGCAACATTCACACACTTCATCCACACAAATCACCAACACACTCTTCTCCTTCTTTCTTTCTCTCCAAATTCGGCCAAGACACCACATCCACCATTTCATTTTATTTTCAACTCATTTTCCACAAATCTTGGGTGAGTCAAGTGCCATTATTGAAGATCAAGTGAGTTTTGAAGCTCCCAAACATCCTACAACATCTTCTTCACCTTTTCTTGTTGGGTTTTCTTAGTTCAAAGGATCAAACCTTCTTTTCCTTGCATTTCAAGACTACCATCTCTTCTCCTTGCTTGTTTAAGGTTAGCACCTTGTTTTTAATCTTCCATACATCACCATGATGTGTTCATGTTCACTACCTCATCCCAAAAGTGCTCTAACAAAGTTTAAAAAGTAACAAAACATGTAAAACACTTTCTGGCAGATTCATGTTCTGTGTTTTCAAGACCATAACTCGACCTAAACATGGTCAAATGAACCGATTCTTGAGCCTAACATTAACTTTAGGATGTCTAGTTTCTAACCCACCTAACCTTGAAATTTATAGATGAGTATAACCCTTCCAAAACGTACAAACAAATTAAAGTGCTGAACCTGAATTTTTGACAGAATAAATAGGGCAGAAAGAATGAGGCATAAGTTATGTTTAAAGTAATAAAATGAAGATTTTCTTTCTTTGGTAACTTAGCTTAAGGTGTTAGGTTTAAAAGTAATATAGGCTCTATTTGTGAATGTAAGTTTTGACCTCTCAAAAAGGTAAATTCCATAGACATATACAGAAAAGTGCTGCACTGACATCTGTTGCTTCATGAACCATTTAGTGGCACTTAAATTTATTTGTAGGATACAAGCTATACCTTTTTGGAATCCTAAGACATAGAACTAAATATGATAAAAGTATCAGATTTTATAAAAATTCTTTGTACCATGAAAAGGGGATGACAACCAGACCCAAAAATTCCCTTAATGCTGTCAAATACCTATACTTAGATAAAAGTAAACTTTTAGAGATATTTGGTAAAAAGGGAAACCCATACACATGGAAAGTATAATACCATTATACTTAATATAAAACACTTTCAATACATTATGTATCTTTAGGAAAATAAAGATGAAGACAAGAATCTAAATAAAACATTAACGGCTCAACGTGTCTAACTAGTCAAGTGACATTTTCAAAACTAACTTTGTGGATGAGTTATGCATGACCATCTAGGGTTAGTAATCATGACCTCATGAATATATTGTGATTTTGTTTAGGAGATTCCTAGACCAATCATACGTACAGACTATTCCTAGTATTCACGCGTGCATTACAGGTGAGTTTCACGGCCCTATTTTACTTATTTTCCTTTTGGGGAAGATTACATGCAAATTACTATTTTTCTGGACACATTTACTTGTTAATGATTTCACATGTTATATAAGTTGTTTACTTACCGTATAAAGTCCCCAGATATCGAACCGTTAGTTTATTTCCCAAAGCGAGGTAATCATGGATAGTACTATTGGGTTTGACTACCCCCACCCGGATTAATTACCCTAATCTTGACTGGAGGTCTAAACGGGTGCATTATTAGCCTGTTCACACTCATGCTTACGGTAGGCATGGGTAGGGGCAATGTGTTACAGTTACAGTCTAGCTTCGGTTGCGGTGCTTATATAATATTGTAGTATTGTATGATCGACAATCAAATCATGGAAAGACTTGTGGTCCATTACACTGTTTACTATTACTTTAAAACCTGTGAACTCACCAACTTTATGTTGACATATTTTCATGCATGTTTTCTCAGGTACTTGACCCTTGCATCAAGTTAAGCTAGCTTGGTCCACGTCGCATTTAGGACCATTCATGCTGTTTGGGACATTTATTTTCCTATTTGTCATGTTTTGAAAACAACTACTCTAGCTCTACTACTTCCGCAAATCAACTCTGAAAACAATTATGTATTTTTAAACTTATTTGCAACGTATGTTTACTAAACCATGTAGTGGTCGATCAATGACTATGGTTTCCATGATGTTCACGCCCCGCGGGAAACCGCCGTGGTTGGGGGTGTGACAGATTGGTATCAGAGCCATTGGTTATAGGGAATTAGGTTGCATTTAGTGGACCTAGACTATAACTGTAGTTCATTACATATCTTTATCGCTTTATATATTAACCTAACTTGTATAAATTGTACTTGTGTGTTGCCTTGTCTTAGAGATGTCGTCTGCATCGATGCCGATATACATTTTTGACTCAGATGAGGAGTATGAGCCGACATCTCCGACCTCATCCGCAGGATCTACATCAGCCATCCTGATCCCTACGTCCGATGCCGTGCTCCAGCCTACTGGTGCTATTGAGACCGAGACTCCTACACCACCTGCTATCCCTGTCACCGAACCTACTCCCGACCCCGCACCTGACGCGCCGGAGGCATTACCCTCGACTCGGTTCTCCGGACTACCTCCTCCTCCTCCCGGTACGTATTGGTGGGCGTGTACACCAGAGATTTATGCCGACCTCCAAGAGGAGCTCGTCCCGGGAGTCGTGCGTATCATCGGGCCGCAACTCCCGATGGCCGTTCCACTGACCATGTCCCATATCTTTGTTGAGCCATCCCGGGGGTCTGCCCCTGTGACTGCTGATCCCCGACCAGCCGACCCCACTCCTGAGACCACAGATCCCACCCCCCAGCCCGCTGACACCGAGGTAGTTGACCTAGACTCGGAGTCCACTGACTCAGCCTCCCAGCCAGCCGATACGGACCCGGCCGACTCCGACCCGGTCGACTCCGACGCGGTCGACTCCGACCCGGCCGACTCCGACGCGGTCGACTCCGACCCGGCCGACTCCGACCCGGTCGACTCCGACGCGGCCGACTCCGACCCGGTCGACTCCGACCCGGCCGACTCTGACCCGGCCGACTCCGACCCGGCCGACTCTGATTCGGGCAACATCGACCCGATCTACCTAGAGTCCTCCGAGGCCATTCCCTCGCCCAGATACCCCACCTCTCACCCTGCTGATCCAGTTACCCAGCCCATTGACCCGGTTCCTCAGCCCTCTGATCCGACTCCGCTAGCAGACCCCGATCCCCTCCACCTCGCCCCTGAGCCTACTGACCCCTCCCCGGTAGCTGCTGGCCCCGAGCCGGTGACTACAAACACCCACCGTATCCTTGGTCCGGGTGTACCACCGCCCTCTTACCGTTGCTATCGGACTCACCCTGGAGGTGCGCTTCTTGCACACACTCCTAGGAAGCGGGTTCATATTCCGATCCGTCCCGCCACACCCATCCGAGATTGTACCGCTGAGCCCGAGCCTGTGCCCAAAAGGCGCAGAATCGATGTTCGTCGGTGGGAGTGGATGCCCAGCCGACTGGACGAGTGGAGAGACACCGAGGGTATTCCCTCCACATTCGAGGTAGGTGAGTCTTCACGTGCCTCCAATCCGATTCCCCTCACACAGGAGCCTGTGGAGCTCACCGTGCCACTCCTCGTGGCACGATCTGCGCGGCACGATCAGCAGCTTCACGAACTACGTACTGAACTCACAGAAGTTCAAGAGACTTTTGATAGGGAGGACATGGACTGTCGGTTACTAGCGATCGAGGAGGGTAGATACCTCGATGATCAGGCATTACACACAATGCATGATCGACTTATCAGGATAGAGGAGGACATGTCATCCATGGCGCGGAGAGTGGAGGTGGCAGAGGAGAGAGCTACCCGGGCAGAGCAGCGGGCGACTGTGGCCGAAGAAAGAGTGAGAGTGACGGAAGAGCGCTTGGAGTCATCTACTGCAATGGCAGCGGTGTGTATGCTCATGGCCATGGCAGCAGTGCAGACAGGCGCATTCACTTATTTATCCCGTTGATTGCCTATCGTGAGCGGGCTGTGCTCACATAATATTGGATATTAACTTGTTATAGGAGTATGTACTCTGGAAATATTTTGTAATTCGTACAATTTATTATCAAGTTATGTTATCTTTTATTGCGTGGTTGCTTGGTTGTTATGATTGTTTACTTTTGGTGACATGTGTTTGACATTATTACATATTGTCTTATCTTGTTTATCATTATGATTTGAAGAGAACATGCCACCGCGAAGGAGAAACGTCAGAACCAATATGGGAAGCGGTACTCCCATGACCGCAGAGGCCATCGAACAGCTTGTGGCGCAACGAGTGGCGGATGCAATCGCACATCACGAGGCGAATCGTAGTGCAGGAGGATCTGAAGTGAATGGAGGCAATGTCAGTGGCGCAGGAGGATCTGATGTCCATAACAAAGGTTGCTCCTACAAGACGTTTCTGAACTGTAAACCGTTTAACTTTCGCGGTAATGAAGGAGCTGTTGGTTTGATCCGCTGGATAGAAAAGATGGAATCTGTTCAGCGAATCAGTAACTGTGCTGAGGAGAATAAGACGAAATTTGCCACCTGTACCTTTGAAGGTCAAGCACTCACTTGGTGGAATGCCCATGCCCAGACTTTGGGTATTGACGTTGCCTACCAAATCACTTGGGATGAATTGAAAAAAATGTTGACTGACGAATACTGCCCTCGGAATGAATTGCAAAAACTTGAGGTTGAATTCTGGAACCACACCATGAAGGGTGCAGAAATTACAAGCTACACCACCCGATTCCATGATCTTGCTCGTCTATGCCCTCATATGGTTAACCCGGAGTTCAAACGTGTGGAAAGGTACATTTGGGGCCTTGCACCCCAAATTCAGAGCATGGTGACCTCATCTAAGCCAGCCACCATCCAAGAGGCTGTCAGGATTGCTCATGACCTGACTGACCAAGCTGTACGTCAGGGAGCGTTTGTGAAGAAGACGGTAGTGGAAAAGAACTATGACAATAAGAGAAAGTGGGACGACAATCATGGTCGAAATGTTTCGCACCAAAACCAAAACAGACAAGAGGTTGTTAGGGCTTTCACTGCTGGCCCATCTGAGAAGAAGACAAAAGGTGGGTATGCTGGAAACCTACCTAAGTGTAACAAGTGTAACTTTCATCACCTAGGTGCATGTGGAGATTCCATGTGCCAGAAATGCAAACGTTTTGGCCATGCGACTAAGGACTGTCGAAAGCCCAACCCTACTCTTAAAACAGGGAACAATCGTGCATGCTTTGAATGTGGCGTTACTGGACATTTTCGCAAGGACTGTCCAAACTTGAAGCAAACCGGCGGAAACAACGCACGTGGTCGAGCTTTTGTGATTGGAGCTGGAGAAGCTCGACAGGACCCGAACATTGTTACGGGTACGTTTCTTGTAAATAATCTCTATGCATCAATCCTATTCGATACGGGTGCCGATAGGAGTTTTGTGTCTAGCGAATTTAGTCCATTGCTCGAAATTACTCCTACCCATTTGACTTCTAAATATACAATAGAGTTAGCTGATGGTAAGTTGATCGAAACCGACAAAATCATAAAAGGATGCACTCTCAGTTTGGCGGATCACACGTTCAATATAGATTTGCTACCTGTAACCCTAGGGAGTTTCGACATCGTTATTGGCATGGATTGGTTATCGGAAAACCGAGCGGAAATCGTTTGTCGTGAGAAGATCGTTCGCATTCCACTTCCGAGTGGGGAGACCATATCAATTCAAGGAGAAAAATATGGTACGGTGTTACGGATCATTTCATGTATGAAGGCTCGGAAGTACTTACGAAAGGGCTATCATGCAATCTTGGCGCACGTAGTGGAGAAGCGAACCGAAGAGAAAAGAATCGAGGATATACCCATCGTGCGAGACTATCCGGAAGTTTTTCCCGAGGACTTACCGGGACTTCCACCGCAAAGACAGGTCGAATTTCGAATTGATCTGGTACCTGGAGCTGCTCCAGTAGCACGATCCCCATACCGACTAGCACCATCGGAGATGCAAGAGTTGTCTAATCAATTACAAGAGTTGTTAGATAAAGGATTCATAAGACCAAGTTTCTCACCCTGGGGAGCCCCAGTTTTATTTGTTAAGAAGAAAGATGGATCTTTTCGAATGTGCATCGATTACCGGGAGTTAAACAAACTCACCATTAAGAACCGGTACCCTCTCCCTCGAATTGACGACTTATTTGACCAACTTCAAGGATCTAGTTACTACTCGAAGATTGACTTACGTTCTGGATATCACCAATTACGAATTCAAGAGGAAGACATTCCCAAGACCGCATTTCGAACTCGTTATGGTCACTACGAGTTCATGGTTATGCCATTTGGGTTAACCAATGCACCAGCTGTATTCATGGACCTCATGAATAGAGTGTGCAAACCCTACTTGGATAAATTCGTGATCGTCTTCATCGATGACATCTTGATATATTCACGAACCAAGGATGAGCACGAACAACATTTAAGGTTAATCTTGGAGCTACTCAAGAACGAGAAATTATACGCAAAATTCTCAAAATGCGACTTCTGGATCCGAGAAGTGCAATTTCTCGGGCATGTGGTCAACGAGAAGGGAATACATGTTGACCCATCCAAGATAGAGGCCATTAAAAACTGGGAAGCACCTAAGACCCCGACTGAAGTGCGACAATTCCTAGGTTTGGCAGGCTATTACCGACGCTTTATCGAAAATTTCTCCAAAATAGCCCAACCACTGACAACCCTGACTCAGAAAGACAAGAAGTTTGATTGGAGTGATAAGCAGGAAGCAGCGTTTCAGTTGTTGAAGCAGAAATTGTGTTGTGCGCCGATTCTGTCTCTACCAGAGGGAAATGATGGTTTTGTGGTGTACTGCGACGCATCACGACAAGGACTTGGCTGTGTCTTAATGCAACGCGACAAAGTCATTGCTTACGCGTCACGACAATTGAAAGTGCATGAGAAAAACTACACCACCCACGACCTCGAATTAGGAGCTGTTGTTTTTGCACTAAAGATTTGGCGACACTACCTGTATGGTACTAAATGTACTATATTCACCGATCACAAAAGCCTCCAGCACATCTTCAATCAGAAGGAACTAAACATGAGGCAACGCAGGTGGGTTGAGTTACTAAACGATTATGACTGTGAGATTCGTTATCACCCTGGAAAAGCGAATGTTGTAGCAGACGCTCTGAGCAGGAAAGAACGAACCAAGACTTTACGAGTGCGAGCGTTGGGAATGACGATTCATACGAGTCTAACTACTCAAATTCGTGATGCTCAGTCTGAGGCACTAAAGGAACTGAATTTGAAGGAAGAATTCCTTCGCGGCATGGATAAACAATTTGAGACCAAGTCCGATGGAGCTCGCTACTTCATGAATCGAATTTGGGTGCCAAATTTTGGAAACTTGAGGGATCTTGTGATGAATGAGGCACACAAATCCAGATACTCCATTCACCCGGGTTCCGATAAGATGTATCAAGACCTGAAGGAGTTATACTGGTGGCCTAACATGAAGGCAGACATTGCCGCCTATGTTAGCAGGTGCCTCACGTGTTCAAAGGTTAAGGCAGAGTATCAGAAGCCATCCGGATTACTGCACCAACCAGAGATTCCACAATGGAAATGGGAGCAGATTTCCATGGATTTCGTCACAAAACTACCCAAGACATCCACCAGTTGTGATACGATTTGGGTAATTGTGGATCGACTGACAAAGTCTGCTCACTTCCTACCAATTAAGGAGACTGATAAGATGGAAAGATTGACAAGAGTTTATCTCAAGGAGGTTGTTTCGAGACATGGAGTACCGATCTCCATTATCTCCGATCGAGACAGTCGATTTACCTCGAGATTTTGGCAATCATTACAAAAGGCCTTGGGTACACGATTGGATATGAGTACCGCATACCATCCTCAAACAGATGGTCAGAGCGAACGGACCATTCAGACGTTAGAAGACATGCTTAGAGCTTGTGTGATAGACTTTGGAAACCGTTGGGATACTCATCTACCCTTGGCTGAGTTTTCTTACAATAATAGTTATCACACCAGTATCAAAGCCGCACCGTTTGAAGCATTATACGGAAGGAAGTGTCGGTCACCACTGTGTTGGACAGAGGTTGGCGATAGTCAACTCACTGGTCCCGAGATCATACGCGAGACCACGAAAAATCGCTCAAATTCAGAACCGACTCAAAGCCGCGCGTGACCGTCAGAAAAGCTATGCTGACGTGAGGCGTAAACCGTTGGAATTTCAAGTGGGAGACAAGGTTCTACTTAAAGTCTCACCATGGAAAGGAGTCATTCGTTTTGGCAAACGTGGCAAGCTAAACCCTAGATACATTGGACCATTTGAAATCCTAGCCAGGATTGGTCCTGTAGCTTACAAGCTAAAACTTCCTCAAGAACTTAGTAGTGTTCATGACACTTTCCATGTGTCGAATCTGAAGAAGTGCTTGTCAGATGAAACTCTGGTTATACCACTCGATGAGGTCCAGATTGATGAACAACTTCATTTTATTGAAAAGCCTATGGAAATTCTAGATAGAGAAGTAAAGAAGATGAAACGAATCCGTATTCCCATAGTGAAGGTCCGGTGGAATTCAAGAAGAGGACCTGAATTTACTTGGGAACGCGAAGATCAAATGAAGCTCAACTATCCCTACTTGTTTGAAACTCTGGCATCTGCAGACAACCCTAACTGAATTTCGGGACGAAATTCTTTCTAACATGGGGAGTATGTGACAACCGGCAATTTCAGGTCAATACCCGACCTTGACTTGGTTATAATTACCCCTATAATACTTGATTTTCAATTGAATTCCAATTATTGAAACCGTTTTATGCATTGCAAAATTTCACGCATTACATTTCATGCATCGGTGATTCGACGTAATTACCATTTTTACACGCGATACAACCGGCACACATGAACATTGGTCATAATTCATATACATGTACTAATAAATTCATTTAGATGGTTCAAAGTATTTTAGATTCCAAACCAAATGCATTGGAAAAGCTTGACTTTATAAATACACCTAATCGCGTAAATTAATATTTTACCCGGAACGAATCCTTTTAACGGATCTACTAACTACATGATGCATCATTAGCATACCATCAATATTTATATATATTTATATATATATGATATATACAAATACTTATACAATTCTAATGTATTTTAAAAAGTAAGGAGTAAAAATTGAACATATATATATATATAAATTACTATAATGCAACAAATACCACCCAAATACCCAATACTACATAAAATTGAAAAATCAACCCATTTCCCACCCCCCATAACCGTCCCCTTACCCCCCCCCCTCCCCTCACTTTTATTTTAGTCTTCTTCCCTTGTCAAATCCTTACAAGACAAGTTGTCTTTTGTGAAGCTCAAGATTTGCCATTTTAGTGTTAAGGAAAAGGTTATGAACAAAGCTACATGATTCCTTTCCATATGTGTGAAGCTCCTTTCCCTATGGTTGACCAAGAGACAAAGTTAGGAGTTGTAGAGCTTACAAATATAAGCAACATTCACACACTTCATCCACACAAATCACCAACACACTCTTCTCCTTCTTTTTTCTCTCCAAATTCGGCCAAGACACCACATCCACCATTTCATTTTATTTTCAACTCATTTTCCACAAATCTTGGGTGAGTCAAGTGCCATTATTGAAGATCAAGTGAGTTTTGAAGCTCCCAAACATCCTACAACATCTTCTTCACCTTTTCTTGTTGGGTTTTCTTAGTTCAAAGGATCAAACCTTCTTTTCCTTGCATTTCAAGACTACCATCTCTTCTCCTTGCTTGTTTAAGGTTAGCACCTTGTTTTTAATCTTCCATACATCACCATGATGTGTTCATGTTCACTACCTCATCCCAAAAGTGCTCTAACAAAGTTTAAAAAGTAACAAAACATGTAAAACACTTTCTGGCAGATTCATGTTCTGTGTTTTCAAGACCATAACTCGACCTAAACATGGTCAAATGAACCGATTCTTGAGCCTAACATTAACTTTAGGATGTCTAGTTTCTAACCCACCCAACCTTGAAATTTATAGATGAGTATAACCCTTCCAAAACGTACAAACAAATTAAAGTGCTGAACCTGAATTTTTGACAGAATAAATAGGGCAGAAAGAATGAGGCATAAGTTATGTTTAAAGTAATAAAATGAAGATTTTCTTTCTTTGGTAACTTAGCTTAAGGTGTTAGGTTTAAAAGTAATATAGGCTCTATTTGTGAATGTAAGTTTTGACCTCTCAAAAAGGTAAATTCCATAGACATATACAGAAAAGTGCTGCACTGACATCTGTTGCTTCATGAACCATTTAGTGGCACTTAAATTATTTGTAGGATACAAGCTATACCTTTTTGGAATCCTAAGACATAGAACTAAATATGATAAAAGTATCAGATTTTATAAAAATTCTTTGTACCATGAAAAGGGGATGACAACCAGACCCAAAAATTCCCTTAATGCTGTCAAATACCTATACTTAGATAAAAGTAAACTTTTAGAGATATTTGGTAAAAAGGGAAACCCATACACATGGAAAGTATAATACCATTATACTTAATATAAAACACTTTCAATACATTATGTATCTTTAGGAAAATAAAGATGAAGACAAGAATCTAAATAAAACATTAACGGCTCAACGTGTCTAACTAGTCAAGTGACATTTTCAAAACTAACTTTGTGGATGAGTTATGCATGACCATCTAGGGTTAGTAATCATGACCTCATGAATATATTGTGATTTTGTTTAGGAGATTCCTAGACCAATCATACGTACAGACTATTCCTAGTATTCACGCGTGCATTACAGGTGAGTTTCACGGCCCTATTTTACTTATTTTCCTTTTGGGGGAGATTACATGCAAATTACTATTTTCTGGACACATTTACTTGTTGATTTCACATGTTATATAAGTTGTTTACTTACCGTATAAAGTCCCCAGATATCGAACCGTTAGTTATTTCCCAAAGCGAGGGTAATCATGGATAGTACTATGGGTTGACTACCCCCACCCGGATTAATTACCCTAATCTTGACTGGAGGTCTAAACGGTGCATTATTAGCCTGTTCACACTCATGCTTACGGTAGGCATGGGTAGGGGCAATGTGTTACAGTTACAGTCTAGCTTCGGTTGCGGTGCTTATAATAATATTGTAGTTTGTATGATCGACAATCAAATCATGGAAAGACTTGTGGTCCATTACACTGTTTACTATTACTTTAAAACCTGTGAACTCACCAACTTTATGTTGACATATTTTCATGCATGTTTTCTCAGGTACTTGACCCTTGCAATCAAGTTAAGCTAGCTTGGTCCACGTCGCATTTAGGACCATTCATGCTGTTTGGGACATTTATTTTCCTATTTGTCATGTTTTGAAAACAACTACTCTAGCTCTACTACTTCCGCAAATCAACTCTGAAAACAATTAATGTATTTTTAAACTTATTTGCAACGTATGTTTACTTAACCATGTAGTGGTCGATCAATGACTATGGTTTCCATGATGTTCACGCCCCGCGGGAAACCGCCGTGGTTGGGGGTGTGACACTGAGACATGTTGAAAATAAAGTCAACTAGCAAGTTGGTGAGTTCTCATGGTTTTAAAATACAATAAGTATATATCATGAGAAAGAATGTGGCAATTCTAGTCAATGGTCACAAGATAGTAAGTATATAGAACATGCATAGTTACAATCAAACCTTGACTGAATAATATGAATAAGCATGATTAGCTAAGTGAATTTGGTTCCCTAGTGCACAAGCATACGACTCCTAGGAGCCGGCAATCCCTCGGCTTTAACACCAAATAGGCTTGTCAGGCCCAAAGATCTAAGACTTCGCCAGGCTAGTTATAGTTAATGATTGCACACGTATGTCACATCTCATATACAACTTAACATATTCAAATAACCACGACTATGTAAAGAATTGCATGTGCGTAATAATTATCAAAGCGTGTATGAGTATGTTTGTATAACCAACATGTTTCACCCCGAAAGGTGTAAAATATATGTAAAATGGGGCATAAGAACTCACATGCTAATAAAAGAAGTCCCGAAGATGAAATAAGAACAATCACGAATGAGATTTCCACACAAACGTCACAAGGCACCTAAAAATAAGGTAACGCGTTATGATAGGTTTGATGATTAATCATTATGTTTTAGGGTTCTTAATTATAGATTGAAAAGGAGTTGATAACTATTCATATTTATTACATGTTATTAATGCGACCGGGTTAACGGAACGAAAGGATTTTTATTCGCGAAATAAATAAATTGATTGGGCGTATGAGAAAGGATAAATAAAGGAAACCTAATCTAATTGTTCGCTAAACCGATTTATAAAGGTTGGATAATTACGATAGGTGATTTAACCATTAAAAGAATTATATATATATATATAGTTATATATATATATGTATATATATATGTATAAGTAACAAAACATTTTAATTGTTTGAAAATATATATATATATATATATATATATATATATATATATATATATATATATATATATATTTATATACAAGTATTACACATTTTTTTTATTAAATACAACAACGTATTTATAAATACAGCTATATTTTATAAACAATTAATTTAGTCACGAAATAGTAAATCAAAGGTTTAGATAAATTCTGGATTTTATAAAATAATTTTAGAAATTTTCAGAATTAAAATAAATAAAAGAACTAAATAATAATAAAAGAAAAACAGAAAAAGAAAAGGGAAAGAAAAGGAAAAGGGGGGGGGTTGCCCGGGGTCGAACCCGGGACCTCCCCCGAAACATGGGGTGCAGGAACCAGTGAACCAGGGCCGTGGCCTTGGTTCACTTTGGTTTGTTTTGAATTTAAACCGAGTCGCCCCGGTTTCCCCAATCCGATGAACCCTAGGTTCATCCGATCTGAAATTGACCCTCGATTCGATATTAAACACTCGAATCATCATAGGGCTTTTGTTCATCGACCAAAAACGAGTGGGTAACAGGTTTTGATTACCTGTTTGGATGAGATTAAGGGGGGGTTTCAAGTTCGGATGTGATTCGAAAGTTCTTGAATTGGGGCTTTATAATTGAGAGGTTTTCTTGTGCAATTGAGGGTTCAGGGAGTTTAGGAACTTCAAAGTGAATCCGAAACCCTCAATTTATAGCTTCGATTACACGGTTTCGGGCTTAACACACTCGATTGAAACCGCGTTCGAAGTTTACCCAAATTAAGAGATTTCGAGCTGTTAATTTGCAATTCTAATTGATTGATTGATTGCTTAAGCCGCGTATTAAGTTTAGGGATAATTAATTTGATTGGAATTGCGAATTTGGACAGGATTTGATTTGGATGTTTACATCGGTTAGCCTTAGTTCGATTAGGAAGGTTTGCAACGAGCGGGAACTCAAATTGGGTTGGGGTTTGGGTTCGATTCATGGGGTCGAGGGGATTGGGTGGTTTAATTGGGTCGAATCGCATGAATTTCGTGAGTTCGGGCCTTGCCGGAGCTCGGCCGGAGCTCCGGCCATTAACCACCGGAAAACCGTGAGTGAGGATTCACCATTTTGCACTTTCAGCCCCTATAGTTTGGGCTGTTGCTTTAAAACGCCCCAAACCTTGATTTTTAAGTTTGAAAAATCTACAAAACACCCCCCGAACTTTGTATTTAACTAACCATTTATTATTAATACTATTATTATTATTATTATTATTATTATTATTATTATTATTATTATTACTATTATTATTATTATTATTATTATTATTATTATGATATTATTATTATTATGATTATAGATATTATTATTATTATTATTTGTTATTACTATTGCCATTATTAACATTATAATTGTTATTGTTACTTTTAAAGTTATTATTATCATCATTATTATTATTATTATTATTATTATTATTATTATTATTATTATTATTATTATTATTATTATTAGTTATTAAAATTATTATTATTTCTTATTAATATTGTTATCATTATTACTATTATTATTATTAATGAATTAAACTTTTACTAACGAGGCCACGCACAAGCATAAATAAATAAAGTTATAAAGATACAGGATGTTACAGTCTCCCCAACTTAAAAGAATTTCGTCCCGAAATTAAATCAAAAGGGGTTACAAGAAAAGAGAAGGGTAGGTTTTCTTCATATGTTCTTCACGCTCCCAAGTGAATTCCGCTCCTCGTTTGTTCTCCCATCGAACCTTTACAATTGGGGTCGTAGAGGTCCTAGTCTTCTTCATAATGCGATCCATGATTTCGACTGGTTTCTCCACGAAATGCAATGACTCGTCGATCTGAATGTCTTCCAAAAGCACATATTAATTATCGTCGGCCAAACACTTCCTCAGATTCGAGACATGGAAGACCGGGTGAATTCCGCTAAGATCAGGGGGTAGTTCGAGTTTATAGGCTACTTTCCCGACCCTTTTCAGGATCTTGAAAGGTCCTACAAATCTCGGAGCTAACTTGCCCTTTCTTCTAAAACGAACTACACCCTTCCATGGCGAGACCTTGAGAAGGACCATCTCCCCAACTTGGAATTCTAGTGGCTTGCGACGTTTATCGGCGTAGCTCTTCTGTCGACTCCTAGCCGTTTCCAAGTTCTTGCGGATGATAGCAACTTTATCGGTCGTCTCTTGTATGAGTTCGGGGCCGGTGATAAGATTTTCGCCAATGTCGGTCCAGCATATCGGGGAACTACACTTACGACCGTAAAGTGCTTCAAATGGTGCCATCTGGATGCTCGAATGGTAACTGTTGTTGTAGGAGAATTCTGCGAGTGGTAGATGTGTATCCCAGTCGCCACCAAAATCAAGGACACAGAGACGCAACAGGTCTTCCAGAGTTTGGATCGTCCGCTCGGTTTGACCATCGGTTTGGGGATGGTAAGCCGTACTTAAATCCAATTGCGTACCCAGAAGTTCTTGCATAGAAGACCAGAAGTGAGAAGTGAATCGAGCGTCTCGGTCGGATATGATATGAAGAGGCACACCATGACGGCTTACGATCTCGTCGATGTAAATCCGAGCTAACCTTGATGTCTTATACGTGTCGCGTATGGGTATGAAATGTGCCGACTTGGTCAATCGGTCGACGATTACCCATATGCTATCGTGCCCGCGAGATGTCCGAGGTAGCTTGGTTATGAAGTCCATGGATATATGTTCCCATTTCCACATGGGAATTTCGGGTTGTTCGAGTAATCCACTTGGACGTTGGTGCTCCGCTTTAACCTTCGTGCATGTAAGGCACTTAGCAACGTAGGTTGCTATGTCTCGTTTCATTCCGGGCCACCAATATTGGCTCCGTAAGTCCATGTACATCTTATCGGAGCCCGGGTGGATAGAATAACGAGTCCGATGTGCTTCGTTCATGATAAAAGTCCGAAGGTTATTGCGTTTGGGAATCCAGATTCGGTTTGCGAAATACATTAACCCATTGGCTCTTGCTTCCAATTGAGCTAGGAGGTTTGGCCCAACTTCTTCCTTCATACTCCCTTCGGTTTGCATCACTTGTTGGGCTTCTCGAATACTTGACTCGATGTCACAATCGATCTTCAAGTTTTGTAGTAGTACCGTTGCGTTGTTGATATCGAGTCGGACTTCAGTGTCAAACTCTACCAATGCATCGAACCATTGACGTTGGTCGCGAATCTCTTGGATGGAAACCAACTTTTGGTGCGTCTTTCGACTCAACGCATCGGCTACGACATTTTCCTTGCCAGGATGGTATCGGATATCACAGTCGTAGTCGCTAATTAGTTCCAACCAACGACGTTGCCTCATATTGAGGTCTTTCTGGTTGAAAACGTGTTGGAGGCTCTTGTTGTTCGTGTATACTATACATTGCGTGCCGTATAGATAATGCCTCCAGATTTTTAAAGCAAAGACCACCGCTCCGAGCTCGAGATCGTGCGTCGTGTAATTTACCTCGTGAACCTTCAATTGTCTCGAGGTATAAGCTATGACCTTACCCCGTTGCATGAGGACACAACCAAGGCCTTGTTTCGACGCGTCGCAGTATACCGTGAAGTCGTCATTCCCATCCGGTAGTGTTAGTATAGGAGCATCACACAACATGTGCTTCAATGCCTCAAACGCCTCTTCTTGCTCGGCTTTCCACTCGAAAGGCTTGTTTTTCTGGGTCAAGGACGTGAGTGGTTTTGCGATTTTTGAGAAGTTGGCGATAAATCGTCGGTAATACCCGGCTAGACCAAGAAATGATCGAACTTCCGTCGGTGTTGTGGGAGCCCTCCAATTCTTCACGGCTTCTACCTTCGCAGGGTCGACGTGAATTCCTTGACTATTCACAACGTGCCCTAAGAATTGTACTTCTTCAAGCCAGAATTCGCATTTCGAGAACTTCGCGTACAGTTGTTCCTTCTTCAACAGATTGAGGATTTGGCGGAGATGGAGTTCATGATCAGAGTGGGACTTGGAATAAATAAGAATGTCGTCAATGAAAACGATGACAAACTTGTCTAGGTATGGCTTGCACACTCGGTTCATAAGATCCATGAAGACCGCAGGAGCATTGGTTAAGCCGAAAGGCATAACCATAAACTCGTAATGCTCGTACCGAGTGCGAAATGCAGTCTATGGGATGTCGTCGTCGTGGACTCGCAGTTGGTGATAACCCGAACGCAAGTCGATTTTTGAAAAGATTGCAGCTCCTTGAAGTTGATCGAAGAGGTCGTCGATACGAGGAAGGGGATACCGGTTCTTGACGGTTAACTTGTTGAGCTCCCGGTAATCGATACACATGCGAAATGACCCGTCTTTCTTCTTCACAAATAAGACAGGTGCACCCAAAGGAGAAGAACTAGGGCGGATAAAACCCTTCTCGGATAATTCCTGGAGTTGGCTAGAGAGTTCTTGCATTTAAGATGGTGCGAGTCGGTAAGGTGATTTGGCCACGGGGCTCGCTCCCGGGATCAAGTCGATTTTGAATTCAACTTCACGTACAGGAGGTAACCCACTAAGGTCGTCGGGAAAAACTTCAGGGAATTCTCGTACAACTGGAACATCCTTGAGTTCCTTCCCTTTGACTTTGGTGTTGACTACGTAAGCCAAGAATGCCGGATAACTCTTACTCAGGCACTTTCGAGCTTGAGTGCATGACATAAGCTTGAGTCCTTTGGAAGACCGTTCACCGAACACCTTCATCGTGTCACCGGAGGGTAAGGGCATGCGAATACACTTCTCAAAACAAACGATCTCAGCATGATTCTTCGATAACCAATCCATGCCAATAATGACGTCGAAACTCCCGAGCTTCATAGGAATGAGGTCGATAAGAAATTTATGATCGTCGAGACACAATAGGCAATCGCGGATGACCACGTCGACGGTGATCGGTTCCCCATCGGCAACTTCAACGGTGAGAGGTCTTTCCAAATTCGCACGAGGTTTAGCAAGAGTCGGTTCGAATTCTAAAGAAACGAAACTCTTATCGGCACCCGAATCAAATAGTACGTAAGCATAGGTATCATTAATAAGAAACATACCTGTGTAGGTTTAAAAGGCACTTAGGGCATAAACCAGGAATTTTTTAGAGAAATTCTACGGAGATAGGGTTGAAAGTTACGTACCGTTCACCACATCGTTGTTCTCCTGAGCTTGGTTTGCGTTGATGTTGAAGGCACGTCCATAAGCTTGTGGAACATTGCCCACAAGACGAGGGCATTGGGGTCGGTAGTGACCCGATTCTCCGCAATTGTAGCAGGCCCGGTTTGGTTCCGTCACTGCGTTCCCCATTGCTCGGCGACACGTTGCCACGAGATGCCCGTACTTGCCGCATAGTGTGCAGATGCGACACGGGAGATTCCCCGGATGATGGTACTTACATGTGTTGCACATAGGTAGAGGGCCTGCATAAGTCCTTGCCACGGGCACTTGTGCTGCCGATGCAGCCCCGGGAACACACTGTCTCTGGGGTGGCTTAGGAGCGGCCACGGTGTAGTTCCGTGCCGGTAAAAACTTCCTCTTTTTGTTATCAACCTTAACCTCCTTGACCTCCTCGGGGACCGTCTTCTCAGTTTTCTTGGCACCCTTTGCAGACATGGTGCCTGCTCGGATGTGGTTCTCTGTCAGCTGTGCAGTGATAGTGATAGCTTCCTCCAGAGTTGCGGGTCGGCTACCCACCACGGCATCCTGGATCTGGGGCGGCACACCCTTAATGAATTTTTCCACATTCCGTGAAACAGTATCCACCATGTGTGGCAGCAGTATACTCAGTTCGTGATGACGGGTAGAATATGCCAGATGGTTCCCGCCATCCTGTTTCAGGTTCCAGAATTCCTCCTCCAATTTCTGGATTTCACTTCTCGGGCAAAACTTGGCAATGGCTATGTTTTTGAATTCCTCCCAAGTTAAAGCTAAGATCGCGTCGGGACCTCGGTTCCTCTTTTCACTGTTCCACCATGTTAAGGCCATTTGCTGCAATATACTGGTGGCATACCTCACCTTGAGTGCTTCAGGACACTCACAGTTGACGAAGGTGTTCTCCTTCCTTCAAACCATTCCAGGAGACCGGTGGCACCTTCCTTGCCACTGAAACTGGGAGGCTTGCACGAACTAAAGTGTTTGAAAGTGCACGTCTGGTTGTTACGGCCTTGGTTTGCACTATTTTCCCCTTGGCCGTTGTTGTTGCTTGTGACGTTGGCGATCATGGTGCTGCTGAGTTCAGCCACCATAGTCGGGATGACCGCAGCCATTTGCCGGGCAATCATGGCGGCAAGCTTACGGCCGGATCTTCCTCGAGTTCCATGGTAACGAGACATGCTGGAAAAATATAAATTGGATTAGGATCGGTTAAAAGGGTAATAAGGATGGACAGTTAAAGTAAGAATCATGGGTTGTACGGAATGATTCCATTTGATGACGCATCACCATTTGGAAACGTTGACACGTCAAGATGGATTGACCCATTCGCCTCAGAAACTGGTGTATGTTGGCCATAGTTTATCACTCATCCCGGAAATCCCCAGGTAAGCATGACTAGTCCCGTAGGATTTATACGAAATGCTTACCTTAGCCCGAGGGCCTTTTGCCAGGAAAACCAGGATACAGATGTCTACGTACCACACTAGTTCTATGGTTCATGGGATCAAAAATCTTGATGAGATATTTATAGGATTAGAGCTTAAGTCTAAGGAATTTCTATCAATAAGATCCACTTTGAGATGAAGAAAGATTTAAGGAGTAGCAGTTGTCGGGGAGAATCAATGTTTAAGATAAGTCTAGGGGAGACGGGTAACAATACGTATTTATGCAAAGAGGCACCTATACTAAGGCATCACATTGCACATAAGGCATAGCGTTAGGCAGCATGCAAAACAATATGTATGTATTCATAAGAATACCATCCTATAAGGATCATGCGTAAACTATAGTCTAGGTCACCATTACTAATAACCTAGTTCCCTATAGTTATGGGCTCTGATACCAATCTGTCACACCCCAACCATGACGGCGGAAACGTCGAAGTGTGAGGGTTAAGATTGTTCACAGCCACATAACGCTATGTTAAAATATAAATGCCATTAATCAATTGTTTTCAAACATCACATACATCCACGTCTTACAAGAAAAATAAATAAACAAAAATAGGAATCCAAATGTTCATTTAAGTCTAGGTCCATATCCTAAGCTTAAGCGTTTCTTCAGTCATCATTAAACTTGCACATTACCTGAAACATGTTGAAAATAAAGTCAACTAGCAAGTTGGTGAGTTCTCATGGTTTTAAAATGCAATAAGTATATATCATGAGAAAGAATGTGGCAATTCTAGTCAATGGTCACAAGATAGTAAGTATATAGAACATGCATAGTTACAATCAAACCTTGACTGAATAATATGAATAAGCATGATTAGCTAAGTGTATTTGGTTCCCTAGTGCACAAGCATACGGCTCCTAGGAGCCGGCAATCCCTCGGCTTTAACACCAAATAGGCTTGTCAGGCCCAAAGATCTAAGACTTCGCCAGGCTAGTTATAGTTAATGATTGCACACGTATGTCACATCTCATATACAACTTAACATATTCAAATAACCACGACTATGTAAAGAATTGCACGTGCGTAATAAGTATCAAAGCGTGTATGAGTATGTTTGTATAACCAACATGTTTCACCCCGAAAGGTGTAAAATATATGTAAAATGGGGCATAAGAACTCACATGCTAATAAAAGAAGTCCCGAAGATGAAATAAGAACAATCACGAATGAGATTTCCACACAAACGTCACAAGGCACCTAAAAATAAGGTAACGCGTTATGATAGGTTTGATGATTAATCATTATGTTTTAGGGTTCTTAATTATAGATTGAAAAGGAGTTGATAACTATTCATATTTATTACATGTTATTAATGCGACCGGGTTAACGGAACGAAAGGATTTTTATTCGCGAAATAAATAAATTGATTGGGCGTATGAGAAAAGATAAATAAAGGTAACCTAATCTAATTGTTCGCTAAACCGATTTATAAAGGTTGGATAATTACGATAAGTGATTTAACCATTAAAAGAACTATATATATATATATATATATATATATATATATATATATATATATATATAGTTATATATATATATGTATAAGTAACAAAACATTTTAATTGTTTGAAAATATATATATATTTATATATATATATATATATATATATTTATATACAAGTATTACACATTTTTTTTATTAAATACAACAACGTATTTATAAATACAGCTATATTTTATAAACAATTAATTTAGTCACGAAATAGTAAATCAAAGGTTTAGATAAATTCTGGATTTTATAAAATAATTTTAGAAATTCTCAGAATTAAAATAAATAAAAGAACTAAATAATAATAAAAGAAAAACAGAAAAAGAAAAGGGAAAGAAAAGGAAAGGGGGGGGGGGGGGTTGCCCAGGGTCGAACCCGGGACCTCCCCCGAAACATGGGGTGCAGGAACCAGTGAACCAGGGCCGTGGCCTTGGTTCACTTTGGTTTGTTTTGAATTTAGACCGAGTCGCCCCGGTTTCCCCCAATCCGATGAACCCTAGGTTCATCCGATCTGAAATTGACCCTCGATTCGATATTAAACACTCGAATCATCATAGGGCTTTTGTTCATCGACCAAAAACGAGTGGGTAACAGGTTTTGATTACCTGTTTGGATGAGATTAAGGGGGGTTTCGAGTTCGGATGTGATTCGAAAGTTCTTGAATTGGGGCTTTATGATTGAGAGGTTTTCTTGTGCAATTGAGGGTTCAGGGAGTTTAGGAACTTCAAAGTGAATCCGAAACCCTCAATTTATAGCTTCGATTACACGGTTTCGGGCTTAACACACTCGATTGAAACCGCGTTCGAAGTTTACCCAAATTAAGAGATTTCGAGCTGTTAATTTGCAATTCTAATTGATTGATTGATTGCTTAAGCCGCGTATTAAGTTTAGGGATAATTAGTTTGATTGGAATTGCGAATTTGGACAGGATTTGATTTGGATGTTTACATCGGTTAGCCTTAGTTCGATTAGGAAGGTTTGCAACGAGCGGGAACTCAAATTGGGTTGGGGTTTGGGTTCGATTCATGGGGTCGAGGGGATTGGGTGGTTTAATTGGGTCGAATCGCATGAATTTCGTGAGTTCGGGCCTTGCCGGAGCTCGGCCGGAGCTCCGGCCATTAACCACCGGAAAACCGTGAGTGAGGATTCACCATTTTGCACTTTCAGCCCCTATAGTTTGGGCTGTTGCTTTAAAACGCCCCAAACCTTGATTTTTAAGTTTGAAAAATCTACAAAACACCCCCCGAACTTTGTATTTAACTAACCATTTATTATTAATACTATTATTATTATTATTATTATTACTATTATTATTATTATTATTATTATTATGATTATTATTATTATTATGATTATAGATATTATTATTATTATTATTTGTTATTACTATTGCCATTATTAACATTATAATTGTTATTGTTACTTTTAAAGTTATTATTATCATCATTATTATTATTATTATTATTATTATTATTATTATTATTTTGTTATTAAAATTATTATTATTATTATTAATATTGTTATCATTATTACTATTATTATTATTAATGAATTAAACTTTTACTAACGAGGCCACGCACAAGCATAAATAAATAAAGTCATAAAGATACATGATGTTACATTAAGCCCCACGCGCTACGAAAGAGACGTTAAAACGTGCAAAAGTAGCATCAATGTCATACACTCGCTAGCGACCACCAACACCAGCAAAGCTCATAAAACAAAATAAATAAAAGCGAAAAAATAAAACCAAACAAAAAACTTACGTAAAAACGTTTAACCATTCATGCCCATTACGATGTGTTAATGTGTAAAAATTAGACCGAAACGTAAAACATAACGCGGCCGTTAAACGAAAAAGATAAAGGTAAAAACGTTAACCACACAGTGGCGGAGTTTAAACGTAAGTTATGAGAAGGAGGGGGGTGAAAGTCACGGGACCCAAATCAGGGAAGCCGAACTCTATCCCTATAAAATTTTCGGACAAAATACGCATAAATTTCTAGTTTTGGGCGACAAAATAGGGGGTGTCCCAACAAAGCTTTGTCGTTGGAACCACATACATATGTTGCGGCATGTTAACTAAAAAATTTAAACCAATACGTAAAACGAAAAAAGATGAAAAATATATAAAACCAAAGTTGAAAGTAAAAAAAATATTAAAGTTACATGTAAAAGATGAAATTTATTCAGGGTTAAAAGTGTTGTTAACAAATTAGGGTTAAAAGTAGAAAAAAACAAAATAAGATACAATCTAAAAAGCATTATGTACAAAATCAAATTGTAAATTAGTAATATATATACAATATATACTAAAAAAATAGAAAGGAAAATTGAGTTCTAAGTTTGAAATGATACCTGAACTGTTAAATCATTGTCAAAATCAATCATTTAATCTCAAACCAGTATACTTGCATCAACTTGAACAATTTTACTAGCATCAACGATTTACAAGCATCTCATATTTTATATCTAACAAATCAAAATGTCTACGTGACACATGACACTTTTATATCCTTTTATCTAGGCTTCACCTAAACATTGTATATGTGTCATTATAAGAACAAAACGTTAACAATTTAATAATGTACTAAATGCTAATTATATTATTTATGTACTTTTTAAATTATGAAACAAATTTTTTGATAATTTAAAAACATATTTTTTATTATAAAAATATTTTTAAAACAAAGTTTTATGAAACATAATGGTTTTAATGCAAAGGACTTTTTAAAAAAATGACATTGTTTAAAAATTATATTTTTAAAATAATTTGGAGTGTTTAAAAACATAATTATTTTAAAGCAAAATTTTTTTAAAGACAAAAGTTTGAAAAAATATTATTATTGTTTTATTATCTAGATTAATTATTATACGTAATTTTAAAGAATATTTTATCTCAGAAATTATTTTTTAATTTTTAATATTAATAAATAAATATTAATTTCATATTTTTATTTAGCCCGTGTAATACACGTGTCTCTAAATTAGTTTGTAATTAATCTAATACTAATAAAGGATCATACTATATAACATATGTCACTCTCTCATTTTATTTTATTATTGTTTTCTCGCCTAATTCTATTTATCCATTTACCTAGTTATGTGGATCTTTTGATTGCGTCCTTGACTTGTTTTTTGTGATTTTAAATTTAAGTAAGGGTTTTTAAGTTACACTTTACATTATATTTTAACTACACTCTACTCTATTTTATATATTAATTATGTTTTCTAACTATATATTGTTTTTCAATTAAATTAAACTATAATAAATGCATGATTGATAATCTTCGATAAGAGGTGGGTAAGATAATTTAATTTCTATGTTAAAATAATAATAAAATTCTTATTTAAAAAAATATTTGATGGTAAACATAAGTTCCAATTATAACTGATTTATTATTAATAATTAGTTTATATTTTTTCTATTAGATCAATAAATACCTATTAATTAAACCATATTTAGCTATTAGAGAAATAAAGGGTTATAGTTTCTCCTAATAAGTTATGAAGCTTTAAGAAGTAGTAAAATATATAATTTTATATATCAAACAGTTTGTTAAAATAACGTGTTCTTTTATTTTTTGTTTTAAAAATATTGATACCAGATACTATACTGAAAGTATCAAAAGTACTTATTAAAATTGAGAGATAGTAGTTAATATATGACCAAAAAACTTCATTGGATGCTGAGAAAAATATATATTAGTTAGAGCATTCACAACCCGCTCCCTAAATTTATATTAGTGTATTTCCTATATTATATGGTATGGTTATAAATGGTTGTGAGTGAAGGATATGAGAAATTTACTGTTCAATCTGTACTTTTGGAAAATATTGTTCAAAACCCTATAATGTTTTTAATATATTTTAAGTGGTTATGAGTGAATGAGAAAGAAAAAGTAATGATAAAGTTGAAAAGAAAAGAGAAAAATTAGTTATTTTTAATGTAACTATATGGATAAAGATAGGGAATGAGCTGTGAATACTCTTAGTGCATATAAATGCACATCCATGTACAACTTCTTAGGTTTTAAATTTATGTAATTTTGATTGTTCGACATAATTGTTAACTATTAATCAGGTTACGTTATGTTAGTTGCATCATCAAGTTACATTATATTTGCGCACAATGTTAAAGTGGGTAATTCTAGCTATTCCTAAGAATATATCTATTTAACTGGAATAGTGATTGTCAAAAATTTAGTATTAAGCTCCTTAAAACTTTGATACGTTTGTTGAATTTTTTATTATTATTGTGAGATTCATTTTGTCATGAAAGTTAAAATTAACCGGTATTAGAATAATATTTTTTGGTTTATATTTGTTAATTTTCATTTTTTACTTACTAGGCTTTTTTAGGTTGACAATTTGGTAAGTTTTTTGGTTATCACATCGAGAGACCGAGAGACGTGGAATGTGAACGGATATAATGATTCAACCCGAATAATATACATTATAAAGTTATATAAAATTTTTATTGTATACGAATCTATAACCTAGTATATATAATTACTTCAACTAGTTGTTTTCTCGCTCGCTTCACGACGAGGCAGACCGGCTTAATAACCGGGTAAACTTGGGTCAAATTCATTTGTTTTCATCATTGTAGCAATTAAAATTAAAAGTGTAAGTTTGTTCAAATTTTATCATCACAACCGGTATTTTGAAATGTATGAAACCACCTTAAATAATAACAACAAAATGAAGGAAAAAACACGCTCGCAGACAGAATAAAGCTTTATGTGGCTCAGAGCTTCCAAAAATCATGGCCACAAGGCGAGTTGCAGGTTAAACACCTACCATCCACCATCCTTGCCACGCCATGTTCATCGTTTGGTGGAAAAACATGTTGAAGTCATCATAGCTAAACCGATGATCAAAGCCAATCAACAAAACCCATAATCAATTATCAAAAAGAAAAACTTAGATATAGGCTCATATAGAAATCATAGGCTTACAAATTTTTTTAGCCCACTCCAAAATACAAAGCCCTGTAGCCAGGGGTGTCATTTTTACGCGAACCCGAATTTCTAATCCGATTAAACTCTACCCGAATCCGATTAAGGCATAACCCTAAAAAACCGAACCCGAATACACATCAAACCCGGACCCGAAATTCTTATTTAAGTTGGTCTTTGGGTTGTGATTTGGCAATTTGGGTTGACCCGAATAACCCGAATACCATATCGTCATAATTGATAATCCATATTTCATATTTTAGGATTTCATTCGACAATATCTGTTTTTTACTTTTTATGAACTCGATCAGTCCTTTATTCACTCCATTTTCAATTGACGACACAGATCTTAAAATCAATCATTCCATCGATCTATCTTCCATACTAAACCATTTGTAACGATTACAAACAAGGTATAATGATTCTATACTCGAGCATTCTCATGTATTTGTTTAAACTATATTGTTTGTGACTCATTGTACGTCCGAACATAATAATATAAAGGTAACATGTTTTATGGCCTAGTAACGTTTTAATGCTTTACTTTCGTTCGAGCAATAATAATTATGATGTTTGTTTGTGTTAAGCGTATGTTCGAGTAACATATGGATTTAGAGGTTGGTTTTAGTTTTTTTTAGTAACTATGACTGACTACCAAAACTATTTGTGAAAATATATCAAATCCAATTAACAAAACTAAAACACTTTCAAATATGTTATCTTTGATTTTTAGATTTACAAGTGGACTAACCCGATCACCGATTAACCCGACCCGAACAAACCCTAAAACCGAAACCCGAATACCGATTAAATATAGTTTTATTTGTTTCAGCATTCGGTTGATTTTCTACATCTAAAAACCCGAAGAACCCGACCCGAGGAACCCAAAACCCGATTAAAAAACCCGAATGACACCTCTACCTATAGCACAACCATTTGAATGTAACAATGGGTGGTCTTTCAAAGTTTTGAAAACTCCCATCTCTAAATAACCATATAAAAACAATAAAACAACAACAGATATAGGCGGTAACATCCACCAACACCCACCATTAAACCATATCATCAACCACCAGAGTAGAGGTCTCAGATGTGCAATAACCATCATTATCGAGCCAACGATGGAAACAAAACAAGACCTCACTACCATGCAGACACCACCAAACGCAGTCAACTTGCGACAGACAAAGTTATAATCGATAGATCTAAGCCGGTATGGGCATGCATCACCGTCCATGGCGAAGGCCGGCAGCCGCGGCGTTGCAAGATCATCAAAACCTCTCTCCTGATACAAAAGCACATAATCAAAAACAAGATTAGGGCTCTCAGATGTGCCAGGTGGCATCGTCATCGAGCAAAAGATGAAAAGAAGCGAATGTGGCGATCACGTAGACACCACCAAAGGCAGTCGACAGACCACCGCTGACATCGAAAACGACAGATCTAAGCCAATTCCAACATGCACCATTGTCCATGGATGGCGACCATACATGGGTCGATCGGAGCCGCCACCTACACACAAAACCACCAACCACCCGCCGAAGACATAGACCTCGTGTGGCCGGCAGACGACCGAGGCGATGTAGGCGGTGAACACCACCGACGAATCCTCTTTCTGTAGAAATAAACTGAAGAATGAAATGGGCGAACAACTTTCATTTTGTCTTCATAAACACATTTGAGGAAGGATATAATATGCAAACCCTAAAAACTTTAATGAACAAACTGCTAACAATGGTTAAAACACTTTTGATGAACTTGTTTTTCTCATATAAATACGTCCCGAAAAAACTATACAAATGTAAACAGATAAAATTAAATTTTGAATTTTATATTAAAAAAATTCTGAACGTAGCACACGCCCCAAGTATGAATTTATTGAAATTCATGTGATCATGTCGTATAACTGAACATTATAAACGTACGGAAGGAAAAAAGGTAAAGTTAATTCGTTTATCTTAACTGCAGAATTTGAAGCCACACACACAAACACAAAGGTGGATGCTTGCCAACATACAGCACCACCGCCACCGCCACCGCCACCGCCATTGGTTCAATTTCTCATATCATCAAGCTCCACCGACACCGCATAATCATTCTATAGGTACTCGTTACCTGAAATTCGCTTAATATCCTTCAAATTTACAATCTTTTAATTTCAATCATTGCATATGTAATACCTTAAGATTTTGCCGATATTGATTGGTGATTGGTGATATTCCTTGTGAATTGCTTTCCAAGATTCGGTATTGCTTTACGCATTGTTTTTGGATGTAAATTTGGAGAGTAGGTGGAGATTTCTTTATTTCTAGGGTTCATGTGCTTCTTGATACTTTGATTTGTGCACTGTTTTTAAGGGGTTTTTATAGCCACATTCCATAACAGGTTCTTTCTGTGTGTGCATATGCCTTTTGACGATTCATCATTCATTGATTGATTAAAAATCTTCACATGTTTAACATGTGAGACTGCATTTAGGATGATGTGTACTAGATTAATTTAGTCGGGAGAAGGATGTTTATGATGTTAGGGGTGTTGGCATTTCCGGCGCAAACTGCTATTTACCTGATCTTGTTGTTACCAGTAACGGGATCTTATGGACACCAAAAGAAAATTAGTATGGATTTCATTAACATCTATTGTTGTTATTATGCGGTTCTGTAATTACTTTTATAAATTGTAATGTGGCTATCAATATTTTTAAATCTTACAACCTAGATCATTTTTAAGTTTAAAAGGGAGGTTGAATTCAAACGATCTTGTCAAATGAATCGATCATGGGAATGCTGTTTTGTAGCCGTTTGTAAATCCGATCTGCCATAGACAGCATACTGCTCATTCTTCATTATGCTAGTTCCAGAAATTTGACGAACTTCCAGTGTTATGTTCACAAGTCATGTTTTTTCTGCACAAATGTGAAGCTTGAATTGTTTACACCTTTGGTAGTCTGAGATTCTGTTGATGGACTGTAGATTAAAAGCCCAGAAATTTTCACTTGTTGTCCCTTTTCTTTACTTATTGTAGCTCTGCAGTAGACATGACCAAATGGGTGGTCAAGTAATGGGTTAAAATGACAGTTATGTGGTTTTATGTATTATAAATATGCTGTGGACAAGTTTTGATCTGTTTACCCATCCAACCCGTTTTCATCTTAGCTAACTTTTTTATTTTTACTACCCATTTGACTTCTGATGGTAAAAGTTTAACCTTGATCTGCTCATTTATCCATAACGGGTCGAAATTGCCACATCTACTCTATATCATTTAAAGGGCTTTTTTCTGTTTCTTTTTTGTTTTTTCGGTCTTTAATTATAGCGCGAAACTATAAAATAACTCACATTTACCTTTTAAATTGCTTCAGTCATGTCAGCAAAACCTACATTGAACAAACAAAAGATAGGTTCTAGTGATGTTATCTCCCGTTGGAGTGTCTATGATAGCATCAAGAATCTACCCTCAAAGCCCGAAGCTTTAATGGCAGAGATCAATTCGGCTATTTCATCACTAGAGTATGCAAAGGCATCAAAACACCTGAATTATCCATCTCCTCTTTCAAAGAACAAGAGGAGCATTGATGATGGAAACATTAATACTTCTTGTTTATATGATGCCCGTAAGGCAGATGAAGCTTATAAAGCGGGGCTTGCATATTTGGCTGCAGGCAACCTCGAGGAAGCTTTTAGGTCATTAAACGTAGCTTTGACCAAATGCCCGCCCAATAAGACTTCCGCTGTGGCTAAGCTTCGGTCTCTCATTTCACTCACGGCTCAGCGGCTTAGAAAATCTACAAAACCTACAGTATGACTCAGGTTGGTATCTTATAGATTTACTGATTTAGTACAGTGGTTGAATAAAAAGGAAGATAACTTTAATATGCACAAGAATTATATATATCTGCTTTTCATATTGGCTCCCTTCACCAGTTTGCTGTTTTAGTTTGTACTTTATACAGGTCTCTAGATCCAATAATGCAACAAAACTACTTAAAGTATTATATAGCAATGCAATGACCAATTTGACCCATTTACTTATGAACAAGTTAATTTTGGTTGAAAGACTCTTATCAATGCTCAAATAAGTCAAAATCCATTCTTTTTACTAGAAGAGAAGCCACTGAACCAGAACCAAAAGTTTCGGTTATTGATGATGTGACGAATGAGGCGATTTTTTTTTCTTTTTTTATTTTTTTTTGCTTTTGGTTATCAGTTATTAGTATATAACAGTTCGGTTAACTGATATTGGGCCAACAAAAGCAAACATTTAAAATAAATAATGCATATTCAGGAGTGAATACATATCGGGATTCCATATTCCCTCCCTCAATGATACCAATCTTTGCATTATTACAATAACCGGTTTGGTTTGGTTTGGTAACCTATCGGTTTGATTATTTTGATATTGTAATTGTATGTAACCGAATCTCAATGGATATGGTCGGGTTCTCAGAAATGTTAAGAAATTTTGGATGTACTGTATTCGTATCAAATTGCCTTTGGATGTATATTCTTGTGTATTATTTGTCCTTTAAGAAACTTTTTGCATTAGGCATGTAGTAAATACTATACAGTTTGGTTCATGCTGGTTATGGATGCTTCATGATGATATAAATAACTTGCAAAATATCATACGCTTGTCATATATACTCTTGATGTCATGTGCGTAAAATTTACAAGAAACAACAAAAAGATCGACAAAGAACTAGCGCGTAAAAGACACTTGATTGACGAATTGAGTTTGACCTCATAAAATAACCGTGAAATGTCAAGTCAAGATTCGTTGTCAAACTTCAAACCTTGAAGCCAATGAACGAAACCGACAAAGTCAAGTTCAGGAAAAATGAAGTGTCTACCGACGATGCAAGAGGTTGATAGTGAAATGATATATGATGAAGTCATGAAGGGATTTTGTGAATTTTAAACGAACTTACATAAAAATAAATTTTATACATCTCAAATGAAGTTTTGTAAAATTGAAATATCTACATAATAAATATTTATTATAATACTGTATATAAAACCAAATTGTTCATAAAACATGAAGAGGTAACACCAATGAGCTAATAAAATATGTAATGGTGCTAGAAATAAAGGTGTTGTGTGGTGAAGCGGGATCAATCCTTTAACAAACTAGGTAACAATATAGATATAGTGACGATATTGGGAACCACATATCACGTCATCAATGCGGATCCGGACCAAATGGTGAAGTTTAAACAGATGTGTTATTCTATTAGATGTTACCTGACATATAAAGCCTTGGAAGCTTTACAAAACAAGTTTGATGAAGTTTAAAACGTTTGGCGAATTCTTCTTTGACAACATATTTTATTATTAAGGAAATGCCGAACAAGCAAATCCTCAAGGAAAAATGACAGAATAAAAATGACACACAACAACAGTTGACAGTCTGATCATCCTTAGTCTTTTGACATTATGACAAATGCTTAATATAAACTAGAATTTGTAACTGTACGTTGCCACGGTCTCTTTTGTGTTTGTTTTATTTTACGAAAATTTGATTCGTGAGTATCAACAGGTTACAAGTGTTAGAAATACGTAATCAGTGTACATAAACAGATTATTGAAATAAATACAATACAAGATTGTAAGTAATATCGATAAAGAAGAACACGAGCAGTAGCAGGTAGTAATTCTGCAAAATAGAAGAAAAGAAACATCAAGAAGATGAGCAGAACCGGGCTTGTGTTTAACACAATTCCCTAAAACAGATTCGTCGTCTGTTCCCAGGGTACACCGGTTCAAAGCAGCGTACTGCCGGACTTTACACTTGCCTAAAAGATAGTCGGAAGTTGATGAAGCTGTTCGAGTTTGTGCGATGAGTTTGTTCGGTGTGTTTTGACCTATGTAATGTGTTTCCATATAAACACGTAAATAATAGAATTGTAACCGAATACAATTCATTACAAAGAACGTTTATATCATTATTGTCATTATTAGACAATAATGATCATCATTAGAAGAACGGTTTTAAAATAATAATGAATAAGGCATTCGAAACACCTTATGTAACCGTCTATTTATTCAAAACAGTTTTAATAGTAAAAAGAACCTCTCGCGAACCTGAGTTTTCGGAGCTGCCTTCGTGTCCGCATGTCGCACGGGCGACACATTGGTTTAATAAATTTTCAACCCAGAAACCCGTTTTCTGCACCCTCTACGCGCGTGTAGGTGCTAGAGTAAAACACAACACAAAAATTTAATATGTATTAGAAGCTAACACATATAAACTAAATAAACATTTGTTCCCACACGAATGTGGGACTACATACCATTCTTTAAAATTCTCATCAAGATAACATAACGTTTTAAGATTTCGACATCTCATTCAACATTCAATCCAACAATCCCCCACATGAATGGAGGTCGATCTCAGAAACATCAACATTCCGATTAAATTTCAACAGTTGAATCTTGCATACGATAGGTAGGTGTTACCATTTGAACCTTCACTCATGAAACGTACTTAGTCTACTGGCTCTGAGTGGACGGCGATGTCTTTGAACTCGTCTGTCGTTTGTGTAGGCGACAATACGTTTCAAACAAGACTCTCTATGACAATGCTAAGTTCTCATAGTTATGTTTATTATGGTCATGAACATGTGCCTGGTTCTGCGAAAGCCAATAAGTATTGTGCCCAAGCAATACCCTTCGAAGCGACCCCACTTCTCTCTCACATAAGTGATTCACTACGTATGGTAACACTAATCGAATCATTAAAAGCCTTAGGCTTAGCCTCGTACTTGTCACTTTTAGGAATGGACTAGGAAATTCACTAAACTTTGTAATAAACTCTCTTTCAAATACGTAGGGTTATCCTCCCACAGTGATCTCACTAATTTATGCAATTAGGTTTTTCTATTGAACTCAATTCTTGGGATCTTCAGTTTGTTGAGTTAGGTTTTATTCATATGAACTTTAATTTTTTAAGGGCTTCAATCCCATTCCCATTGACGACTTCTGAACTAACTCTCTACTTAGGCCTTTTGTTAGCGGATCCACAATATTATCCTTTGACTTCATATAGTCAACAGTGATAATTCCTGTACAGATTAATTGTCGTACCGTATCATGTCTACGTCTAATATGTTTATTCTTACCATTATACATTGTCCTATGAGCTGTACCAATTGCCGATTGGTTATCACAATGTATACAAATGGCCGATGACGGCTTAGGCCATCTTGGTATATCTTTAACAAATTGACGTAGCCATTCTGCCTCTTCACCTGCTTTATCTAAAGCGATGAATTCTGATTCCATTGTGGATCTAGCAATGACCGTCTGTTTCGACGATTTCCATGATATATTTGCACCTCCAGGTGCGATACATACACACTTGTTGCTCTGGAATCATTTGTGTCAAATATCCAATTTGCATCACAGTGTCCTTTGATAACTGCTGCATATCTATTATAATGAAACCCGTATTCTCGAGTGTCTCTTAAGTACCAAAATAACCGAGTTATACATTTCCAATGAATTGAACTTGGGTTGCTTGTGTATCTACTTAGCTTGCTTACAACATATGCTAGGTTTGGTCTCGTACAACTCATAAGATACATCAAGCTGCTGATAATTCTTGAGTATTCCAACTTGTTAACAGGTTCACCCCTATTCTTAGCTAGATGTTGACTTGTGTCAATTGGAGTTCTAGCTATGTTAGAGCCATTTGCATTAAACTTCTCAAGGATTTTGTCCACATAGTGGGATTGACTTAAAACAAATCCAATGTGTGATTTTAACACCTAAATCACATCTGCGAAACCCATTTTTTTCATGACAAATCTTGCTTTTAACATGGTTTTCGTAGACATTATGATTTTTCATCACTTCCCTGTGATGAGCATATCATCTACATATAGACACAGAATGACATATCCACCGGATATGTCCTTCACATATACACACTTATCACATTCGTTGATTTTGAACCCAACATCAAGCATGACATGATCAAACTTTTGATTCTATTGTTTTGGAGCTTGTTTCAACCAATACAAGGATCTTACAAGTTTACACACTTTCTCGATGGCTATGAAGCCTTCAGGTTGTTCCATGTAAATTTCTTCCTCTAGATTTCCATTCAAGAAAGTTGTTTTCACATCCATTTGGTGAACTTCCAAATTTCTAATAACGGCAATGGCAAGCACCAGCCTGATGGAAGTTATTCGCGTAACGGGCGAATGTATATCAAAGTAATCTGAACCTTCTCGTTGTTTATATCCTTTGATCGCCAATCTTGCCTTGTACTTATCAATAGTGCCATCTAGTTTCATCTTTTTCTTGAAGATCCATCGATATCCTAGTGGTTTACATCCTTGAGGAAGATCCACTAGTTCCCAAGTATGATTTTGTAAGATCGAGTCTATCTCACATTTGATGGCCTCTCTCCATTGAGGTCCTTCTGAGGAACTTACCGCTTGTTGGTAAGTTTGAGGTTCTTCTTCAACCATGTAAGTAAGAAAGTCGGGACCAAAAGACTCTTTCTGTCTTTTGCCTTTTACTTCTTCGTATTTCAACCTCTTCAGTCTCAGATTTTTCTTGAGGTTTTTCATTTGCAACCTTATAACCCGGACCAATTTCCTCGACCGGTCTTGATAAACCTTGTTCTTCCTTCCCCAAGCATGGGAATATATGTTCAAACCATGATGCATCCTTTACTTCTAATATAGTAGTACCCTTACATATTCCATGGTTCTTAGAATCATGCATAAGAAAGCGAAGTGCACCACCAGGACGAGTGTATCCTATAAATACACAATCCATAGTTTTTGGTCCTATTATTAGGCGTTTCGGTGGTGTCACCACCACTTTAGTTAAACACCCCCACACTCGTAAGTATTTGTATGATGGTTTGATTCCTGTTCATAACTCATATGGCGTTACATCTTTTTTCTTAGTAGGTATCATATTTAGCACATAATTTACTGATAAAATTGCATCCCCCCACATGTCCTGGCTTATCCAAGAGCTTATCAACATGACATTCATCATTTCTTTTAAAGTATGGTTTTTATGCTTTGTCATGCCATTTGATTGTGGGGAGTACGGAGTTGTGAGCTCATGTATGATACCACTTTTCGCACAAACATCAACAAAAGGTGAAACATATTCACCACCCCGGTCATTTCTTACAATTTTGATTTTCCAGTTGAGTTGATTTTCAGCTTCGGCTTTGAACAAGATAAACTTGTCGATAACCTCGTCCTTACTTTTGAGTAAGTACATACGACAGTATTTTGTACTATCATCAATAAAAGTTATGAAGTACTTGTTCCCATTGCGAGTGGGAATCGTTTTTCACATATATCAGTGTGAATCATTTCAAGGGGTTCGGTGGTTCGCTCAACCTTTTTGAATGATGATCTAGTTTGTTTTGCTTCAACACAAGTTTCACATTTATGGTTTGAATCAATATCAAATGTTGGTATGTAATTTAATTTAATTTAATCAAACGACAAATGGAATTAAAGTTAACATGACCTAGTCTACCATGCCATATATTTGAAGACTCAAGCAAATAAGCAGAACTTCAGTGATCATCATAGTGATATCAGAAATCATAGCAACAAGGTTGTCAACATCATCAACCATGTTGGCTTGTTGGGTAGTCTCTCTCTTGGGCTGCTTGCATTCATTTGCCCGATGACCTGGCCTGTTGCAATTGTAATAGGTACCTTGGAATTTCTTTTTCAATATTCCACCTTTAAGTGCAAGGTGAAATCCCTTACCATTAGTCTTCTTCCCAACTCGTCCTTTGTTTTTGTTACCCTTAGACGATTGACCAAACATTAGCCTTTGCAAATTCGGGAATGAAGGTTTTCTTTTGAGCAACTTTATTGTCTTCTTCAATATGAAGACGCACCACAAGATCTTCAATAGTCATTTCCTTTCGCTTATGTTTGAGATAGTTCTTAAAATCAATCCAGCTTGGTGGCAGTTTTTCGATCATAGCTGCAACTTGAAATGTCTCGCTGAGCATCATTCCTTCTGCATGAATATCATGAATAATAACCTGGACTTAACTCATAACAGTTTTGGAGTGAATCATTTTAAAATCCAAGAATTTAGCCACCACAAATTTCTTCGTGCCCGCATCTTCTGTTTTGTATTTGCATTCCAAAGACTCCCATAATTCTTTGGCAGTCTTAGCTTTGCAATAACGTTATACAGAGAATCCACCATGCCGTTAAGGACATAGTTACGACACAAGAAATCAGAATGATTCCAAGCGTGAACCGCGCTCAGAGATTGAGCATTCATTTCCCCTTCAATGATTTGGGGAGCAGTTTCAGTCAAGAACCTCGCAAGGTTCAATGTTGTCAAGTAAAAGAACATCTTTTGCTGCCAACGTTTGAAGTTCACACCTGTGAACTTTTCAGGTTTCTCTGTGTGGCTTGCAACCGTGTTATGTAATGGTGCTATCAATGCAGTGGTAACAGCACCAGCAGAAGTGAAGATCACAGAGACCCCAGATGCAGTGGAGGTTGGAATTGGTTACTCGACAATGGGCTGAGAATCCATAATTGAAAGATAACCAAGCAGGAATAGTTAGTCAAGAATCTATTTAAGTTGTTAGAAATACGTAATCAGTGTACATAAGCAGATTATGGAAATATATACAATAGAAGATTATAAGTAATATCAATAAAGAAGAACACGAGCAGTAGCAGGAAGTAATTATACAAAACAGAAGAAAAGAAACAGTAAGAAGATGAGCAGAACCGGGCTTGCGTTTAACACAATTCCCTTAAACATATTCGTCGTCTGTTCCTAGGGTCACCGGTTCAAAGCAGCGTACTGCCGGACTTTACACTTGTCTAAAAGATAGTCGGATGTTGATGAAGCTGTTCGAGTTCGTGCGATGAGTTTGTTCGATGTGTTTTGACCTCTATAATGTGTTTCTATATAAACACGTAAATAATAAAATTGTAACTGAATACAATTCATTACAAAGAACGGTTATATCATTATTGTCATTATTAGACAATAATGATCATTATTAGAAGAACAGTTTCAAAATAACAACGAATAAGGAATTCGAAACACCTTATGTAACCGTCCAGTTATTCAAAACGGTTTCAGTAGTAAAAAGAACCTCTCGCGAACCCGAGTTTCCGGAGCTGCATTCGTGTCCGCATGTCGCGAGAGCGCCACATTGGTTTAACAAATTTCCAGCACATAAACCTATTTTCTGCCCCCCTTGCGCGTTGGTTGGTGTTAGAGTAAAACACAACACAAAAATTTAATATGTATTAGAAGCTAACACATATAAACTAAATAAACATTTGTTCCCAGACCAATGTTGGACTAAATACCATTCTTTAAAATTCTCATCAAGATAACACAACGTTTTAAGATTTCGACATCTCATTCAACATTCAATCCAACAAAAAGTCTGTTAAATAACAAAAGAGTTAACGTTTCAGGAAAAATATATAGTTTTATAACACAACATTTGAACATTAGTAAACATAAACAATATTAATGTAAATTTCAATTTTCTTATATTTAGTTTAAAAACTTTATTGGAATATTATGAATAAGGAGTAAATAAAGTGTATATTCAAATTATGTGGACATAATCGAAAATATAGGGACACCCATTTGGATATTTAGACACCCCCACTTAATTTGAATATCCACATAATTTGAATATACATTTAATTTGAATAAAAGCTGACATAACATTTAATACAACATTCTCTTTTTACTGAAATAATCTATAGAAAATTTATTTTCCCTCTCCTCTCCCTGTCTCTCTGTTTAAAATATCTCTCTTTAATATCTCCGATCAGAATAGTCGTTAAAACCACACAGTGGCACGAAACAACTACCACAACTGCCATCACTTGCCTCCTTTGTCTCCAGCCACGCCAACACCACACTTGTGGGTTTTCAGTTATGGTATTCAAGCTTTTAGATCATCATCGTCATGTTCCTACTCACCGCCACCATCGTTCATCGCCACCTGATACTACCGGAGGCCATTCCGTTTCAAAGAACTATCGCCATCTCGTCAATAGGGTCGCCGAAGCAGATGGAGTTATGTGGAGAGAGAATGTGATGGGAGTCAGCTGAGAAGTGGAGTCACGTGGAGAGAGAAAATGCCTGGAAACAAAAAATGAACCGTGGACCATTAAGCAGCTGACACGTGGATTAATGGTTGGAAGCTATTGTAGCCACTAACCAAAGGGTTTATTATATGAGAAAATTACCATAATAACCAATTGACCAGTCAATTTTATAATATATGGTCTCTCGTACCACCAATATTGTCTATTTCGCCCACGAGAAGCTCACGGATTTGTTTTTGGTTGCCCAAATGAAAACTTCCCAAAGGGTCACCTATCTCTGGATTGTTGTCATTTGAGCACGCTTAACTTTGAAGGTCTCCTCTTATCCACAGTCCATACACCCAAAACACGTTGATTATATTAGAGGTCAGACATTACTTATGAACCAAACATCTCTATTGTACACAACCGGTGTGGGATTTACATAGGGTGTCAATACATATAAAGCCATTGACTTTTGAATTTACCATTATAACCATTTGATCTAGATGTATCGCCATGTGACGATATCAAACCATGAGTTATCGCACATATGTAAAGGTTTTAACTTTCTTTTTTTGCCAAAGATACACCGGAGATATAGAAGCACCTGTTTTCGCAGATAATACATTTATACATTTTTCGTTTTCTGAGCCCATTTTCACTCCCACCACCAATTTCCTTCTTCTTCTGGTGTCTTTCCACCGCTCCGCTCCAGCCAAATATTCAATGAATCCTCCTCGGCAAACTCTCACAATTCAGGTAGAGTGATTATGCAACCTCTTTCTTCTTTAATTTGATTTCAATAGAGCTTCAAATTTTAAGCTATAAATAGAGCTCAAATTGGATTATACCAGAAACAAAAAATTAAAACTTCTACATTATCAATGATGATAACGATGGTAATACAGAAGAAGATTGTACCATTGTTGGCAAGCGAATTGGAGAACTTACAGTTTAGTGAAGATCTTGTTTACATAAATCCGGAATCACAAGAGACTCTCCGACGTCGATTCATCGAAACTAGAAGTGGTGATTTCGGTGATTTCATGTTGTTATGAGAAACTAAGGATTTGGTTGTGAAAGAATTCGTGATTCATGGAGATGCAAGAGACTCTCCAATGTCAATTTGCGTTGTTTACAAAAACACTTATTGTTGATTTGCAGGCGATCCGAACACGACGATATACGTGCAGTTGGGTATTGAGGAAGAGGCGATATGTTTTAAAAATTTTTAGAGTTAATCTCAGTTTTTGTCTTTGAGTTTTGCAAATTGTCTCCACTTGAGTACCAACGTTTATATTGTCCCCATTAATGGCCTCAGTTTTGAAAATCGTTTCTATTTGAGTCCTTTTGACTAACGGTGTTAACATTGTTCTGTTAAGTGATTATCAAATGACTAAAATACCCCTCATTTAATATTAAAAACTAAATATTAAAATAAAGATATTAGATACACCCAAGACCCCTTCCCTTCTTCTTCTTCTTTAGTTCTACTCCCCTACAACACTGACCATCAACAACACCACTGTCACCTTCTCCACCACCACTGCCACACTATCACCACTGCAGCACCGACCATCAGCCACTACAACATCACTGCAACACCAACAATAGACCACCACAGCAGTAGCCACCACGAAAATAGAAGCCCTCCAACCCTCCACACACACCTCCGCCCTAATCTGTCCACCACCATTGCACACCATCACCATCGCAACAACGAAAACAGACCAAAACCTAAAGCCTTTATTGTACCTGTACACCTCTGCCCTAATTTATACATTATTCTCCCACTCCACAACCACCACCACTCCAATATTTCTCTACATCTTGTGAAGCACTATGATGATGATACTATTGTGCAGATGCGACCGTGGTTCGATGGTAGTGATGGTGGTCTTCGTGGTGTTTTTCTTCAAAGTGACGGTGGGGGTGGTTGTAGGAGGGTGGGGGCAATAGATTAGGTTTTAAGTGGTGATTGTGGATTAGGTTTTCAGTGGTGGTTCTGGTTGTTAGTGTTATGATGGAATTGGTGTGGCAGTGGTGGTGGGGGGAAAAGAGTTGAAGGTGTGGCAGTGGTGGTGGGGGAGGAGAGTTGAATACGAAGGGACGAGGGAGGGAATGGTATGGGGTGGGACAGTGGTAGTGGAGGTGGTTGCCGAAGGGTAGAGGGTGGTGGTGTGTGTTGGCAGTGTTATGTGGTGCGGTGGTGTGAGGTGGCGGTGGTGTGTGGTGCGGTGGTGTGAGGTGCGGTGGTGTGTGCCAATGGTAGTGTGTGGTGCGGTGGTGTGTGGTGGCGGTGGTGTGTGGTGCCGGTGGTGTGTGATGCCGGTGTTGTGTGGTGGTGGTGGTGTGTGGTGGAGGTTGTGTGTGGTGTGTGGTGGCGATGGTGTGTGGTGCTGTGGAGAAGAAAGAAAGAGGGAGAGTGAGATGGTGATATTCTTTATAGCCCTTAGGAGTATTTTGGTCATTTTTTAAAAAATCTAACAGAAAATATTAGCACCGTTAGTCAAAAGGACAAAAATAAAAACGATTTATAAAACTCAGGTCAATAATAGAGACAAAATAAACTTTTATACTCAAGTGTAGACAATTTGCAAAATTCAGGGATGAAAATCAAGATTAACTCTTTTTTTGTGATACTCCATCATGAGATATCGCTCAACAACAATATTGAGGTTTTTATTATATTTTGCTTTTAGTTCAAACGATATAATATGTGTGTTGTATCGTTCGTACAACGATACCTGACCATATGACATACTTTAGTTGGTTCAACTAATTGGTAAATTCATCTTTCAATAGCTATTATTGTAAAAGATTATGGTCAAACGACTATTATCATAATTTCCCTTAATATATACTATAATTCAAGATTTTTACGTACTTGATGCCAAAAATTATATTCTCTCAAGTGATCTTCTACTTACATGTTACATGGCTCATTGGTCTAGATTATCAAGATCAGGTAGTCGAATAAGAAAAGAATGTATGCATCTTAGATAGTAGATTGAAACAAAAAAAACCCAAAACCACCCACGCCCATTTCCCCAATTTTCTCTCAAATGACCGGCGACTCCCATTCTCAATCAATAGTCACTACACAAGAAACAACAAACCTATAAACACCAACGACCCTCTTCTCCAACCACCTTCCCCCTTCACTTTCACTTGTTCCTCTTCCTCTTCACATTCATTAATCTATTACTCAAGAATGCCATCATTCTTTTCATGTTGTTTGGAGGAGGTGGTGACAACACTTCAGTTTAACCATATTTGTGGTGTTTGAAAGTGTTTAATGAGAGGGACGATGGTGGTGGTGGTTGATCTTACCAAGGATTAGGTTAGATGAGGTGGTAGTGCATGGTAGGCTTGTGATGGTCAAAGATGGTGATTGGTAGTTTTATTAGGAGTTGAAGATGAATAAAAATAAATAATCAAAATATATAATTTTTAATCGTTAACTAATTTATAATTATTAACGATTCACCAAAGGTCTTGTAACCCAATGATACCAAAATGTTTGATAAGATGTCTCTTCTTCCCATAAAGTTGAGGGTTCAAGTCTTATAGTGCACAAATGTTGACTCCTCCCAAACCAATACCACAGCCAATGATCATATACCCGTCATCCACGCGTTCATTTTACTGCCTCTAGTGTTTTATTTGACACACATGGAACCTAAGGCCTACCTAAACAAGTTTAAGAGTGTCATTATTCTTCTAAAACTCAATGTGAAATGAATAAACTACCAATTTAATCAAAACACTAATTCTAACAATGATTGCCCATCTCTTATTATTTGGTGACGAGCTGCGACCAAAATCCAACGAAACTGACGTTGGTAAATAACAAATGGAAATGTCAAAAAAGAACAATAAGAAAGCAACCTATATGAACACCATTTCTGAAACGCCAAACAAAATAGAGGTCACTAGCATCTTTGCTAGACCAGATTTATGCTCTGTGCTCGATATACGAACCAGAAAGTCCAGATGTTCCAAGAACAGTCACCTGCAATTAGTGAAGAACTTAGTTTCAACAACCATTTCCGAATTAACGCCTATTACTAAGTTACCATGACCAACCAAAATATGGAGAAACTACTTCAGTATTTTCACCGCATACCAGATAAAGAATAACTGCAACGGTATAGGTGGTTTTGTATAGAGATGGCAAAATGGGAGGATCAAGTAAAAACAGGTACATGATGAAATGAGTTGTTTTTCTATAGATCCAATGGCTAAACGGGTCTGTTTGGGTTGGGTTGGCAAGCAACATTTTATCAACTTTTTTCCAAATATTTAACAGAAAGCCTACTGTGTTATATATGATCACAAAAACTATATTATGTGATACCATAAAACAACTTTAGTGGGCTATATACGTATTAAAAATAGTTTGTTTTATTTGACACATTTGACTTATTAGAGATAAACCATAACCCAAATCAACCTTTACATAAGTAAATTAATTATAGTTTCCACTAATGATTTTCGATCATGTTAGATTATTTCCTTCTGTTACCCCAACAAGGAAGAACATTACAACTAAAAAACATCACCGCAATATTTACATAGATTCCAAGACAAATGTCTTGAACTAAGGCAACAAGATCCGTCACATAATAGATACCAAACCACAAAATTTCAAGTTTTAACCACCAAAAAGAGCGTGTGTGTGTGTGACTCGTGACACAGAAAGAAAGAGGCTATACCTTTCCCCATTCGCCACCAAGACCACTGCATCTCATTTTCAGATGTATCAGTTTCATTGCCAACTCATTCTCAACTTTTTTCCGCAAATAGCCCTCATCTGGCCCAAAAGAATCCAAGTATGCATAGTAGCGTCCAAACGCTAAATTTAACGCATTAGCAACTTCAGCGGTTAAAGGTTTCACATTCTGCAACATAGTTTACCCATTAAGACAAAATATTACTAACAAATTCGTAAGAAAAAATTACAATCACCTCGCCACTCATCCCAACACTGTCATCAATTTCCATTTTCAAAGTCACAAGGAACCCACTGAACTCTTCAACTGCCTCTGCAGCCCGTAAAAGGTTGGCTAATGCTTCTTGGCTAGTCTTATCACCAGTGTTTTTAGACAATGCTCGTTTGGCTTTGTTAACAACGGTGTCTGGTAATTCATCCCAGTTTACAGCCATAAGTTCCTTAAAGGCAAGCTTAATATCACTATCTTTTATGTCTGGTAAGTGCGTCAAGCCCTCACTAAAGCAACGTGTGCTTCCAATTTTTATTGCAAAAGGAGAGAGGCCATCTATATATGGAGAATATCATAATCAGTTTCCCATTCCCACCTCAGAAGCTCAATAAAAATTAAAATATTAGGTAATAGATGTCGATATTAGAGTCATATTAGACAAATATCATCAGACTTCAGATAATTTCCTATCAAGTGAGCATTACTTATAGAAGGTAAGACAGCTCAACAAAATAAGTCTGCAACACACACAAACACATATACATATAATATCATATATATAGAGAGAGAGAGAGTAGTTTAATACATAACCAATATTGAGTATATATCTACGTGAACCGCATAACACTTGTACATATTACTTTAGCCATGATACATGTAAGGAGTTTATGTAACCACTTAACCGCCTTTCTTTCTCTATCCAATTGTATCTTTAAAGCACTAGTACAAGTGCTTATGTGATTATCACGGTTCTCTACTTAAAATCATTTCCATTTTATGTGTATGAATGTGTATGTGTATATGCATGTATGTATGTTCCTCATCCTTTGTCTAGTAAGTTACTTTTAAATGATTAACAACGAGTAATAATTTGCCCAGCAATCAGAGAAATAAAAACAGCAATAATCAGATTCAAGTTGTAAATCAATAGCATTAATGCATTAAGTTTAATGTAAATTCTTTAGTATTTTCAGAGCCAATTACTAGTACCAATTTCTGTGTATCCTTAGTGTGATCTCTCTTCATCTGGACCAATTGTACTAATAATTTCATCCAAAACATTCACCTTTTATTCGAATCATGCATTCTCAACGATCATTTCTCAATCAAAACTACTAAAAATTAAACTGTTTTCCTCACGAAAACAGTGTTTCACAGCCCTAAAAATCATACACTATCCTAATAAGACGCGATTAACACAAATCAATATCATTTTCCAGCGCTTTATAAAATATATATACAGAAACAAAGAAAACGAAAGAAACGAATGTTACCGGAAAGCATCGACGCCGGAGAGTGCTGCATATGGTGGATTCCACGGCGGACGCATTGGTGGTTGCCGGTCACGGCGGCGGGGGCGATGAAACCTAAGGATCTCCGTGCGATCGAACGATAGATGGACCTCATCATCACCAATTTCTCCATAGATGTGCAGATGTATGAAAAACGAAGGATCGGTAAAAGCTTATTGTGCTCTCGTGCTATGGGGGAATGTATGTTATTGCAAATTGTAGGGACTGAAGTGTTTTTTTTTTAATTCTCCCAAGATATATTACACTTTAAGTCCCATACTTTATTCACGTGTATCAATCATCACCCCTTTACTCCTTTAGCCTTCTGTGCGGATATCAAATTATCAAGCAGCTTCAGCGTTCAAGCCCATTGCTCGTGATTATTAACATTTTTTAGAATCCGTAAAAACCCTAAGGTTGCGTTTGGTTAGAATGAATGTAATGGAATGGAATGGAATGGAATTGAGAAACTAGTATAATTTTCAAGTAAATTATGTTTGAGTGAGTAATGAAACGTAAAACCCAAAGAAATGTTTCACCTCAAATTCACTTGGTTGTGAGATTTCAAATTCCCTCTCTAGGTGGAAGGATTTTAAAACCCCACAACCAAGGGAATTTAAGGTGAAACATTCCATTGGTTTTACATTTTATTACTCACTCAAACATAATTTACTTGAAAATTATACTAGTTTCTTAGTTCAATTCCATTCCATTCCATTTCATTCCTTCCAACCAAACGCCCCCTAAAAATTGTATATTGTTGAGAAGAAACAGAGTGTTTAGATCCAAATGCCTTGTTTTTATTTTTACTTGAATTCATCCACATTTAGAAAAGATCATTTGTTGTGTAAGAATAAATTGAGGTCCGAGGGTTACTTTTAGAGTATGAAAAATCATATTAGGCAACCACAGGATAATAGGGGCCCTAGATTTTGATTTTACAATGTTGGATCATATAAGCTGTAAATTTTGAAACATAGGAGCTCTGTTGTAAAATGCCCACAAGGCCCACGCTTATGCCTTCAGGCGCAACCCAGCGCGGCCTTGTCACAATCGCTTCAAAAGCCCTATTTTCAGGCCAACTTCCAGTTCAAAAAACAAGTCTGAAACAATTACACTAGCCCTAGCACATGCTTGAATCAACCTAAAACAGCCTAAACTATCCCAAAACAAGCCTAAACACATGCGTAGAATCCTAAAAATAGTATTCTTATACTATGCGGCTCGCTTATAAAAGCCCTTGCTTTTAAGCGCCTTTGCACCTTGAGTGCGCCTTTAACAACTATGCATAGTAGTACATTTGTTGGAACATAGTAGCTGCATCTTTGTTTTAAACATAGCAGGACATTTGTTGAAACATAGGAGCAGCAGATTTTGATGTTGCATTGACTTATAAAGTCAATGTTTCAAATGTTAGAAAGGAGCTAGAAATTATAATGAATTATATTTTAATTGTTCATGATGCAGTTAACTACTACATGTATAACTCAAGTGTTTTTAACATTATTAAGTAGATGTGAATTTTACTAAGTTGATGATATTAAAAGTTATGGTTTAGTCTTTGTGAATATGTATTGTATCTTCTGATTGAGACTTATGAGGTTAGACCCTTTGATACCCCCAAGCTTATGTGCGGATTATTGACCCCACCCGTTTGGATCCAGCCTTTCTCACCTATCTACTTTAGATCCCCACTAACTGTGTTACACAAGAACACAAACTAATTTCTCCAAGGTAAAGTACAATCTATATGATAAAGGCATATTCTGATCACTCAACTGGATAGTATTGAACTTTGAAGATGATTATGGACAATAAATAAATCTATGTATAAAAAGAGGCAGTTATTACTATACACGAAAATAATTAGTTTGCGAAGAAATTCATGCTATTTGACCAGTTATGCTTATTTGCATACAATTCGGTATGCATAAAATTCAATAAAACACATGACAATCTTTCATGTACTATTAGTATTAAGTACCTCGAAGGGGCGCACTAAACAATGAAGTATATACATAAAGATAAAGTTTATACAAGAAATAACTTCATGTATTTCTTGGTTGTGGGTCACTTTTAAAGGATACCCATATGTGAAGATAGAGCAGACACACAAGTATATTTTTTTGTCTCTCGTGATTATAGAGGTAAAGTGTAATTAGTGACATATTAAAATACTGTTCATTTGTGTTTTTTCTTTTTATCATCACTCTTAATTGAATATCCAACATCATAAAGTCGATTTTCAACTTGATATATTAAGTACGATAGTGATACTAATCATGCTCGTTTTGTTGCCTTCTATTTCGACACTAAAATTGAAATTGATTCGCCACTTTCAGATCCATTTCCCAACTTATCTCCTTTTCTTGCCTCAGTTTCATGTCTCTCAATGAAGAATGCTGGTGGCTTTGGCTCAGGTAGATGCATATATTCATTTGTAAGCATAGAAACGACTTCAGACATGGTTGGCCTGTCGGTGGCATGGTCTTGAACACATAACAGACCCACATGAATGCATGACATTACTTCCTTTGGAGTGCATGTATCTTCCAGTACCGGATCCATCAACTCCAAACCTCTACCTTCGTTCCACAATTCCCATGCCTAAATCAGATTAAATATGTATCATGAATATTATTTTGTCTCAAATGATACTAACTAACGAGATCAAGTAAATCATAGCTTGTGCTAGGTAGGAAACAGACTAATCAGGATTAACTTACTAGTCCTAGAAGATTGAGTGGGTGTTCCACATCATAGCTCACATGATTCATCTTGCTGCTTATAATCTCAAGCAACAAAACACCAAAACCAAAGACATCTATCTTGGTTGAAATGATGCCGTCTATCAGATACTCTGGAGGCATATACCCACTGCATATCAAATCAAGAGTTTATACATTATCCTTCTCCTACCTATATAACACAATTGTCACAAGATAACTTATGGGCTCACCGTGTTCCAACCACTCTACTTGTATTTGCTTCTGATTCATTGATCCCAAATAACTTAGCCATGCCAAAATCTGATATTTTTGGCTTCAGGTAGTCATCTAGCAAGATGTTACTGGCTTTTAGATCTCTATGGATTATCCTCAGCCTTGAAAACTTATGCAGATACAGAAGCCCCTGAGCAATGCCGTCAATGATTACAAAGCGATTGTTCCAATCTAGTAATCCTTTCTTCGTAGGATCTGTTAATAAATGAGTAGCAATAACCAAACAAAGACCAAGTTCATATGAATAGTGTACTATGTGTTAGTTCTTACCAAATAGAAAGAAATCCAAGCTATTATTAGGCATATATTCATATACAAGGATTTTTTCTTGTTTTTCAATGCAACACCCGAGAAGCCTGACAAGATTTGTGTGTTGAAGTTTGGCAATGAGCTCAGTTTCGTTCTTAAACTCCTTGTTTCCTTGCCCAGAGGTTCTTGACAGTCGTTTGACCGCAACCTCTTGCCCATCAACTAATTTGCCCTGTGAAATGCATCACATTTGGTTTAACTTAAATCATCTGATTATAGTACTTTGTTTGAAAGTTTACCTTATAAACTTCTCCAAAACCTCCCTTTCCAAGCTTATTGGTACTTGAGAAATTGTTTGTGGCAGATGAGATGCTTTGAAAGGTGAAATAATACAACTCAGTGTTCATATTCTTATCGGTTCGTACATAAATGTAGAAACGTCTCATGCGTCTCATCTGAAGCAGCAACAACTTCTTGATTTTCCTTGTGATCTCTAAACATTAACAAAGAAATACTTGTTAGATGGTTACAATGTCAGCTTTGGAAGTTATCATATGTACATTAACTAAAACTCCAAAATAAATTTCTTGAAGCAATACTTTAAGATTCTAGAAACTCATGCATCTAGCTCCTTTAAGATTCACTTGATAATTAATATATTGAAATTATTGTTTGATATATGATGGAAAGAAATATCATTTTTTGAAGGTAAATTTTTCATTAGAGAGTATTTCTTAATCAATCAATATAGGTTACATCTATGTAATGTTAGCAAGCAAAAATGATAATAGGATGATTTTTATCAAGTTGTTGAATCATAAGGGATTATTGTATTTATTTAAACGGAGAAAAAAGGTGAGGTTGTTACCTTTGAAGTCAATATTCTTGTATACCCAATAGCAAAGTAGGAGTACTGCTAAAGGTACAATCATTATAATCAACGCAATCCATGACTTATTCTTCTTCTTCTTCTCTTCTGCATATGATAAAAATGAACTCTTGTTCATGTGTACATTTTTTTTATTGTAGGGTACAATAACTTGCAGCATATTCTAACATTCACATGTTTATCATATACTATTTAATATGCCACGAACAATATATATTGCATAAGGCAGTGATGTTAATAGAAGGTGGGTTTCACTGCAGGTCTGCATGGAACCCGGCTTCTATTAAGCTTGATCTACACGAGCATTATTCCTTGTAATGGAATTATTTTCTAGGTGGTAACAGAACAAGTAGTATTAAGTCTACTAACCTCCATGATAATCGAAGGTGTAATAGTAATTATATACGCCATCTCTTCGTGGATTGTCTACCTTACGACCATAAGTCTTGCAGCCTACCCTGTTTCTTGTTGTGGCATAGGCCACACAAGAACAATTGCCCCAACATATTCTTTCACAATCATATAAGTTATAGCTTTCATTATATACATATTCATCTACGAAAGTATGACTATTGTATTGGTAGGGTTGTCGTGACCCAGGGTAATAATCATTCCTGCATTCTAGTTTTTCATACTCATCTTCAGCACAACCAGGTGGGTCATCAATGAAGTGGCAGTTGAGGTTTAAGTTTAGAAGTGAACCCGTAAGCTGACCATCTTGATGCATTCTCAGAGCTGGATATGAATCATATGTTCTTGTTAAATATGTGAAGGATTGCTCAGTCTCATTGGAAACATAATAGAGGCGCACTTCTGGACCAGAAGATTGTAGATCAGTGTTTTTAAATTCACCATTCTGCCACGGTCCACTCGTCCAGTGGACATTCCCTTGCCTTAAAATGACCATTTGACCTGTTCCATTAAGATCTACCACTAATTTAAACAACCCTTCGGCCGGTAGCTCATCATTTCGCCAAGAAGTCAGTGACCATCTGTGCCCGGTCTTGAGATTAACTCCCAGTTTCATTCCAGGTAGCAACGTGTCTGTTGGATAGTCAAAGCTTCGCCATAAAACCTGCTTAACTGACCCATCTGGATGCAGTTCTCTAAGCACCAGATTCCCTGAATCCAACAGCGTAACACTCGCATTGCGTATTACTAGTTGAGGTGGACTAAAGAGATCAACAACAGTGCCTCCACTAGATATGATGCTGAGCTTCCCATTGACATCTATGATGAGCTTTCCATATGTATCTGGGATCGGATTGTTTCTGTTAGCTACCCAAACCGCTGTGTTACTGAAGTGGTCAGATGTTGTCTCACTGAAGTCTCCCAGGTAACCGTATGTGATTCGGGCATATCTGCGTAGAAACCTTAATTCATCCATATAAAGGGATTTGATTTGTTTGTTTCTGTAGAATACCCCTAAGTAAGGACTCACTGTAGTGCCAAAGCTAAAGAACTTTAAACTGAAGACCCTGTTTGATGAAACCAATTCATCCCAGTCCTTGAGCTGTTGGCCTTGATGTAATGTATCTGTTTCTGAACAACAAGGATTGTTGAACAAAGAGCAAAGTAAAGTGAGAAAGAAGATGATCCATATGCTTCTGTTAGCCATTGTTTCAGGTTCAGTATTGTTTCACGTTAAGTTCAGGATGAGAAGCCATATTATCAAACTTCTTGACAGTTGACTCAAAATTTCACACCTTCTGTTTTAGTCAACAGAAATAGTCATCTGAAAGGGATCTTTTGATGCAATAAGAGCCTTATGGTTTATATTACGGTTAGTCAAGATATCATATTCATGGTGACGTTTTAAGTAGAAAACGCCAAAGGCAAAATACATGCATGAAAAGTGCAACAATATGCAAAAATAGAATTAAGTGCAAATGCACAACCAAAATGTTTCCTCGATGTTTGACCCATTCTTCATGTTCTATTTATAGTTTATTACATTTAGAGTAAATTACATTTTTCGTCCGGATGTGTTGGCTTAAATTACGAGTTTGGTTTCTGGGTCATGATTTTTACGGGTTCAGTCCCTCTAGACATTGTTTGCTTTTTAAATAAGCACATTTGACTTAAGGACGCTCGATTTAGGCCTTTTAGTGGTCTCACATGAGCAACACACGGAGGTATTTGAATAAAATCACACATGCCACAATTTTGATGCTCTAAAGATTTTTGATTATTACTTCCGTAACTGACTTCCTAATCATGGCTGAATTTGACCCGTCACATTGCTAAATCTTTAGGTCATACGATAATGTAATGATGATGATATACTCCAAATTTTCTCTAGTTTTTAGAGGAGGTTAAGCTGTTAATCGAACGAGATGGTGTTGAATTATTGGTAATGCTTCCAAAGGAGGTGTGATGCGTGCAAATAGAGATTTTCAATAAAGTTTTTGAACAATATTGAGTAGGTGTGTTATGCGTACATAAAGATTTTTAATAAAGATTTTACACAAGATTGAGTAGGTTTGATATGTGTACATAATGATGTTACATAATATTGAGCTTTTACATTTAGGAAATGATTTTTACTTCATCCCTGAGCAGTCGACCTTGATGTAAGGTATTTGTTTCTGAACAGCAAGGATTGTTGAACAATGACAAATTAAAGTGAGAAAGACGACGATGAATATGCTTTTGTTTACCATTGTATCGGTTTCAGTTCATGATGAGAAGCGATATTATTAAAATTCTTTACAGTTGACTCAAAGTTCCATACTTTTTGTTTAAGTCAACAGCTACAGTCACCTGAAAGGGATCTTTTGATGTAATAAGAGCCTTATGCTTTACGTTACTTTTAGTCAACATAAGACATCACATTCATGTTGAATTATAACTTATAAGAACTTTTTTTCCCGAAGACCGAAGTTTCCTAGATGTTTACCGATTTGTCCCATTCCATTTATAGATTATTATATTTAGAATATATTATGTTTTTTGTTTGGATGGTTTGGCTTAAATTATGGGTTTATGATTTTTATAGGTTCGGTACATATATGCCTATATGCTTTCGTAAATAGTTTATAGACTTAAGAATGCTCAAGTTGGGCCATTTAAGTAGAACATGAGGGTATTTGAGTAAAATCACACACATCTCGCGTTAAAGATTTTTTTATTATTACTTCTATGACCGACTTCCTAATCATGGCTGAAAATGGTGAGGAGAAGCTCACTGTAGTGACCCATCACACAGGGCTGGCAAAATGGGTACCTGTTTAGACACGATAAGACGTGTTTAGCAAAAAAAGTGCACTATGCATTTTTTTTACTTTTTTAAAATAATCAAAATTAGGAGTCTTGGATTTATCATTTCTTCTTCTTGATACCTAAAACATATAACTGTCACACTCAAACCACCAAATCTAAGTGTTAAATGTGTCGTTTTCATGTTTGATACTTGTGCTAATCGCGTCGTCTGTAACCTGTTAAACACGATATAACACGATTTTCCAGCCCTACCATCACATTGCTAGATCTTTAGGTCACACCGATAATGCCATAACTCATAATATACTTGTAAGGTTTCCTTTAAGTCTGATGCAAACCAAAACATCCAAAGTCTCTCTGCAAGCAATGCACTAAAGAACTGAAGTAGAATTGCTTCGGAAGTTTTACACCATGCACTAGAAATATTCTAAGTGTAAAATCTTCCGAAGCCAAGACCAATATCTTCCGAAGCCAAATATGAAGTCTTCCGAAGCCTCAGAGACAAAGTCTTCCGAAGCTTCATCTTATGAAGATAGATTTCTTCCGAAGATTTTTAGTAACATGCTTTATCTGATGTACTGTTCCATAAAGCTGGACATCTTTCCGTTGCATCTCTGTAAAGTCACCAACTTACATGAGTTGGTGAAAAGGTCCATGCTTTTGGTAACTATACATTGAGGTCTTGAGTCTGTAACTTTCTACTTTATATACTTTATCCTTTTTGTAATAGATAAGGATGTGAGCTATGGCATGTCATAGTCACAAGATCAAAAGGAAGATATACCTTTTGATTCTACAATTGATTTTGTTTGTATCTAGTCAATTGTATCCAGCTGTCTTTCAAAGTATAGCCGGCTGTAGGTTGTAGTATAAGTATTCCATGTTCTAGTATCTTTCTTTATGCTTTGTAACAGTTGTAATAGAACTTGAGAAAGCAATATACTGCATCCTTGAAACCCAATCTCTTGTTCTGTCTCTTACTTGTTACTTGTGTTCTTAGTATCATTATTGTGGTTAATCCAGTTTACTGTTTGATTAAGTTTGGTTAATCTCCTCTTTGTGTTGTTGTGTTGTAAGTGACAACGGTCCTGCAATTGGTATTAGAGCTTTTCAGGCTCTTGATATAAGATCTCACCATCTTAAGATCCCTCACACACACAAATACTAAACTTTCAAATGGCATCCATTTCAAAGACTGATATGGAAACTAGAACCATGAACAAGTCCCCACTGATCACTCTTGATGACTTTGATACTTGGTGTATGAGAATGGAAGGTTTCATCAGGTCTCTAGACTCAAGAATATGGGAGTCTGTTGAAAATAGACCTTTCATACCCAACACTCCTTCTGCTACTGGTGCTGGTATGATCCCCAAAGATGTGGCTAACTACTCATGAAGGCTAAACAGCATACAGCTGTGGGATGCACTAAAACTGATGTATGAAGGCTCCTCTGAAGCCAAGGAGAACAAGAAGGATCTCCTGAAGCAGCAGTTTGAAAACTTCACCTTCAAAACAGGTGAAACCATGACTCAGCAATACTTCAGGTATGTTAAGATAGTGGATACCCTTGTGGATGGAGGAGTTCCTCTTGAAAACAGAGACATTGTAAGGAAGTTCATGTCCTCACTTCCTAGGAAATGGACACACTATTGTGTGGTGATCAAGAGGACTGAAAATCTCAAAACTCTTACTCTGACAAAGTTATATGGGATTCTCAGTGGCTACCAGATGGAGATGAACATGCAAGGTTCACCTGGCAACTCCAACAATCAATTGGGTTCGGCCCTGCATGTGGTTGAAAGGGATAGCAAGAACCCCAACATCTCATATGCTACCCTGACAACTCACCAAAGGGTCTTTCATCAGCTTCCCAGAGACACCCAGGGAGAACAACACTCAAGGTAGCCCATTCCAAGAGACAAGCTCTTCTCAAGCCTTTGTGTCTTCTGATGAAAGTTATGGTAATTCTCTTTTCACTCTTGAAGACCTGGATTGTATCCATCCAGATGATCTGGAATATATGGAAATAGTCCAGCAGATGGCTCTTCTCACTCATAGAGCCAAGAAGTTCTACAAGAGAACTGGAAGGAGGTTTCCAAGCAATGCAACCAGTGGAAAGTTTGGCTTGGATAAAAGCAAAGTCAAGTGTTACAACTGTAACTTGATGGGCCACTTTGCTAGAGAGTGTAAGGCACCTAAAACAAATGGTGGCCAAGCACAAAGTAGACCAAACTACACTGACAAAGCCCCTCAGAATGAGAAGCCAAAGCAACAAGCTGCTGTTGCTGTTGAAGAAGGAGGCTTTGACTGGAGCTTTCAGGTGGAAGATGCTTCTCCAAACCAAGCACTAATGGCAGATCATGATGAAGCCAAGGTATTGGAACATCTCTGTACTCCTGAATGCATTGCTAAAGTTAACAGATACAAGTCCTATAACTTGGAGATGAGATCTGATCTTGAGTCCTTAAACATTTTAAAATCTGATTTTAGAAAGTCTGAAATTGATTATAAACTAAAGATAGAGGACTTAGAGAAAATCAATTCAGTTCTAAAACATGAGCATACAGATTTTAGGACTCAAATTAAAGATCTCATAACCAACCTGACTGAGTGCCAGGCTGAGCTTGTGATCAGCAAAGCCAGGGCAGAAAAGAGTGTTCTTGAAGAAGAGACCTTCAAGAACATGATATCCTCATCCCTGCACAACAAGGTATGTTATCAAAATAGACAGGGACTGGGATAAAATGAGATAGCTCCTCCACACACAATCTTGTCTGTAAGATCTCCTAGGTGTGGAACTTGTGAAGATGAGCTTCCTCTCATAGATCCTATAAGTGAAGAGGATGAAGAAGAGATAGTGAAGAATTCCTCTGGGAAGAGTGAAGAGGAGGATTCTATGAAGGGCCACTATCCTTCTGAGGAGAAGAAGACTACTGTGATGACCAAGTCAATGAGAAAGAACTTGATCAGGAAGAGCAAAAGAAAAGCAAGAAAGACCCAAGAGATCAAGGCTACTTTTGACTCTAAGCAGAAACAAGTTTTTATCTCTGCAGGGTTTGAAGTAGTAAAGACTGAAGACATCAACCAAAACTCTTCAGCTAAGAGTTCTGGTTCTTGTTCAAATCATCTCAGTACCAAGAAGAAGACTGATCTGTTGTGTACCACTGCTGCACAGCCTGGACCATCAAACTCCAAGAACAGTTCCCAGCCCATAAGAACTGTCTCAGCATCTGCAAAGATGAAGGTGGAGAAGGGATGTGACCAAAGACAGTCTTGCTCTCATAAGGAGACTCTTGTGAAGAAGAAAATGATGTGTGTCATGTGTGAAAGTACCTCTCACATTGCTAAGGATTGTCCATACAATCCTAAAAGTACTGTCCATATGACCAAGACAAAGACTTCAAAGAGTTTTAAGAAGATTCAAGCTTCGGAAGGAAAGTCTGTTCCTTCGGAAGCTCCAAATCAAAGAAGAAGGCAAATGGAAAATTACCTTCAGAAGAGAAGTTGGTCTCGAAAGAAAGGAATTCTTTCGAAGCACTGAAGTCTGCTGCAGTGACTGCAGAATCTTCCGAAGGTTCAGTCATCAAAACTTCCGAAGTCCCAAAAGCTTCCGAAGTTCTGAAGGTCAAGTCCAAGACTCCAATGGTGGTGTGGAAGTCTAAGAAAGACCAAGTGACTGAAGTTTCTCCATCAACAACAGCTCAAGATCCTTCTAGCACAACCATAGGATCTATACTGTTGCATTACCTTCTATTACACTTAGTGAGCCCAAGACAAATAAGGCTTGGGTTTCCAAATGTAACTAATTATTTTCTTTGTGCAGGAACAGCTCAAGACAAACAAGAATGTCTGGATCATTGATAGTGGCTGTTCCAGGCACATGACAGGCAATAGGTCACTACTCCATAACTTTAAGAGGATTGATGGAGGACCAGTTGCTTTTGGAGGAGATGAAGGTGGTTACATTTCTGGAAGGGGCAAGGTCACAAATGGTAAGCTCAACATTGAAAAGGTAAACTTTGTCAAGGAGCTTGGGTACAATCTTCTGAGTGTATCCCAATTTTGTGATCAGAGTCATAACATGCTCTTTACTGAGCATGAGTGCATTGTTCTCAAGCCTGGAGTGGTCATTTCTCATGAGCACATCCTGCTTAGAGCCCCCAGGAAAAGGAACATGTACAAGATGGACTTGCAAGAAACATCTCCCTCCGAAGAAGTTTCATGCTTTCTGTCTAAAGCAAGTAGTGATGAGTCTTTCCTATGGCATAAAAGAATGTGCCATGTAAACTTTAAGAACATGAATAAACTAATTAAACATGATCTGGTAACTGGAATGCCAAAGAAAGAGTTTACAAGTGATGATCATTGTGTTGCATTGTCACACCCCAACCTTGACGGCGGAAACGTCGAGGTGTGAGGGTTAAGATTGTTCACAGCCACATAACGCTATTATTAAATCCCAAATATATTATTCATAAGCTTTCAAAATTACAATACAAGCATAAGTCTCAATAATGAAATAAGTTTCAACATGAAATAACAAACATAATCATTTTGTTTATTAACTAGGTCCAAGTCCTAGAATATGCCAGCAACATAAGTTCACTTCAAAACTTGGGGGTTTTCCTGAAACATGATAAAAATAAAAGGTCAACTATAAATTGTTGGTGAGTTTCCAAGGTTTTCATACATAATATGAAAATGGTTACAAGTAGCAATTCATGTCATAGGTTATAAGCTAGTAAGGTTATAGAACACATATCGTTACAACCAAACCTCGACTTGATTACAAGTATAAAAGATTGGCTAAGTGTATTTGGTTCCCTAGTGCACAAGCGTACAGCCCCTAGGAGTCGGCAATACCTCGACTTTAGCACCAAATAGGCTTGTCAGGCCCAAAGATCTAAGACGTCGCCAGGCTAGCAATAGTTAATGATTGTAAACAAACTATGTATCTCATATAAACACTTACAACACACAAATAACCATGACAAAATAATAAGATGAATTGCATGTGCTTACAAGTCTCAAACGTTTACAAGTGTACGATGTATAAGTATCATGTTTCACCCCAAAATAGTGTGAAATAAAGTAAAAAGGGGACAAGGAAAACTCACATGGAAATAAGCATTTCAAGATGATATAAAAGATTACAAGATAAATCCCAAGTGTCCATTACAAGTACCTAAATATATAATTTACAAGATGAAGATTAAGATTAATATATTGATTAATGTTTAAATAAGAATTAGGGTTTCAATAGATTTAGGGTTTTGATGAGTAACTATGTTTATAATGGTAATGATAATAATTTAAACGAGGTTCCAAATGATTTCTTTTACAAGTTGTTCAAACGTATTGATTCCAAAATAAGGTTCAATAATAAGATTATCAATTAGACATGAACTAGGGTTTCAATTTGGATTTGGGGGTTTAAATAATAAAATAATGAATCGTTTATGTTTTGGTTTAATAATCAATTAAGTCCAAGAATGATTAAAAAGGTCTCAATAATTTAAATTATTGATTTAATAGAAATTAAGTATAATATGTAAAAAGAAATAATTAATTTAATAATTAATTATTTGATGAAGAGAATTTATTAAATACTTATTTAAGTAATCTTAAAATATTTAAAATCATTTTATAAAATGATTTATTATAAAGATCTTATAATACAAGATAAAAATAAAGTATAATATATTATTTTATTAGTTCCAAGAATTTAAGCAAAAGTTTAATAATAAGTTTATTAAGTATAACATGGTTACATGATTAATTATTTAAAAACTATTTGAATAGTTAATATGTAAATAAATAGGGTTTTGAAATAATTCTAATTTGAATCATAATATATTTATATCACATAATGACTAAATATAATTTTATAATCTTTTTATTCTTTTAAAAAGAAAATAAATTGGATATTATAAGTTTAACAACCTTTAAAAATTAACCTAATAATTTCAGAAATACTTTAGTTAACAAAATAATATTTTATTTAAATTTAACAATATAATACAATTTTCTGAATTATAAAGAATATTAAAGAAAACTATTAAAAATAATATTTAATTATTTAAATTTGGAAAATTAACAAAAATGATTTGATGTCTTTAAAAATAATACAAGTTTACAAAACCCATTGTTATAGTTATTAAGAATTTTCCACAATTAATTTAAGGGCTAAAAAGCCTTTAAAAAAAATATTGCAGGAGGCCGGGTTCGAACCCGTGACCTCTTGCATACTAATGTGAGTTGGTAACCGGTTGGGCTAAAGCCCAGAATCTGTTTATAAATGAAAACTAATTAATAAAAGCAATAATTAAATAATCCCCAAATCACTCAAGAACCCTAGAATGTTCTTGGACCAAATTGAACATCAAATCGTTGATGTTAATAAAATTAAGCTTAGGGCTTTTGATTAGCATCTGAAATCGATTAAGAAGGTATGTTTAATTTACCCGATGGTTGATCGATTCCGATAGCATGAGTCGAAGAACACCCGCGACCAATAAGGAACTTGATTGTTGATCAAACGACGATTACAAGCCAATTCGCTGCACAGGTAGTTTCTAATGGATTCAAGGGTGGAAAGCCCTCTGTCAATTTTAGGTTAAAATGTTTCGAAGGCCACTATCGACCATATTGCAGGTCCGAAAGAAAGATGTTGATTGATGATGATGATTCTGTGTTTTTCGTATGAAATTAGGTTGGATAACTGTTTAAGACTAGTTAAACGTGCGATTACAAACCATTTAATTTGCTTATTATTAAGTATTAATGATTGAACGGCTCGATTGTTGAAGACGACGGTTACTCGAGACATTCGAGTTTGTAACCGCGATTTAAACACGATTAAAGGTGGTTAATGGTTCGAAACTGATGCAAGAGGGTTTTATAACGGTTTAATTGCGTTGAATCGAGCGTTTTGAAAGTCTTTGGTGTTCGCCGGAGTCGGCCGGAGAGTGGCCGGACTCTCGGCCGGAAACACGGGGGTTGAAAGGGGAGATTGGTTTGGGTTTCAAAAGTTTACACATTTGGTCCCTGCGGTTTTATTCTTTTTATTTTATGCACAAAGTTATCTTTTGAAATTAACAATTTAACCCCTGGACTTCAATTAACTTTAAGTTTTAATCATATCAAGTTAAATAACTTCTATAAGTTATTATTATTATTTTTAGTACTATTATTAGTAATATTACTACTATTTTGGTTATTATTATTATTATTATTATTATTATTATTATATTATTATTATTATTATTATTATTATTATTATTATTATTATTATTATTATTATTATTATTATTATTATTATTATTATTTTTAATATTATTAGTAATAATAACAATAACATTGTTATTATTATTTTAATCACAATTATTTTTTAAAGATTTTTGATACATTAAGTTAAGTTTTATAATATTAAGTAAACATTATAACACTTATAATGTTATTGTTATTTATTAAATTAATTTGTTAACCACCAAATTAATTATGAAGCATAATAAACCCTCAATGTTTCTCAAAAAGACATAAAAGATCCTTTTATAAACTTAACGAAGTTACCCTTTTTAATTAACAAAAATACGAGATGTTACATGCATGCCTGAAAGGGAAGCAACATAAGGTATCTCACAAGCCTAAGGAAAAGAACTCCATCACTACTCCCATACACTTATTACATATGGATATCTTTGGCCCCACCAGTGTAATGAGTCTAGGAAGGACCTCTTACTGTTTGGTGATCATAGATGATTTTACAAGATTTACTTGGGTTTTCTTTCTTAGAACTAAGGATGAGACCCCTGAGATTCTGAAGAATTTCATCTTAAAAATTGAGAATCAAAGTGATCACAAGGTCAAAATCATAAAATGTGATCAAGGGACTGAATTCAAGAATCAAATCCTTGATACATTTTGTGATGAAAAAGGTATTACAAGGCAATATAGTGCTCCCAGGACTCCTCAGCAAAATGGTGTTGCTGAGAGAAGAAACATGACACTAATTGAAGCTGCAAGAACTATGTTGTCTGACTCTAAACTGCCCATCACCTTCTGGGCAGAGGCAGTAAACACCGCTTGCTATGTGCAAAACAGAGTTTTAGTAGTTAAGACACATGGTAAGACTCCTTATGAACTTTGGCACAAGAGAAAATCTTTCATTGTTTTCTAAGGTCATTTGGATGTCCTTGCACCATCTTGAATACCAAAGATCAAATTGCCAAGTTTGCTGAGAAATCAGATGATGGACACTTCATTGGATACTCTTCTAAAGCTAAGGCTTATAGAGTATACAATCTCAGAACTAGAATTGTTGAGGAGTCAGCCAATGTGACTTTCAATGAACACACACCCTATGTGGCTGGTTCTGGTCCTGATTGGCTATTTGATCTTGATTTAGTTACCAACTATTTTAACAAATCTTGTGAGAATGTTTCAGGATCTGCAGAGAATTTATATACAAGTGATCCTGATCCAAGATTTGAGCTAGGAAGACCTTCAACTCATACATCTTCAGCTCCAGTTGGAACTACTTCAGCAAATGAGGTTTCTATCAGCACTACAATGACAAATTCAGTTGATACATCTGGGGTGCTTTCAAATTCCAGCTTAGAGGCTCCACAACCAGACAAAGATACCTCAACTGTGGAAGACAACAATGGTTATGGTAAAAGTGATCAAGAATTCCTTGATGCTAATAACCACACCATAGATGACAACATCAGTGATGTCACAAACTTATTGGTTTCAAGTAAATCTTGATAAGTGTGGAGATGTGGAGGGTGAATCATCTATGCCAGATCTAAATTTTTCAAATTTAGATCTTTCACAGCAACTTGCTGTGATCCCTCAGCTTAGGATCCACAAGTCTCACCCCACCACAAACATCATTGGAGATGTTGTCACAGGGGTAAGAACAAGAGGACAAACCCATGAAGCAAATGTTTGTCTTCACTCTTGTTTCTTATCCCAGATAGAGCCAAAGAAAGTTGATGAGGCTCTAAAGGATGGAAGTTGGCTTGACAAAGCTCTTTATGGGCTGCATCAGGCACCAAGGAAGTGGTATGAGACATTGCCTGAGTATTTTTATAAACATGAATACAGGAGAGGTACTATAGATGGAACTCTCTTCATCAAAGGACAGGGAAATGACTTATTGCTAGTTCAAGTGTATGTAGATGACATCATCTTTGGTTCAACTCAATGTTTTCAGAACCGGATCGGACGTCGAACCGGACGCCTTACTGGTTTGGTGGTCGGACCGGTCGGACCGGTTGGACCGGATTTAACTATATTTTAATTATATTTATATATGTAATTAAATATTTGTTGGAAATAACTAATAAGGGTGTGAAAGGGAGTCTCTCTAAGACCCTTGTCCCACATTGGTGTGACAAATGAACCATTATGTGTTTGTATGTGATAACAAGGTGAAAGGTATTGAATGTCTTTATGATACCTTTTACACCATGACCTACCCACGCGCAGGGGGGGGGGTGCAAAAACGGGTTTCTGGATGAAAAATTTGGGTCGCCCACGCACGACATGCGGACACGAATGCCGTTCGAAATAAACCGGGTCCGCGTGAAGCCGGATTTTTGCTTTTTTTGCTCTTCATTTATGGTTTAACACCTCGTTTTTACCCACTAAAACAAAAACCAAAAAAAAAAACAACCAAATCCGGCCAGAACCGGTCCGGTTCTCCCGGTCCGACCACCAACTCGGGACGAACCAGCCGGTTCAACGTCCCAAAAACGAAACACCCATGACCGGACCGGACCAGGCACCGAATCCCGGCCGAACCGGTCGGACCGGCCGGTCCGATCCGGTCTTAACAACATTGGTTCAACTAATCCAAAGCTCTGCAAGGACTTTGAGAAGCTGATGAAAGACAGATTTGAAATGAGTGCAATGGGAGAACTCAATTTCTTTCTGGGAATTCAAGTGCAGCAAGTTGAAGATGACATCTTCATAAGTCAGTCAAAGTATGTTCAGGACATACTCAAGAGGTTCAACATGACTGATTGTAAGATTGCTAAGACACCCATAGCTAGAAACCACTCCCTTGGACCTGATCTTGAGGGGGAGTGTGTAGATGTGTAACACCCAGTTACTTCTAGAAAGGAAAGAAAGAATAATACATGAAGAATAAATGAAAGAAAAGCAATAAAGTCCAAGTAGAGGGACTAAAAGTGTCCAAAAGGACAAATCTTTGAAAAAGTTGGTGTAAAGGTGGGCATGGCCGCCCGCCCTCACTTCACATCATCATCTTTCTTCGGTTTTAGAGAGAGAGCAGAGGAGTTCTCGGCTGAAGAAAAAGAAAAAGAAGAGAAGTCGAATTCAAGGTAAGAATTCGTGATTTTTATGTGTTTATAACGGGTTTTATCCCGGTTATATGCTTATGTGCTTATGTGTTGTGTATGTGCTCGGGTGTGTGTGTGTGTGGTGTTGTTTTTAGGTGTTTGAACTCATTGCAAGCGGGTTAGAAAGAAAGAAACACCCAAGTTGCATCAGGTGAGTTTCTAGACCCCGGTTTCTACTTGTTTTAAACATCTTTGGGGCTGAAAATGTATTTGAAACGTTTTTACAAGTTTATGTATGTTTACCCGTATGTATTATACATGTTAAATGTTGGTTCTTGAATGTTTATAGGTTGTTCATGTTTAGAATAGCCATGTTAAGTTTAGATGGGTTTGATGATTGGGTTTGAAAACATACTAGGAACATGATATATAGAAGGTTCATACGCCTGAAAATGCCATAGAATGAATTAAGTGTAATCCATGCGCCTAAACAGTAGCCCATGCATCTAAAATTACTTTAGAAATGTTTTAAGTATAGCCCATGCGCCATCCATGCGCCCAAAGTGGCCCATGCGCCTAAGTGGCCCATGCGCCTGAGTGATCCATACGCCTAAGTGTCCATGCGACTGAATGGGTCATACGCCCCAATAGTACCCATGCGTCCGAATGGCCATGCGACTAGGTGTCCATGCGCCTAAGTTTCCATGCGCCTGAAATAATCCATGCGCCTAAGTACCCATACGCCTAAACAGGGCCCATGCGCCCAAATAGTGCCATGCGCCTAAACCCTTAGAATTTAATACAAAATGTTTGGGAGTCTGTGCCTTTAGGGTTTTAACCGAGGGTTGACTAGGGCTTATTAATGATGGGTTTCATGCATGATTATGATTGATTATGATTGTCTTATGATTGTTCCTTATTATTATTATTGCTATTATTATTATTTCTTATAGAATGTGACTTTACGTGGTATGTTTATTATCGTAACGTAAATTATATTGTAATAATAAAGAGAAAGAGCAATAAAGAAAGAAGAGGAACATTAATAAAATGTTAACAAGTCTTGCAAGCTTATAGGAGGTACACGACCGTGTTGTCGTTAGCTCAACTGTGCTGTGGGTTAGCTACCCTATTATGCACACAGGGCCAGTCTTGGAGATTGGCAGGACCCTTGTAGCGAACCCTGGGTAATTGGGTCGGCCTTGTATACAGTACACAACACCCTTTCGAGGGATACAATTGACCCTTTTGACGGATATAGTTTACCCTTTCGAGGGATATAGATGGCCCATCACCCGTTTTCCATCGCGCATATAGTTGGGGTATTGCTCATTGGTCCATACAGACAGTGAAAGATAAAGATAAAAGAAAACAAAGTAAACAAGGCATACAGTAAAGAGATCGAACAGTATTTGTTCGAACAGTAAAGAGTTGTATTTTTAAAAGAAAAGAGTATTTTCATATACATCATACAGAAAGTATTTTATTACTATAAAACTAGAACTCACTCAGCAACGCTGACTTTTATACATTTTCAGTTGGCAGGTAATTATTGCTGAGGATGGCACGAGGGTAAAGCTACTCGGCAGGGAAAGACTGACATCCATTCATAACTATTATTTCTGTTGTTTTGTAATGCAATTAAATGGTTCTTTTGTATTCGATCAAACAATAGTGTATTGCTTAACAACAGGGTTTAATGGAATGCAATGAATGGTTTTTGTTAAAATGACTCCGCTGCTTAAGTTTGTAAATTTATAACGTTTAATGTATTTAACGCTGTGAATGACAAACTGTGAGGTCTCCGGGGACGGGGCCTTACAAGTTGGTATCAGAGCCAAAGTTTAAGAGAATTGGGTTGAATAAATTTTAAAACCTAAACCTAAACTGAAAATGGGACAAATGAGGGATGTCAGCCCGAGTAGCTACGTGCCATCAGGTATGTCTTTTCTTAATGTTAACTGATATTATGTGTGCATGCTATTTGATTTATGTGTTCTTAGTAGATTTAGATACTGATTAAGTCAGGATAGGAAATGCTTGGGGTATGAAGAGTAAAGTAAGTGGCTAATCACAACTAGCCACTATAATTAGGGACATACTATACTTAACATAAACTAAGTTATTACCTTGAATGACCGCATTAGTGTTTGAATCTTATAGGGTGCTTTAGAGGATGGCTGGCGGTAGATCTTCAAAGGCCTCTCGTGGTGGAGGTCACGGTGCTGCTCCGCGACCTAAGAGAGCGAGACCCAGAGTCGAGAAGGTGGTTCATGAGGGACTAGAGACCCCTCATCCGGAGAGTGGCGATGAAAGTGCCAATCTGAGAGCCTCAGTAAAGGAGGCTGTGGTGGAAGAGGTTCATCAGGTCATGCAGACGATTCTACCGTCTGTGATGACCGAAGTGATCAAGGCATTAAAGGAAGGTGAACGAAACAGGTCCTCGGGAGGACGGGAGCAACCAGAGCCGGAAACGGTTCTCTCTGATGACGAGGAGGAGGAAGAAGAAGAGCCTGCGCCGGAGGCGACCCGAGGCTGTAACTATGGGGCGTTTATGAGATGCAAGCCCCCTACTTTCGACGGAAACGTCACTGCGGCTGCTGCTCACCGGTGGGTGAGGGAAATAGAGGCCGTTCTCGATATCAGTGAGTGTCGTGAAGATCAGAAGGTGAAATTTGCTACCCACTCTTTTGTGGACTCGGCTTTGTGTTGCTGGGACAACATTGTCCAAGCCGAGGGTAACAGGGCCATTGGGAGAATGCGATGGCCTGAACTGAAGAAGTTAGTGATTGAGGAATTCTGTCCTCACAGAGAGATGGATAAGGTAGAAAGAGAGTTCCTGCAGCTGGAGGCGGGAACGATGACACACCAGCAGTACACCACTAAATTTAAGGAAATGGCGCGACTTGTGCTCGATCAAGTGACACCACTGTCATGAAAGATTAAGAGATACATCCAGGGGCTGCCGACGGATATCCGTAGGCATATGATTGCCGCCCGGCCGAGCACTTTTAGATCGGCAGTTGATTTGGCTGATAGATTATATGACGAGCGCGAGGTGTTGGTGGTTGAAGTGAACAAGAAGGATGGAGGTGACCGTAACTGGAATGGGAAACGGTTTGGACGTGGTGGAGCCGCTCCAAACAATTAGGTGGCGAAGGTGGGTGACCGACGTGTGGTCACAACTAGTGCAGAACGGAAGAAGTGTGGCAAATGTGGAAGGGAGCATACTGGTGAGTGCAGGATGGGGATGAACGTATGCTTCAGGTGTGGTCAGCCTGGCCACATCGCTAGAGACTGTAAGAAGCCAAGGGCGGAGAGCTCGGGAGCGGGGAATAAGAAGCCGGAGGAAGGAGGGCAGAGGGCAAGTGCTAGAGCTTACACTATGACCCGGGAGGAAGCCATAGCTGATCCCGATGTTATGTCAGGTATGTTTCTACTAAACCAAATTTATGCCTCTATATTGTTTGATTCCGGTGCTAGCAGGAGTTTTGTTTCCACTACTATCTGTGCTAAGTTGCCTGTTAGTAGTAGAAAGATTAGTGAACCATTCGATGTAGAAACTGCCATTGGTAAGTCCACTAGAATTACTGATGTGATAGAGGACTGTGCCATAGAATTAGAAGATCATAGGTTCGCTGCTAGGTTGCACGTGATACCCCTAGGTGGATTTGATGTAGTACTAGGGATGGACTGGCTAGCAACCTATGAAGCAAACATCGTGTGTCGCAAGAAGATGAGTCGATTAGTTGCATCCGATAAGAGTTTGGTTACGATTCATGGAGATCGCGTTACTACGATCCCGAAGATGATTTCGATGGTGGTGGCGGGGAAGTGCATGAGACGTGGATGTAGCGCCTACTTGGCATATGTAAAAGATGTGGATGCGTTGGTACCGCAATTATCCGAAGTACCAGTGGTGTGCGACTTTCCGGACGTATTCCCGGAAGACTTACCCGGTGTGCCACCGGACCACGAGATTGAGTTCCAAATTGATCTGATACCCGGTGCTCAACCCGTTGCCAAAGCACCGTATCGGTTAGCTCCGACAGAAATGAAAGAGTTGATGGAGCAGTTGCAAGAGCTGCTCGATAAGGGGTTCATTAGACCGAGTATCTCTCCCTGGGGTGCTCCGGTCCTGTTTGTGAAGAAGAAAGACGGTAGTATGAGGATGTGCATTGACTACCGAGAGCTAAACAAGTTGACGGTGAAGAACCGATACCCCTTACCAAGAACTGATGATATGTTTGACCAGCTTCAAGGTTCCAGTTGGTTTTCAAGAATAGATCTACGATCTGGTTACCATCAATTGAAGGTGAAGGAACAAGACATTCCTAAGACAACTTTCCGTAAGCGTTATGGACACTACGAGTTCCTCGTTATGTCTTTTGGTCTAACTAACGCGCCAGCTGCCTTTATGGACTTGATGAATCGAGTGTGCCGGCCAATGTTGGATAGATCAGTGATTGTGTTCATTGATGATATCCTGATCTACTCGAAGAGCGAAGAAGAGCATGCCGGTCACATTCGGGAAGTGTTGGAGACATTAAGGAGAGAGAAGTTGTATGCTAAATTCTCCAAGTGTGCGTTCTGGTTGCGTGAGGTTCAATTCTTAGGTCATGTGATAAATCCCGAGGGGATTATGGTAGACCCCACAAAGGTGGAGGCAGTGATGCAATGGAAGTCTCCAAAGACGCCATCCGAGATTCGTAGTTTCTTGGGTTTGGCGGGCTACTACAGAAAATTCATCCAAGACTTTTCCAAGATCGCTTCTCCACTAACCAAGTTGACCCGTAAGGATGTGAAGTTCGTGTGGAGTCAAGAGCAAGAAAAGGCTTTTGAGGAGTTGAAGGCAAGATTGACCCAAGCCCTGGTCTTGTCATTACCCGAAGGAAGCGAGGATTTGATGGTTTACTCAGATGCTTCCTACTCAGGGTTAGGTTGCGTGTTGATGCAGCGAGGTAAGGTGATAGCCTACACATCCTGACAACTGAAGGTGCATGAGATTAATTATCCTACTCATGACCTGGAGTTAGCAGTAGTGGTCTTCGCACTAAAGATTTGGAGGCACTATCTATACGGGACGAAGTGCACCATCTTCACTGACCACAAGAGCTTGAAGTACTTCTTCGAGCAAAAGGATCTGAACATGAGGCAGAGACGATGGTTGGAGCTGATAAAGGATTATGATTGCGAAAACCATTACCATCCGGGCAAAGCCAACGTGGTGGCTGATGCCCTTAGCGGAAAAGAGAGGCCCGAGCCGATTCGGGTGAAAGCATATCAACTGATCATGACCTCTGATGTGATGAAGCAAGTTAAAGAGTTTCAAGATGAGGCACTAAAAGAAGATCATCTTAACTCGGAAAGAATGAGAGGTCTAGTTGGGGAATTGGGTGAAAACACACTTGGTGTTAAAACTCGATTTGGACGAGTGTGGATTCCTCGTTTTGGGGATCTACGTGTGAAGATTGTGGATGAAGCTCACAAGACTCGATACTCCATTAATCCTGGTGCCACGAAGATGTATCAGCATATGAAGAAAGATTATTGGTGGCCGGGTATGAAGCGTGATGTGGTGGAGTATGTGAGTAAGTGCCTTACTTGTTTACAAGTGAAGGCCGAGCACCAAAAGCCGTATGGGAAGATTCAACCTTTAGATATACCGGAATGGAAGTGGGAGCACATCACCATGGATTTCATTACGAAGCTGCCGCGTACTCCGAAAGGGTACGATGCCATATGGGTGATAGTTGACCGTTTGACGAAGAGTGCTCACTTCCTACCGATCCGCGAGACATATTCATCCGAGAGGTTGGCTGACCTGTTCATCAAGGAGATTGTAGCTCGTCATGGTGTGTAGGTGTCCATCGTTTCTGATCGGGACACTCGGTTTACCTCTAAATTTTGGAAGAAATTCCACGACGCCATGGGGACGAGATTACACATTAGCACGGCTTATCATCCCCAAACTGATGGTCAGTCAGAAAGGACCATTCAGATATTGGAAGACATGATTCGGGCATGTGTGATTGATTTTGGGGGAAGTTGGGATGACCACTTACCGTTAGCTGAATTCTCGTACAATAACAGTTATCATGCCAGTATTGGCATGCCACCATACAAGATGTTATACGGTAGAATATGTAGGACACCCGTATGTTGGGGAGACAATGGGCAGAAAGAATTGGGAGGTGTCGAGGTGATCGAGGCTACGACCGAGAAGCTAGAAAAGATTAAGGCCTTTATGAAGGCAGCCAAAGATAGACAGAAGTCGTATGCCGATAAACGACGCAGACCGATCGAGTTCCAGGTGGGTGACCGGGTTATGTTGAAGTCTCACCTTGGAAGGGAATCATCTGATTCAGGAAACGAGGTAAGCTAAGTCCGAGATATATAGGCCCTTTCCGAATTATTGCTCGAGTTGGGGAGGTGGCCTATAGATTGGAGTTACCAGAAGAGTTAAGTGGAATTCACCCAACATTCCATGTATCTCATCTGAGAAAGTGCTTAGCCGATGAAGACATGATTGTTCCACAGGAAGATATCGAGGTAGACGAAAGGCTCAATTATGTGGAGCAACCAGTGGCAATCATCGATAGAAAAGAGAAGAAGCTGAGGAATAAAGTGGTTCCTCTTGTGCGTGTACAGTGGAAGCACAGGAAGAGATCCGAATCTACATGGGAGACTAAGGAGGAGATGAGGCAGCATTATCCTCATCTGTTCAAGGAATAACAGGTTTTGGGGACGAAACCTATATAAGGGGGTTGGACTTGTAACACCCGGTTACTTCTAAAAAGGAAAGAAAGAATAATACAAGAAGAATAAATGAAAGAAAAGCAATAAAGTCCAAGTAGAGCGACTAAAAGTGTCCAAAAGGACAAAACTTTGAAAAAGTTGGTGTAAAGGTGGGCATGGCCGCCCATCTTCACTTCACATCATCATCTTTCTTGGGTTTTAGAGAGAGAGCAGAGGAGTTCTCAGTTGAAGAAAAAGAAGAAGAAGAGAAGTCGAATTCAAGGTAAGAATTCGTGATTTTTATGTGTTTATAACGGGTTTTATCCCGGTTATATGCTTATGTGCTTATGTGTTGTGTATGTGCTCGGGTGTGTGTGTGTGGTGTTGTTTTTAGGTGTTTGAACTCATTGCAAGCGGGTTAGAAAGGAAGAAACACCCAAGTTGCATCAGGTGAGTTTCTAGACCCCGGTTTTCTACTTGTTTTAAACATCTTTGGGGCTGAAAATGTATTTGAAACGTTTTTACAAGTTTATTTATGTTTACCTGTATGTATTATGCATGTTAAATGTTGATTCTTGAATGCTTATAGGTTGTTCATGCTTAGAATAGCCATGTTAATTTTAGAATAGATGGGTTTGATGATTGGGTTTGAAAACATACTAGGAACATGATATACAGAAGGTTCATACGCCTGAAAATGCCATAGAATAAATTAAGTGTAATCCATGCGCCTAAACAGTAGCCCATGCACCTAAAATTACCTTAGAAATGTTTTAAGTATAGCCTATGCGCCCAATAGTATCCATGCGCCCAATAGTATCCATGCGCCCAAAGTGGCCCATGCGCCTAAGTGGCCCATGCGCTTGAGTGATCCATACGCCTAAGTGTCCATGCGACTGAATGGGTCATACGCCCCAATAGTACCCATGCGTCTGAATGGACATGCGACTAGGTGTCCATGCGCCTAAGTTTCCATGCGCCTGAAATAATCCATGCGCCTAAGTACCCATACGCCTAAACAGGGCCCATGCGCCCAAATAGTGCCATGCGCCTAAACTCTTAGAATTTAATACAAAATGTTTGGGAGTCTGTGCCTTTAGGGTTTTGACCGAGGGTTGACTAGGGCTTATTAATGATGGGTTTCATGCATGATTATGATTGATTATGATTGTCTTATGATTGTTCCTTATTATTATTATTATTGCTATTATTATTATTACTTATAGAATGTGACTTTACGTGGTATGTTTATTATCGTAACGTAAAGTATATTGTAATAATAAAGAGAAAGAGCAATAAAGAAAGAAGAGGAACATTAATAAAATGTTAACAAGTCTGGACCAAAAGAACCAGAGCCGGATCAGAAAACCTTTAAGTCCCACAGACGTCACAACAACTACTGAAGTCCACAACAGCTGAAGACAACAACTGATTACAAAGTCTGAAGACACAAGAACCAAGTGCTGAAGACAAAGTCTGAAGACAAGTGCTGAAGACAAAGTCTGAAGACAAGTGCTGAAGACAAAGTCTGAAGACAAGTGCTGAAGACAAAGTTGAAGTTTCACTCTTCTTCAGTAGTTGTGACGGTTTACTTTCAGTAGTTTTATATTTTCTCTTTTCAGTAGTTTTGTAAAACGACTGAAGAGCTTGTTCTTCAGTCGTTGTAGTATCAGTAGTTTCTTTTCAGTTGTTTTATGTTTTATACTTAGCACTCTGACATGTTCTCAGTAGTTGTGAACATTTCAGTAGTTTATTAAGTATTAGTTATTTTTGTACTAGATCTGCTAGTAATCACCATCCCGTGATTACAGCAGTGATTGCACTCTATATAAGGAGTGCCAACCTTATTGTAACTGTGAATGATTTAGCAATAATATTGGGCATTATTGAAACATTCCTTATCACAGAAAAATATTCTCTCGCATTTGTTTACAAGTAACAAACTCTTGCTATAATTTGACTAATTCTTCTTTTCATTCCGCTGCATTACACTCTAATACTTCAAACTTGTGATCGCTGATCCTGACAAATGGTATCAGAGCAGGTTAATCATTGATCGATCTAATAATTGATCATTGAAACTGCTCTTCAAGATCCAAGTTTGAGTGAATTAGCATTTTTTGCAAGAAACTGTTATAGAGATTGAATTTTCTGTGCTTTTAATCATTAATCATTCATCCTGAGACTTATTCTTGGTTTTCATTGAGTTTGTTGTGGTGTGTCTAAATTTTTTTTTGCTTGAATAAATTGTTTTTGGTCCAAAATGACTACTCCTTCCAATGATCCTCACAATACTGGTTCCTCAACCAAGCCTCCAATGCTGGTTAGGAATGAGTATAACATATGGCAACGTCGTATGCTCCATCACCTGTCTGTTAACAGCTCAGGTTGTTGGACATCAGTGGTACATGGTCCACACAAGCCTATGGTGAATAACCCGGAAACCAATCAAATGGTTCCGAAGAGGAAGGATCAATACTCAGATGAGGATAAGAAATTGTTTGAGATAGATGCAAAAGCTCATGGAATTCTGGCCATGGCACTACCCAATGAAATTTATTCTGGGCTAATGCATTATGAATCTGCCCATGACCTCTGGAATGCCTTGAAAGAACAATTTGGAGGAACAGATGAGGTCTTGGCAAATAATAGAGAGATCCTTGCCCAACAATATGAGACATTCTCTCATAGGAAGGGTGAGACACTGACTCAACAGTTTGAGCGGTTCTCTTGTTTGATCTCTGAATTGAAAATGGTCAAACATGAGTATACTAATATTCAGATGAATAACAGATTTCTCAGATCACTGCCTGAGAGATGGGATACATATACCATTGTCCTACGCTCCAGTGCAAATTTGGACAAACTATCTCTCACCCAACTTCATGGGAAATTGCTCACATTTGAGAGAGAGATAGAACAAAAGAGAAAACTGTCTTCATCTGGTAAGCTCACTGAGGACTTTGTACCAGGCAACACTGCTCTGGTTAGTCATGAGTCAGAATATGCTTCATCTGAATGCCAGTATGATGAGCATATTGATTTCTCTTCAAACATTTCTGATTCAGCATTTGTGAGTGTTGATAGTCAATTTTCTGGGTGTAATAATGACAATCTATGCTTCATCATGGATGATCTCAAGGGGATTGCTGATGATGACTTAGAAGAGATGGATATTTTGAGCCAAATGGCCTTGATAAATATCAGATCTCAGAAGTTCTACAAAGAACTGGAAGAAAGTTCCCAGGACTCTCTGGCAAAACCAAAGTTGGTTTTGACAAGAGTAAGTTGAGGTGTCACAGATGCCAAAGGCTTGGACACTTTGCTAGAGAATGTAGATCATCTGGATCTAATTCCTCTGCACCTTTTGTGACTTTTCCTAGCAATAGTCAACAAAACAAAGGGCAACATCCTGTCAATTCTAGTCATCAGTCTCAACTACAATCTCCTGCATATTTTGTTCCTCAGGGTCAAATGCCTTACCCTTACCCGTGTTATTACATGCCACACCAGTCAAGTTCAAGCTCCTATGGTACCAACCACAACCTCATGCACTCCCAGAACCTCAACCATCTCATCAACCCCTCAACCTCAACAACATAGCTTCTTCACCCCAGAAGTTGTTGATTGGAGCAGCTTGCCAGATGACATGTCTGGTCATGAACAACTGTTCACAAGTGCTGATCAACATGGTGGTGATAGTCCTTTTGGAATCTGGCACTTATGGCTCTGGAATCAACTGAGGGTTCCTGCTCAACTGCATCATCTTCACAGGTAACTCAGGTATCTTCAGAGGCTAAAGCCAAGTTATGTTCTGAATCTTGCATTGCTGCCTTTGTCTCTATTAGAGAGGCAAATGTAGCATTAATAAATGAAAAACTTGAGTTTGAGAAAACAATTTCCAAAAGACAAGCTGAGTATGAGTCTGCTCTTAATAGTAAAAATGATGAGATTTATAAGCTTAAATGCCAATTAAATGATGAAAAGGCTAAGCTAGAGGTTATTCTGGAAGACCAGAAAAGTCTTAAAGAAACCCTTGCAGTCACCCAAGTAGAGTGTGATCGATGGGTACAATCATGCAAAGGTTTTGAGATGCTTCTTAGTAAGCAATCAGCTTCCAATGTGAAGTTTGGCATTGGTTATAATCACACTGCTCCTCCTACAGATTTTGCTCCAAGAGTAGAGGTGAAATCTGATGGAGAAAGCAATAACCAATCCACCTCATCATGTGATTCACTTTTTGATAAAGCATCATCAAAAGTTGAAGTCAGCACTAAGCCCTCTCAGAACCTATCAGCTAATATTGATGGTTCAATTGCTGACACTCACATGATCAAAGAGTTGGTCAACTCAGGAGTTATTTCTGAAAGTCCTGAAAGGACTGGAGAGCAAGATTTAACTCCTGAAGTTCAAGCTCCAACTACTGACAGCACTGAAAAGAAGAAAACTGTCAGTAGAAAGAGTTTGAAGACTACTAAAGAGGAAGTCAAGAAAGCAAATAGTGCTTCCAAAGTACTGAAGAGCAAGTCTTCAGTAGTTTCATCCTCTTTAGTTGATGATCAACATAAGATGAAAAAGAAACCATGTGAAGTATGTGGTTTGTTTAATCATCTCACTGATGATTGTTGGTACAAAAGAGGATCCAAACTCAAACATAAAGATGAAATTAAAGAGAAAATGGTTAAAATGAAAAATGAGTTTAAAGCCACATTTGTACCAGCAACATCAAATCCTGTAATCCTTAAGTCCAAAAAGAAATCCAAAAAGGAAGGGGTTAAACAGGTAACAGCTGAGGTTGCTCAAAAGAAGAAGGTGCAACATAAGAACTTATCAAACTCCAGTGCTAATGTGTCTGAAGAGCTGAAAGCTTTATCACAAAATCAGACACAGCTGGTTATGATGGTTCAACATCTATTGGGAAGAGTCAACCAATTAGATGTTCCTATGTTGAATCCACAGAAAAGGAGGTCCAAGCCAAAGGATTCCTCTTCTTCCACCATCTTCTTCCTCTCAAGCTGTTATTTCCATAGCAAACTTGTTAGTCCACCATCTGTTGATGTGAATAGGCCCAAAACCAAAAAGGTTTGGGTCTCAAAATCTAACTAATTTGCTTTGTTCTGCAGGGTTCTTCAACATGCCACAGAGGCATCTGGTATGTAGACAGTGGAGGATCCATGCATATGACAGGAAACAGATCACTTCTTAATGACTACTCTCAAGGAAGAAGGGATTTGTATCTTTTGGCAATGATGCAAAGGGTTACATCATCGGCAAAGGCTTTGTTTCCAATGGGGAAATAAAGTTTGATGATGTTAACCATGTGGAAAATCTCAAGTACAACCTCTTGAGTGTCAGTCAAATGTGTGACAAAGGCCATGTTGCTCTTTTCACAAGTCAGAACTGCCGGATTCTGTCATCCAAAGTTCTGAGTTTGATTGACAAGGTGTTGGATAAACACACTCTCCTTAAGGCCAACAGGACAGGAAGAGTGTATGCCTTAGATCTTTCTAAGAAAATAGATCTCAAAGGCCATCCTTGCCTATTTTCCAAGGCTTCCCCTCAAGAATCTACACTATGGCATAGAAGGCTGGGTCATGTTAATCTCAAAAACATAAATCAGCTGATCAACCATGGTTTAGTAAGGGGATTGCCTATGAAGGAGTTTAAAATGTGAAGATGACTGCACTGCTTGTCTAAAAGGAAACAGCACAAAGTTTTCATTTCCTCCATAGAAGAACCTAAGTCCACAGCCTGCTTACAGCTTCTTCACATGGATCTCTTTGGTCCTGTGAGAGTGATGAGTATGGCTAAGAAGAAATACTGTCTAGTAATTGTGGATGATTACTCCAGATTTGTATGGACTTTCTTCTTGCATTCAAAGGATGAAGCACCTCAGAAGATTATCAACTTTGTGTTGTATGTTGAGAAGCAGTATTCCCTCTCAGTCAAGTGTATTAGAAGTGATAATGGAACAGAATTTAGAAACAATACACTTGATGAGTTCTACCTCTCAAAGGGAATCAAGAGGCATTTTAGCATTCCAAGAACTCCTGAACAAAATGGAGTAGTGGAGAGAAAGAACAGGACCCTTATTGAAGCTGCAAGGTCCATGTTGGCTGACTCTGGATTGCCAATGACTTTTTGGGCTGAAGCTATCAATACAGCTTGCTATGTACAAAATAGAGCTCTAGTGAATAAGAGGTTGATGAAAACTCCATATGAAGTTCTTCATCATTTGGCCCCTCTAATTTCATCTTCTTAGAGCTTTTGGATGTCCTTGTTTCATTCTCAACACAAGGGATCAACTCCAAAATTTGATTCTAAGGTGGATGCAGGATATTTTGTTGGTTATTCATCAACTTGCAAAGCATACAGAGTCTTCAACTGTAGAACAAAGATGGTTGAAGAGACTCTACATGTTAAGTTTAATGAATCTCCAAAGGACAAGATTCCACAAAACCCTGTGGAGATATTTGATTTGGACATACTACAATATGCTCCTCATCAAACTCCTGCTGTTGCTCCTGTCAACAGTTCTCCACCTGGTGGTACTGCTGGTGCTGATGATGATGATAGTAGTACTCTCACCTCTTCAGATTTACTGATCAACTGCCTGATTCAGCTAGACCTGATGTTCCTGTAGCTCCAGCAGCACAATCCACAACAAATGCTGATGAGATTTCTACAAACTTCAACTTCCTTTGAACTACCATCTACTGATTGGTTTCAAGGAAATTCTTCACCATCACCATCTGTTGCTGCTGAGCCTGCTACAAACACTTGCACTGATCTCATTGTGTACCAAGATCTGAAGAATCACCCTATGTCTCAAATCATTGGTGATATCACTGCTGGAGTATCAACAAGAAGTCAATTGTCAAATTTCTGCTTCTATGCTCTCTTCATTAGTCAGCAAGAGCCAAAGAATTATCACATTGCTTTAAAGGACAATGGATGGGTTGATGCCATGCAGCTTGAGCTTCTTCAGTTCAAGAAACAACAAGTGTGGGAACTGGTTCCTCTACCTCCAGGTAAGTGTGCAATAGGCACTAAATGGGTGTTTAGGAATAAGACTGATGAAAATGGGCTTATTGTTAAGAACAAGGCCAGACTGGTTGTTCAGGGGTTTGCACAAGAAGAAGGTATTGATTATGATGAAACCTTTGCTCCTGTAGCCAGACTGGAAGCAATTCGATTGTTTTTAGCTTATGCTGCTTATCAAAATCTTAAAGTTTTTCAAATGGATGTCAAAAGTGCTTTTCTGTATGGGAAAATTAAAGAAGAGGTTTATGTATGTCAACCACCAGGTTTTGAGGACAACAAACATCCTAATTGGGTGTATAAGCTTGATAAGGCTCTTTATGGGTTGAAACAAGCTCCTAGAGCCTGGTATGAGACATTATCAAACTTTCTTCTTGAAAATAATTTTACTAGAGGCACCATAGATAAAACTTTATTCATTAAGAAAGCAGGGCAGCATAATACTTGTTCAAATTTATGTAGATGATATTATTTTTGCATCTTCTGATCCACAGTTGTGTGATGGCTTTACAAAGTTGATGCAACAAAAGTTTGAAATGAGTGCAATGGGGGAATTACAATTCTTTCTGGGTTTGCAAATCAAACAAAAGGCTGATGGAATTTTCATTCATCAGTCCAAATATACAAAAAATCTTTTGGAAAAATTTGATTTACAAAATTGTAAACCTTGTTCTACTCCCATGTGCAACACCACACAACTGGATACAGATCAGAAAGGTAAAGTGGTTGATGAAACACTTTACAGATGTATGATTGGGTCCTTGATGTACTTAACAGCTTCTAGACCAGATATTATGTTTGCTACATGTGTTTGTGCTAGATTTCAGGCTGCACCTAAGGAGTCTCATTTGATTGCAGTCAAGAGGATCTTTAGATATTTGCAAGGCACTCCATCTCTAGGTTTATGGTATTCTACTAGACATTCTGGTAAATTAGTTGCTTTTTCTGACAGTGACTATGCAGGGTGTAAGTTGACCAGGAAATCAACTTCTGGTGGATGCAATTCCTAGGCAACTGTTTGATTTCTTGGCAGAGTAAGAAACAAACCTCAGTTGCTACATCAACTGCTGAAGCCGAGTACATTGCTGCTGCAAGTTGTACATCTCAGGTATTATGGCTTCAAAACCAATTATTGGATTATGGCATAACTGAGACTAAGACTCCATTGTTAATGGACAGCTCTTCAGCTCTTTGTATTGTCAAGAATCCTGTCCAGCACTCTAGGACTAAACATATTGAAATCAGACACCATTTATTAGAGATTGTTTTGAAAAAGGTCTGATTGATCCAAAATTTGTTCCTAGTGCTGATGAGCTTGCAGACATTTTTACTAAGCCTTTGGATAGTTCAACTTTCCACAACCTGGTGTTAAGGCTTGGTATGCTGCAGCTAGAATAAGTGACAACTACCGATAATCTCAGTAATAAATACTGATGATCATTGGTAACCATGTCATATATAAGTACTTCATTTGTTAAAACAGCTGATGTAGTTATAACAGCTGATGAAATCACAAAAGCTGATGTAACTACAACTGCTGATGTCAGAAATGCAGATAAGTACTGATGACCAATGAAACATGGATTTAAATGTGGAGGTCAGACTGAAACAGCTGAAAAGCTATGAATTGACGACAACAGCTGATGAGTAATTTCTCTTCAGTTGTTTTCTACAACTGCTGTTTCTAAACAACTGAAGCCACAGCTATGTCTTCAGTAGTTTACAACTACTGAAGACTACCACTAAGTCTTCAGCTGTTTACAACAACTGATGACAAAACCACTGTCTTCAGTAGTTTCACAACTACTGATGACAAACACCATGTCCTCAGTTGTTTCACCACCTGAAGTCGGAATTGTCCTCAGTAGTTTTATAACTACTGAAGACTAAATCAAAGACTTCAGCTGTTTCAATGTCTGACGGTTAAAACCAAGTCTTCAGTTGTTTTATAACAACTGATGATCACACCAATACGGTCAGTCATTTCAAACCTCTGAAAGTTAATGCCACGTCATCAGTAGTTTCAACAAATGATGACTAACACCAAAACCTTCAGTCGGTTCATAACCCTACCCTATAAATACCTTATCTCACCAGAGTTTTTCTCACCTTCCTCTCAAACCTAACGTTCAAAAACTCTGTACCCTCTCTTCATCCATGGCGACCATGCAACTAAAACCACGACACAACTGTGTCGCTCACCTTACAAATCACCATACTGGACCAAGTTTCACAACGCCATTGATTTAATGGTCCAGTCACCTTACCAAACAGCCTTTCTGATAAACCCCACCATATATGCCGAATCCCTTAGCCAATTCTGGACAAACGTCACTCTTGTCTCTGAGGAGAATGACACAGAGTCGCTTCATTCGTTTGTCCATAGCCAAAAGGTGGTCATCAATCCAGAGATTCTTCGCCAAACCCTCAATCTGGATGATGCCACTTTCCCGACTAGCTATCCAAAGGGCACCACTGATCTATCATTTGCCCACCATGGATACGAAGGCAACCTGAGTGCCTCTACCATATTGAAGAAACATTTCCAGGATGCTGAACGGCTTATCTTTCATATGGTCAATGTCTGCCTGGCCCCCAAGACTTCATCATGGGATCAAATGTCCACAAGGTGGCAACAGGTATTGTACTCTATCCTTGAGCAACAACCTTTAAATTTTTCTGAAATACTATTCTTAGAGCTCAAGGATATGGCCCAAAAACAACTTTCTAACCGTTGGATATTATATCCTCGGTTCATAATGGCCATAATTGAAAACCAGCTTCAAGCTGAGGGACTTGTTGGCCTGGGAGTCCCTGCTATGGCTGTATTGCCTGAAGTATACTCCCGGCACAACTCTGACCAATCACTCAAAATGGCTGCCAAGCTGCGCAAACCCACGCAGCTGGAACCCACAGCCACCACCACAAAATCCAAAGTCCCCACCAAACCAAAAACAAAACGAACCAAAACAGCTATTCAGGAAGATGAGTCCCCTGAAGATGCTCCTGTACCACCAAGACAGGATATACTTGCTGGTGTAAACCCCCCAGTAGTATCAGAGACTCACCCAGCCACAGCCGCTCAGGATTCCTCTCAAAAGGAACCTGAAGCAACCAAAGAAGGGGTACCCACAAATCTGGAATCTTCCTCATTTGAGGAGATTGCCATTGAAACACACCATTCTCCCCAGGTGCATAATACCCTATCTCCTCATGAAAATGCCCCCCAAAGTCCAACACTTATAATTGCAAATGTGCTGACTCAGCTGCATGCCTCTCCTCCTCCCCAACAACCACCTAAAGGGAAAACCACAGATATTGAGGTAGAGGATCAACATGCTTCTGACAACCCACAGCACAGGGGTTTAAATGTTCAGTCTCCTAGTGTAGATACGGAGATAAGAATATCTGGTGAGGCTGCCACCTCTTCTGCATCAGCACATGATCAGACTGAGGCTGGTAACATGGCTAAGACCTCATCAGAGGCAACAGCTGATGAAGGACATCGTCCTGAGGCTGGAAGTCCCCAGTTCCAAGAAAAAGGGGCACATGCTACAACTGGTCTACACCCAGGGCATGTACATCTTGCTACTAGCAGGAGGTCAGGTGATTCAGCATCTGCTGATGATGACCTGGGCTTCTTTTATGATGTTCTAGCCCAGAACACAATTCTTGAGGAAGAAGTCAGTAGACTACAAAGACTACTTGACCAATTCTCTCAAGAAGCAAGTCCATCTGATACCACCATACACCCACAGATGGCACCTTCACCTGAAGGTCTCCTAAACACTCAGCCACTAAAAACATTCAATCCACCAGCCTCTGCCTCTGGCACTGCTTCTCAGGGACAGAACCCCTCTGAGCAAACAGCTGCTATCTTCCACAAATCCCTACCTCTCATCACCCCAATAATCACAGACATTGTGATCAAAACCTTGGATGACAGACTTCCCTCAATTATACAGCCACTGGTGGAGGAGATTGTGAGCACAAGGCTTTCTACTACTCAAACCCTTGCAACCAATGCAACCAAAAAGGGGGAGAGTCAGTTAGTCAAAGACAAAGGAAAGAGCATATTGAAGAGAGAGAACAGGAGGAAGAAGAGGTTGTGAAAGAGACTGAGAAGGAAGAAGAGTATGTGAAGGAAGCTGACACTGATCAAGTGAGTGAAAGTCACAAAGACTTTCATATCACATATAAGAAGAGGAAGATTGAAAGAAAAGAAAAAGAACTCCAACTTGATGAGATGTTCAAAATGGCGGATGCTACACATAGTAAATCTATGGACTCCATTATTGATCAACTATACAGACAAGGGTTCGATACTGCACAGCTTGACTCAGAGATTAGAAGACTTGAAGTTGAAGAAATTAACTCAAGATGGGCAAGTTATGATGTGTTAGAAAGAGAAAGACTGGAGATCATGATCAGATTCATTGCAAAGTATCTTGGAAGATCATTGATAGAGATTAAGTCATGGACCAGGGACAGTATCTTGGCAATAACCACCAAGATCTGTACGTCTGAAGCATACACAAAGGGATTAGTGATTGAAGCACTAAATGAAGCAGGTGCTGGAAACAGAAACGAACTAGCAAAATACTCCAAAGCCTCACTCATTACAAGAATGCTAGAACAACCTGCAAAACCTACCACTTCAAAATCACCACTACCACAACCCATTAAACCAACTCCTTTACCCTCAAAACCAACAGCCGATGATGCATCCAAGAAGAAGAAGAGAAGGATGTTGAGGCTAGAAGAAGAAGATGAAGAGGATGATGAGGAAGAAGATAGGTTGCCTCTTTCTGCAGTCCTAACTTTGCCTAAAGCCAAATCTATGCCCATCACTCCCACCTCACAGATGGAGACTGTGAGAGTAAAGATAGAAGAAGATCAGCAGCAAAGGCTTCATGATGAGGAGATGCTGAAGAGTATAGACAAAACTTATGCTGCTTCTTCATCAATAATAAGTATGAAGAAAGAAGCTCTGAGATTGTACACCCTTGCCAACACATTTCAATATCAAAAGGAAAAGGTGAGGATATGGCCTGATCCTAGGGTGGCTCACAGAATTGTGAAGAAGGACATCCCTGCAAGATACAAGGGCCAGATAAAAAGGATCATAGATGAAGAGATCAAAGTGGTCCTTGTGGTATCACCCTGGGAAATTGTAGAAGACTTCAAGAAGGCTTATGAGACTAAACAGCCTCCCCAAAAGATGTTAGAAAACAGAGTAATCAAGAAGGGGTTAGTCTACAAGAAGCTTGAGAACTTCAAACAAAATGAGCTCAGTCTGTTACTTGAAGGTAATCACCCAGATGAGTTTGCCTACAGACAGATCACAACAGTTGAGCTCAAAAATGGCAAACAGGCCAAATACATCTCAGAGCTGTATGGGCGTGAAGGATTGTTCGATGGTGAACCAGAGAATCTTACTATGGAAGAACAAATCATGTTTCTCAGAGCATACACCAGAGAATCCTACAGGCTTATACATGGGAAGTGAGTTTCATGGATGGGGGAACAGCTCAGTGTCCAATTCCTCAATACAGAGCTCCCATCCATACTTTGCCAACCAAATCATCAGACTCACTTCCAGGCCGGTGCTTATATGGGTCATCTTCTCAACTGATCAAGAAGGAAAAAGATCAACCATTTTGCCAACAATAAGTGGGACCTCAATAAAGTTAAAGGTTTTGGCTGCATTGGTTCAGGGGGAGTTTGTTGGACCAAAAGAACCAATGAGCCGGATCAGAAAAACCTTTAAGTCCCACAGACGTCACAACAACTACTGAAGTCCACAACAGCTGAAGACAACAACTGATTACAAAGTCTGAAGACACAAGTGCTGAAGACAAAGTCTGAAGACAAGTGCTGAAGACAAAGTCTAAAGACAAGTGCTGAAGACAAAGTCTGAAGACAAGTGCTGAAGACAAAGTATCAGACGTTGTCACAATAGCTGAAGAGAACTTCTTCAGTAGTTGTGACGGTTTACTTTCAGTAGTTTTATGTTTTCTCTTTTCAGTAGTTTTGTAAAACGACTGAAGAGCTTGTTCTTCAGTCGTTGTAGTACTAGTAGTTTTTTTCAGTTGTTTTATGTTTTATACTTAGCACTTTGACATGTTCTCAGTAAGTGTGAACATTTCAGTAGTTTATTATGTATTAGTTATTTTTGTACTAGATCTGCTAGTAATCACCATCCCGTGATTACAGCAGTGATTGCACTCTATATAAGGAGTGCCAACCTTATTGTAACTGTGAATGATTTAGCAATAATATTGGGCATTATTGAAACATTCCTTATCACAGAAAAATATTCTCTCGCATTTGTTTACAAGTAACAAACTCTTGCTATAATTTGACTAATTCTTCTTTTCATTCCGCTGCATTACACTCTAATACTTCAAACTTGTGATCGCTGATCCTGACAGCCAATGTTGTGGCGGATGCGTTAAGTCGAAAGGAAGAGAGAAACCTCTTCGAGTACGAGCCTTAAGAATGAGTGTGTATACCAACCTTATAGCAAAATTGAAGGAAGCTCAAGGCGAGGCATTAAAGGAAGAGAAACTAAAGGAAGAAGGATTGACTGGAATGGAAAAGCGATTGGAGATAGGGGAGGATGGTACATATAGATATGGTGGAAGGACTTGGGTGCCAAGACACGGAGGAATTCGAGAAGTAATCCTCGATGAAGCACACAAGTCTAGATATTCAATTCATCCTGGAAATGATAAGATGTACCATGATTTAAAGACACTTTTCTGGTGGCCAGGAATTAAGAGATCTATCGCTGTTTATGTGGGGAAATGTTTAACTTGTGCCATGGTAAAAGCTGAGAACCAAAAACCATCGGGAACGTTGCAGCAACCTGAAATTCCAGAATGGAAATGGGATAATGTTACGATGGATTTCGTTACCAAGCTGCCTAGAACGTTTAAAGGTCACGATGCTATTTGGGTAATAGTGGATAGATTAACCAAATCAGCTCACTTCTTGCCAATTAGAGAAGACTACGATATGACGAAACTGGCCCAACTTTATGTCGATGAGATTGTGACAAGGCATGGAGTGCCTCTGTCGATCATCTCAGACCGTGATAGCCGTTTCACCTCTCGTTTCTGGAAATCGTTCCAGCAAGCTTTAGGAACCCGTTTAGATCTTAGCACGGCTTACCACCCTCAGACCAACGGACAGAGCGAAAGAACTATTCAAACGATGGAAGATAAGTTGAGAGCTTGCGTGATGGACTTTGGCGGAAACTGGGATAACCATCTTCCTTTGGTGGAATTCGCCTATAACAACAGTTACCACGCGAGTATCAAAGCCGCTCCGTACGAGGCCCTTTATGGCAGGAAATGCCGATCACCCTTGAGTTGGAATGAGATTGGTGACAGCCAAGTGATGGGACCCGACATAGTGTTGGAAACCATCGATAAGATCTATAAGATAAAGGAACGACTGAGAGCAGCTAGAGACCGACAGAAGAAGTACGCCGACAGGAGGCGGAAACCTCTAGAGTTCCAAGTGGGCGACAGAGTGATGCTAAAAGTAGCACCATGGAAAGGAACGATGAGATTCGGAAAAAGAGGAAAACTAAGCCCAAGATACATTGGACCATTTGAGATAATGGCAAGAATTGGCCCAGTAGCATATAAGTTGAAACTACCCCCGGGATTGAGTCACATACACGACACCTTTTATGTGTCAAACTTGAAGAAGAGCATGGTAGACAAAACCCTGGAACTACCATTAAAAGAAGCAAGGATAAGCGACAAATTGAACTTTGTGGAAGAACCTGTGGAGATCACGGGTCGTTTGGTCAAACAACTCCGGCAGAGCCGCATACCCAAGGTTAAAGTTAGATGGAAATCCATACGAGGACCTGAATTTACTTGGGAGCGTGAAGATGAAATGAGGAAGAACTATCCACACCTCTTCAAACCCACCCGTTCAGTCCCTAATCAAAGTTAAATTTCGGGACGAAATTTCCTAAACGGTGGGAGAATGTGACAACCGACCTCCAGGTTGTTACCCTAACCCTAGATTACTTGCATCATTATCCATGCTATGAGTGCTAATAATTGAAACTATACAACCCTACTATGAAATTGGAATCAATTCTTGCTATTTGATGTAAATTATGATTTCATGTGATCTTTACTTTTGATTTTTAACCAATTTAGGTTTCTACCTTTTTAGAAAATTAGTGTCCGGGAATGTCAATTAGTCACCCTAGCTAGAATTAAGAATATCAATTGAATCAATTGAAAATTAGTGTTCGGTTCTAGCATGCATTATCATGCATAAGACAATTTACTAACTAACAATTTTAAATACTACACTACACTTCAAATTAATACCCCATAATATTATTTCCACAATAAAAATTTAATCAAAATGCCTCACTAAAGGCCAAGAATCGGCCGCCCCCCTTGCCACCAATCACCACCTTTGTCCTCCACTACACACCACCATCCTATCACCCATACACTTTACATGCAATTGCAAGACACTCCTCTTCTCTCTCTCATTTTCGAATTCACCAGCTGAACACACACCTCCTCTCTATCAAACACTCTCTAATCCTTTCCTTCCAAGCTCCAAAATCGCAAACTACAAGCATACAACCATCGGCCAGCAGCATACCGCGAGAAAGGTGACTTTTGGTGATGTTTTGAGGCTTGGAACGTGCAATACTTGAGGTTCCAGCTTTTGTTCGAGATTCTCCAGCCTCATCCAAGGAGATTTCATCCATTCACGACCATCCACACCTTCTAAACCGTGAGATACATCAAGTGTAAGCTCACTATGTTCGGTTTTGGTCATTTCTCAAGTTTAACTTCATTGTTCACCTAAAAACCTTACTTTTTCTTGTTGTAACAGAAACCTCTCACCCTCACCTTGTTCTTGAAGAGTTCCCAACGTTCTTGAAGGTATATCACATGATATAATGGTCAATCTAAGGGGTAGAACCCGATTTACCCCTTTGAAAACCCTATTTTGGTGTTTTTGGCACTATCAAACTTGTGTATCTTGTAACCCTTCAAAACAAAACGTGTAACCTGCTCAAAATGACTTTTAAGACACCTCAATAATCTGATTTTTAAGTAAGATGAAGTTGTGGCAATGATTAAACTTAAGTTACCATGAATCACACATGTGTAATGGTCGGTTATGGTATATTTTCACCTCTTGAAACCTTTGTATGTGTAGAACCTTTAGGCAACGTGTTGGGACTGTTATTTCAGTACGTTTTAGTGCATGTTAAGTTTAATAACATGGTTTGACCTCTGGAACAAAAGACATAATGTGTTTAGACCCATTTTGGTTACTTTCGGGACCCGAAAACGTGTTAAAATGACTTAAAAACAAGAAATCTTGAACTATAAACTTTTTAAAAAGAATTCCAGGTTCATTAAGGATTAATAAAGTGTTCTGGAGCTAATGAGAATTTTTAGTGGTCAAATGGTATTTTAAATGGATTTTAAGTGAAACCGGGTGTAAACCGAGAGGCGTTTTTAAGGAAAAATATACGATAAATGGGTTAAATGTTACAAGTTATAAAAATCATGATTTTCCAGTAGGTTAAAAGATAAAATAACCTCAAAGGTAAAATGGTTGGTCAAACAAGCTTTTAAAATGGTCAAACCCAACTAAAAACGCATTTTAACGGTTTAAACGTAAAAACGGGTCTTTCAACTACTAGGGGAAAAATTTGTGATTTAAAAGGTTGGAAACTTATTAAAATGACTTTAAAATGTTATCTACTGGTTTTAGACTCGAAAAGGCGAAAACTCATAGATAACCATTTTTTTAAACCGTTCGGTTTTACCGTAACCGGCAACGTTAAAAACGTAATTTGCAAACCGAGACCATAAACTGAAACAAAGGGGTCAATTTTGAAACTAATCTTAAGGGTAGAAAATGTCAATTTTGAAACTTCAGGGGCAAAACTGTAAATTTTGCAAAACTTCATAACCGACTCCCATAAGTTCATTTGCCCCCTTAAATGGCATAATTACTATATATTCTTGGTTTGGTAATGTAGAAACCTTTGATTTCATGAAAAACCATGACTTTCCATAAAAGGAACCTTTTATACAAACCCTAACTGAATCAAAGCCGAACCCGTCTATTTAAGTCTTAGGCACTATTGTTGCTCCTTAAATAGGTTTAGAGCAGTAGCTAATCACTTAATATACTTATGTTAGGGTGATAGACTTGAGACATTCCCGGCACGCGAAGAATTTCTTTTTGCTTGATATCTAAGGTGAGTTCTAGTGATCCCCCTTTTTACTACTGTTTTGGGATGGAACATGCTCTACTTTTATGAACTATGATTGTGCTTTATTTGATGATACTATGTGGGATTGTGATTACCTGCTAATTCTTATATCATGATCATTAATTCTTTCGTGAACCGCTTGATTTATATGGATAGATCTATTTGGGGAATCCCCCACACACAGTGGCTTCCGTTCCAGGAAGGTTACCCCACTGAGATCCTGAGGGATCGTTGTGGCATGTAAAAAGTTTTGTTAAGATTCTATGGTGAACCATCCGGGCAGGTAGGGTTCACTGGTATGGGGCTCAGTTTCTTCCTTCGCGAATATCCGGTAAAACACAACTTTAGAAGAGGCTAACCGGGGACTGAGTGCAGGGTTGATTATGATTTTATTTCTCCCACGATGATAAACAATGATTATTTTTCTTTTAATCAAAGAAGGATTTATTAAGTCCTTTTGTTTTTGAACTTTAAGCACTTGAATTCACCAACTTTATAGTTGACATAATTTTCTTTTGAGCATGTTTCAGGTAATGTCTGAAGAGATCCTAGCTGTTTGAAGACCTAGACTTATCCCTGTGACATGGCATTGGCTTATTTCCTTGATGAAACATTTGAACAATTTATATTTTGTGTTGAACAATTACAATTTCATTTTTATGGATGATTGTAAAACTTATTTGGGGCTTGATGTGTCTCTAGCCCTATTACCTTTTTAAAACTTTAATGCCATGTGATATTCTCTCCTTTGAGCTCTTATAATGGTTTGTTTCCGCTGCCATATGTTGTTGCTAGTCTGTGACGTCCCACCCTACCTGGGCCCGGGGTGTGACAGTAAACAAGACTCACACACATCAAATGAATCATATTCACTTGTTTTTAAAAGACCATTCTTTTGTAGTGTTTGAATTCTTTTCTTGTTTATATGACCAAGACGACAATGTCAAAGATAGGTATCACTCAAATCCAACTTGAGTTTCTTGGTGCTAGTTTGGTACAATTAACTATTTAAAGTATTTTCATGAACCAATTCATAAATACCATTAATGAGAATAGCTTTAAAGTAGAACATGTCATTCAAAGCAACATTAATTTCATTTCCAATAAATGATAATACATGTCCAAATTGTTTTAATAGAGATAATGTTCCTAGTCAAACTAGGAGCATACAAAACATTATACAAAATTACTTCCAAACCATTTAGAAGTTTCAAGATGTAGTCACCACGGGCTTCAACTTGAACTTTTGCCCCATTGCCCATGTAGAGGCTAACATCCCCTTTCTTGAAGTCACTATTTCTTTTGAACCCCTGCAACAAATTGCAAATGTGAGTTCCACTCCCGGTATCCAATACCCATGTGTTAGAGGATATTAAGTTTAAATCAATATGGATCATGTATATTGTACCTGAGGTTTGCCCGGCATCCCTCTTTACTTTCAACTCTTGGAGATGGACGGGACAATTTCTTGCCCAATGTCCAATCTCCCCACACTTGAAGCATGGGTCATTGGAAGCAACCTTTTGCTTCTTCTCTTGTGGTTTGGGTGGCACCCTTACCACCCATTTCCCTTTTCCCCATATGGGTCCCTTACCCTTTTCAACCTTTGCCTTGGGTGTGGGATGAGGCCTTTTCTTGTTCCCACCTTCATTGATGGTGAGAACGGGTAAAACCCTTTTACCCATGGCCGCCTTGGCTGTTTTGAGCATTGAGTGAAGCTCACCAATGCTTTTGTCCCAAGCATTCTTGTTGTAGTTCAACACAAATGTCTGGAACTTTTTGGTAAGGCCATTGAGGATCAAATCCGTGGCCAATTCCTTCGAGACAGGACAATTAAGCCTTTCAAGGCGGTCAATGTGGCTTTTCATCTTAGGTACATAAGATGAAACCGATTGGTTGTCGTCCATACGACATGCATGGAGTGCTCGAACCATTTCAAAGCGCTCAACCCTTGCTTGCTGTTGGAACGTTTCCTTCAGCTGGGTTATCAAGTCATAAGCTCCGTGATGTTCATACTCCTTTTACAGATCCGGAGTCATGCTCGCCAGCATGAGACAAGACACTTGGACAGAGTCCTCAGTGTACTTCAGCCAATCATTAAAGGCCTCCTCATCATCCTCAGCAGGTTGATCGGGGATAGGGTCGTCTAAAACGTATGATCGTTTCTCTTGCTTGAGAACGATTCTCAAGTTTCGATACCAATCAATAAAATTGTTATGATTTAGACGTTCCTTTTGGAGAATCGCTCGTAAAGATTGGGCGGACGCGGATGAATTATCATGATTATCATTATTAGAGGCCATCTACAAAATTTAACAAAGATCTATTTTAGTATTTTTGATATTGTTATTTTTTAATAATTAATACCTTTTAAGGTCATTTTCATATTAAAATCTAGAACCCAACATTACATTTAAATTGTGGTTAGTGACCTTTATCCCACGATTTAAATTAATAAGGTGGTCAACGATTGACGGTTGCAACCATTTGCAACTTCTAGAGGAATGGGATCGACTTTAAACATCATATGGAAGTCGGCATTTTAATCCCATCAACACCATTTCGAAACCACATCGTAGGTGATCCATTTGACATGGTTTGCAAATCAAGACACCCTACTTACATCCACGTGTGAGTTTGCCAAAATAAGTGGTTAGGTGACCTTTATCCCACAAATAAGGCATTCTCACCTCAAATCACAAGTTCCCTCAAAATGGTTAGGTGACCTTTATCCCATTAAGAGTTCCCAAGTGACTCAAATGTTGTGTAAAAGGACAATGTTGATCTCGTTTTAAAAAATTAGAGATTTCATATTTTAAGTTTTAGAAAACTCTATGTACTTGTATTTGCATGCTTTCAAATACAAGATACCCTATGGTCCTTTGATTAAAACCCATTTTAATCTTTAAATCATTAAATCATTTTAATAACCTTTTATTACCTTTTAATGATTAAGAACCATTTAATTAGTTTGTTAAGTTCATAGAAAGGTTTGAAAAAGCAAATATCACATACATGCTATCAACCACAATAATATAAACAAAACAACATAGCATATGTGCATAACCATAGCATCTAAAGTGGTCCACACTTGTTTGCCATCACAAGTGTGGTCCAAAGGCATTCCTAAGGGTCAGAACAAAAACACATAGAAAGCTTCCAAAAGCCTCCCACTTGAAACCGCATCCAAAATGCTCCATGTTTCTCCTTTGTGCTTCCAATGCATATGTCTTCATATTACAAGATATAAAGTCCTAATACAAGATATCTAGTAAAATGTAAATGCACCTAATCTATTTATTACAACCCAATAATAAATAAATTACATTTTAAACAAAGCACAAATGAATAAAATTACAACCCCATTGAATAAACAAAAACAACCATTGCAATCATCCAAACAACACAAGGCCAAAGGCTAGGTTATGCACCAATATTAACATTCATCATATCATCCAAAACTAATAGTGAATCCCCTCTAAAACCCACGAAATTTCAGCCAACATAAACTGAAATTTCGGGTTTTAAACATTGTCAAAACAACATACATATCAACATACATATCTTTCAAGGTTTAATCACAAGCATGTGTAATATAACCTTGAAAGTTTGGGGATTCAACATACAAGAATATAGCAGCCCTTAAAAGGGTTATAAAGTCCCATAAAACGAATTTTAAAGGACAAGAACAAGCAAGCTATCCACATAACCGGCTCTTGATGCCATTGAAGGGTTTGTTAGAACATAGAAAACAAATTTAACCTCTTAAACTTTCTGAAAAAACGCAGCGGATATATATATATATTAAAACATGATTATAAAGCTGAAATTTCATGTTTTATGGTGACACATATATGTATAAAACAAACCCAAAACAAAAGGATCATTATATGTGAATAAGCAAGCTATGAACATATGTAAACGTACATAAAATCACAGCTACAATGAGCTGTGATTTACTACCTTTCAGCAGCTCAATGAAGTCGAAAACTTTGAAGATGATGATGGGTTTTGAGCAGCAATTCTTAAGGAAGAAGACCTCAAGTTGTGATACCCACAAGCTTTTTCCTAACACCTTGCTTTGTTAGGGAGCTTTACACTAAAACAATCTTTCAAAGCTTCTCTAAATCCGAATTTTTCAGCCCCAAAATCCAGCCACAAATTCGAATTTTTTGAAGTCTCTTGAGTGTTCTTGCTTGAGAGAAAGAAGAGAGAAGAAGTGTGTGAAAGTAGTAAAATCTTGCATGAAACAAGACAAGTTATTAAGTTCCCAAGACCCCAAAGGGCTGCCGAAAATTTGATTTTAAAATGGTTTCCCACCATTAGATATTAGTTAAAATAAAATACTCTTCCATGAATTTATATTATATAATTAAAACATAGTCTAATTATATAACTTGACACACTTTTATTTGACATTATTTAACCAACTTAAATAATGAAACAAATAAATATCTCATGAACAAATTATCCATATAATGTTGTTCTATCACAAAAGCAATATTTAGAAAACCAATTCTCTAAATAGGTGTCAATATATTTGTATAATCTTATCAACAAATAATTAATTATTGGTGTTTGTATAGCTTGTTATTAGGTATGACCCGACTTGGATCATAACGTACTAACCACATCAATCTTGTATGTGTCTTGGGCATATAAGAACCAACAAAAATCCTGGCAATATCACCGTCCTCACGGAGAATCTTATGAAAGGTTGTGAAGTATCAGATGTTGGTGTGAATACCTTCAATTAGACTTAATAGTCAAGTCGGCTATACGTCACTATTAACTCCATAGAATCATAACGTAATAGGTCATAAGATGTCATAGATTAAAGAATTCGGATCAAGGAGGATGTGGGTTCCCCCAAGAAGTATAGATTAACATTTAGGAACTACACGATTATTCTCATAAAGCTAAAACTAAGAAGTTTTCACGATTAATATGAACGAAGATGTTGAGTCACACAAAAGGTCACTACTTTTCCAGCCTTCCTACTCCGGAACGATATTGCATGCGATAATCCTAGTCTTCGAGTAGTTCCACCTATCTTAACTTACATATGTCGAGAGTTTTCCCATACAGGATGCTTCATAAGCTCTTGTGAACTGACGTTGGAAGAATTCGCAAGTTCACAATGTGATACGGGTGAAGTCAGTAGAAGAAAAGCTTAATTGCAAGCTATCCGCATCCATCAATGCGGGTAAGTAATGACAAGCGTGGCCAAAACTTGCTCGTTCACATTTAGAAATGCGAGCATCTTAGGACAAATGCGGATGATGGGCTCCTATCCGTACTTGTCAATTTAGTTGATATTATCGGTTGCTGAACACCCTATTGAGTTTTGAACTAGTATTCTAATGGGTAGTCGGGAGAGTAGTACAGCTAATGTATCCGAATGCATATTTTATTTTGTAAAAGTCGCGCCCCATAGTTCCAGTTCATGTATAATGTAACTCTTCACGTGTTTCTTAAATTGTCGGGCGACTAGAAGCTTGTCTTGTATCATTGCACCAACACACATCTGAAGCCTTCTGATCCGTGTCCAAACGGATTTGGCATATTCCTGGGATTACGATGCTAGTTGTATAGCTGCACGAGTGAAGCTTTTATTGATCCTCCTAAAATTTTCGCTTAACCCTAAACGTTGACATATCTCAATGAGTTTTTACTACTTCTCGGACTTAGGTAGCCCCAAATTTTAGCGAATTGTCTCGAATTTCATGCTTATTAGCAAAGTCGAGATAACGAGCATGCCTAAGTTTGGCTAACAGAATCCCTTTCATCAGGCTCATGAATACCGTGGGTGTGTGAGCCAGCCCAAACAAGCTGGAATGTGACTTTCATATTGACTCTAATGTATTTTAAATGCAACCTTGGTAACGTCTTTATCACTTATATATCAGGCAGATAGCTTTATATGTGTAATCAGTATCTTACAACTGATTAAGCAGGTTAATAATTCTGGAAAAGGGGTTATCACTTCTTCTAGGTAACTTTATTCAACTCTTGATAGTTTGTCCATATTAAAAGCATTCCATTCCACTTCCTACAAAGTGTATTAGGGTTCTTCAAGATGACACACTATGTCTTATGAACCGTTTATCTAACAGTTGTAGGATCTCCCTTCCTTCTACGAGCTTCTTAACATACTTCGAATTTCGTACCACCATACATCACTGCTTCTCTCCCATTCACTTTCCTTTAGGGCAACTCCAGCTGTCATCTTATCTACGAAATCATTGTATATGCTTCCACCAATTCCCTTATAGTGCTTCCCAATCAAGGTCAACCTTCTAGATGACCTCCTTCTCGCTCCCCTTTCTCCAAAGTAACCGTATCCTGTAGGGCGTCCATTCGTGCAACAAGTAACCTCATCTAAAACCTAGTAACTTATAGGCCTATCAATTTGTTCCACTGAAGTATGATAGTAAGCCTTCTGGCTTGGATTTCAACGTACGGAGTTTACTAGGGTATGCTATTGGTGAATTGCTCTATAAAAGGTTTAGAAATTTAGAGGGGAAAATATTTAATGCTTACGACTAGTGATTGCTGTGTTGGTCCTTCTCGCCTACTATCTTCTGCATGTTCATTACTACGTCGTGGTTGGACCTCAAGTGATTTAACACATGAGATTTCTTGTAGCTGATCTTCTATGCTTCTTAATACATCTTTTGGAGTAACACTGTCCTTTAAGCCCAACTGAGAGTCTTCTCACGTGAGTTCTTCATTATCGTCGACACATTGACTTGGACGAGTTTTGAACTTCATTAAGGTGATTGCTTAGTAAAACGGAAACTAACTATGGCTCTATTTATCATATAGTATGACATCAGATTGTAATCTAACTTTGTGATCTTTGCTCTCGCTTCACGAATTCATCACCCAAATAGTAGAACTCTCGAGGTAGAGGTGATTTACGAGTATCCAGGGCTGTTCGCATTGACGATCATGAGTTTTTACGATGACGGTCGTGATCATGGGTTTAGGGTGATTAGCACCATTTGATAGTCCAAGAATTTCATAAGAATAATTCCGGAACAAAGCGTGTGAAATTAGGGAATTCACCAACATTGTAGATTCGGATCTTTGTTTCGAAAGCTCGAAGATCAAATTTTCTTGGCGAATAACTTTGGCACTCGGGCTATTTATCTTTGCGGAAATCGAGGCTATAGGATGAGGTTTCATTTCCTACCTATTCTGGCACTCGAAAGGTTACCAAGATCACGGCCAGTTAAAAGCATGGTAAAAATAGTTCAACATATGTTACGATCGAAGTTTGTCACCGGGTGACTAACGGTTGTGGATGATGAAGGATTTCACAAGCATAGTACTATGAAAAAAAAACGATGGTTAATTACTACCGAAGCTGATATTAAGAATAGCGCTTGGGTTAAGGGGTTCTACTACCATGAATAGGTGTAGAGAAGTTATATTCATTAAGGATTTTAAGAAAAAGATCAGAGGTATTCTAGATTTCAGAATGTCCTATGAAGGGTGAGCTACTAGGGAAGAAGGAAGTGACAAGTCCTCTATGCCATTGATCACAATAGGTGCTTCTCGTAAATCTGTTACTCCGGTATATTCTCGGCTGCAACCATTATGTTAGAGGGTCTCTTACTATGTTGAGGAAGTTTTGTCAAGTCCTATTCTAGGTAGGAAGAAATTTTCAGACATCGCGAAAAATAGCGCGGGTAAAGTACACAGACCACTTAGGTGAAGTGCCATACTTTCAGTACGAAACTAGATGGGTTTGAAACAACATTTGATGATCTCCTAGGTTGGATAGTTGTATCATTATACTTCCAATAGGAGAGCAGAACAAAGAAAGAGAGAGAAAGATAAGGGATAGTTACTACAATGTCGTCCTTGGTAGCTCTTCAAGAGTTAAATGGTTTCTCTCAGCATGAAAATTTTAAATTTATAATTGTTGAGTATATATTGGATATTGGTGTTTAATCTTGTATGTACTAGTTCCTTGAGTGTTATACCTTGACATTAGTTTACATGACAGGGCCCACCAGAATTCAAGGGTACCTGTAAATTCACCATTACGTGTGCACCGGTAATCGTCAATTTACCTTACACTATCATTCTAGTTGTTCCCATCATAAGTTTCAAGTTTTGCGTAATTAGGTCCTGGAGTTAAAATTTTCATTTGGTCATCATCTGCAGTTAAGCACACTTAGATTCTAATAATGCTAACATTCTTGCTAACCCAACCATTTTCAAAGTACAGTTCAACAAACCAGGTAACGAGCAATCAGGTACAAGCTATAATAGGGAGCAGATCAAACAAAAAGGCATCATGGTTGCTATCCTATCACTGTATTCCAACAAGTATCATCATATGAATGAAGCATATAAGCAAGTATCACTAAAGCAGTTGTCTCATGTAACGACACATGTCGTATCAAGTATAAAAATAATAGCTGTTGTTTCATATAGTGTCAAAAGTTAGTTGTGCAATCAGATAAGTATCTCCCCAGAATTTAAGTCTTAATATACTTGCACATCTTTGATTCATAATATACCTAGTCCCAGTGCACAGGGCTCCTAGTAATCAACTCCAGAAGATTCCAAATATTCTTAGTTCTACTCGGGTGCACCTATCATAGGTAGTACCCTAATGCAACAAGGTTTCTTATAGGGTAGGGAATTCTTAATAGTATCTATCCTATAAGGTATACAGATTAAAGATGAGTGTCCTTAATGGAATCTATTCTGTTGTAAACTTTAGATCACTAATTCATGGAAACAACCTACCAGGCTGGTCCTATTTATGGTTGTAGCTTAGGTATCTCGAAGCAAACCCACTTTCTTATAACCTTGGCTTAACTAAACTCGGAAAAGTCTTCTTACAATGGTGGTCCTATAGGGTTCATATGGTTGTAGTTTAGGTCTCGCGAAGCAGGCCTACTTCTCTACAACCTTTGGCTCTGATACCAATCTGTCACACCCCGGGCCCAGAGAGGCGGGACGTAACGGTTGGTAAACAACAACTAAAATGCAATGGAAACTAAATTGTTTAATACAATGCATCTCACAATATATACATTAGGATATGGGTTTAGTTTCAGTTTACAAGGTGTCTCAATCTACAACCCATAGGTATCATGATCTATCTCTTGGTCAATACTTCTTGAGGCTTTAGTAACTAAGGCTTCTAGGCTCGACCTTTTTCCTTCAACACCTACCCTCACTTCTTGCTTCGGACTTAGATATCTTCTATAGCTCAGTTAAGCTACCTAGTTGTACCTGAAAGACATGCTCAAAAGATTTTGTGTCAACATAAAGTTGGTGAGTTCAAGTGCTTAAAGTTTAAAACAAAAGGACTTAGCAAATCCTCATTTGATAAAAATGAATGAATCATAGTTTCAACATCGTGGGAGAAATCATAATCAACCCTGCACTCAGTCCCGGTTGGCCTCTTCTAAAGTTGTGTTTAACCGGATATTCCCGAAGGAAGAACTGAGCCCCAAACCAGTGAACCATACCTGCCCGGATGGTTCACCATAGTTTCTTAACAAAACCTGTTACATGCCACAAACGATCCCTTAGGATCTCAATGGGGTACCCTTCTTGGAACGGAAGCCACTGTGTGTGGGGGATTCCCCAAATAGATCTATCCATATAAAACAAGCGGTTCACGAAAGAATTAATGATCATGACATAAATATCAGCAGGTAATCCATAAATCCCACATACAATCATCAAGTAAAGCACAAATATAGTTCATAAATAGTAGAGCATGTTTCACCCCAAAACAGTAGTAAAAAAGGGAAGTCACTAGAACTCACCTGGTATCCTTATATAAATTCTGAGCTCGGTAAAGAAAAGTGAAGGTCACCAACAAAGCAATCCTAATTAGAACATATGAGATTCATGTTTAGAATTAGCACGATGTCATTACATGCGTGCGGTTGAGCTCTTTAGTTAACTTAAAGTTAACGATTAGTATCATTGATGTACATTAGCTCTTGTGAAATTATCATTTGTTATGTACTAATTCGCGCTTATTAGGTTAATAAGTGCCATTATTCGAGTAATGATTCTTTGTACAATGATTGTAACAATAATCGGTTGATAATAGGGATTCCAATCTTTATAGATAATTATTATTGATGATATTAGAAATCTTTAATGTTCCAATTATTGTATTAGATGTTCTAATAGCATAGGTAGGTATGAGCAATCTACAATGCATCGAATACTATGAATTAAACTCTTATGTCAAGATATTATGTTATTTTCACGCGCATAGCATATATACTTTTTAAGATCGCCTAATTTAGGTGTTAAAAGGCTTAGCTTATAAATTATATGATACTTAGATGGTTCAAGGATAGATATGTTTAAATTCTTCTTAACGCATTTAGTGCGAACCAAAGATATATTTTAAACAATAAGTGTAAGTACACCTTCAAAGATTTATCCATATTCCATAATTATATATGTTAGGTCTAGAATCAGTAGATCTAGTCATTATGTATAGGCTTAGTACTTGAATTAATATCTGTAATGAATTTTTGTATTTCATTATTGTGTATGCATTAAATATATAGGTTAACCCATTAAAATATGTGTTGGTTTATGTATGGTTGCAGGAACAAATATTATAATTGGTCAATTTATGAAATTGACCGAGTGTAAGAAACCTCTACGGATGAACATTTTGTTCTTCCGTAGATATATTTCTTACAAGTAATTCTACATCCAAAGATCTTCTGCGGATGAACAACCAGAAATTACCTTCGGAAGAACAAGTTACCTTCGGAAGAACAAGTTACCTTCGGAAGAACAAGTTACCTTTGGAAGAACAAGTTACCTTCGGAAGAACAAGCTACCTTCGGAAGAACAAGTTACCTTCGAAAGAACAAGCTACCTTCGGAAGAACTAGACTCCTTCGGAAGAACACATCATCTACGGAAGAACAAATTCCTACTGAAGACAATATTCCTGCGGAGTCCAAACACTTGTATTATACAAGTGGTACAAGTCAACAAGTCAACAAGGCGGTTATGTGAATCCCAAGAAATCCGATGATTCCTTAACTGAAACAAATCAAATCCCAAGAGATCCGGTGTTTCCTATAACTGAAACACCTCTGTCTATATATATGGATCCTAGGTTTCGATTCAAGGACGATTGAGTTAGACGATTGATTGATCGAGAACAGCAATAGCAATACGACAATCACCAAAGTCTTTCAATCAAACCTTAGCAGCCATCATATCATAGCATTCTTTAATATCATTCATTCAATACTTTTGTAATCATTAACACATTATAATAAAATACTAATTAATCATTAATTGTGTTTTGTTACGTGTGTTCTTGATCTTTTATTGATATTTAAAGTTGTTTAACACAATTAAACCAAATCAACGTTAATTCCGCTAACGTTGACTTGACATCGATTGACACTGATAATTCCTGTTGATGATCCTTGGATTCACAGGTGGTATCAGAGCCAAGTGCTCATTGATTTAGATCAATTGATCTATCAGTGTTAGTTGTGTTTAATTGTGTTTAATTTCGTTTAACTGCAATCGTTTTTAATTAACTTGTTTCTATATTCAAATCAATTGAATAGCAGATCTTGTTAACATCATGAGCAACTTCAGTGGTTCATCTTACCAACCTCCGAAGTTGGAAACAAAAGCAGACTTCAAGTCTTGGAAAATCAAGTTCAGGAATCATGTAAACTATACTGATTCTGACTTATGGATATCCATCACTGAAGGTCCTTATATTCCACCCACTCTTGGGCCGGATTATAATGACAAAAATCAACCAATCAGTACCAAAGATCTATCACCTGATGATGTCAAAAAGGTTAAAGTTGATATAAAAGCATACAGTTTGCTTAGTATGGCTTTACCTGAAGAGATATTAATCAGGTGTGAGAACTATAAAACAGCACACTCCTTGTGGAAGATACTTCACACTCTCTGCGAAGGAAGTGATGAGATAAGAAGTATAAGGAGAGACACCCTCAGATCACAATATGAAACATTTCATCATATTGAGAGTGAATCAATTCCTCAGCAACTCCATAGATTCATGCAGTTAGTCACTGAGATGAATATTCTGGAGTTGAAGTATACAAGTGAGGAATTAAACAAGAAAATGCTCCACACTTTGCCAGAAAGTTGGAAGCATACTGTGTCCATGTTCAAGAACACTATAGATCTGAAAGCAACTGGTTTAGATACTCTGGTTGCAAAAGTGGAAGCTCTTGAAATGGACGAAAAATCAAGAAACAAGAGTGTGAGAACTCATGTCTCACCCTATCACTTCAAAGAAACAAATAATGTTGGAAGTGCATTTATTTCAAACAATGAAAGTGATAACTCTTGTGCTAGGAGTGATGATGAGGAGGAAGTTAGCTTCTATGCTACAAAACCCTCAAAGAAATCATCTCAAGACAAGCAGCAAAAGAATAAAGGAAGAACTACTGATAGACAAGATACAACTACAGCAACAGCTAAGTTTCATTTTCAGCAAATCAGTCAGAACCAATAACTGTGATATTGGACTCTGAAGAACAAAGAGCAGCCTTTGCAGCTTTTAGTTCCAGTTTTCAAGCCTATCTGGGAAGCTCTCTAACTTCAGCCAATATTTGCCAACAAGACTTAGAAGAACTGCCTCCTGATGTAGTGGAAGAAATGGATCTACAATGGCAGATGGCCATGATTGCTTATAGAGCTAAGCAATATCTCAGGAGAAATAAGAACCTGGCTTCAGCAAGCAAAACATCAAAGATTGGTGTTGACAAATCAAAAGTAAGATGCTACAAATGCAATCTCTATGGACATTTCTCAAGAGAATGCAATCAACAGTCATATCCAGAGATGAGACAACACCAACAGCATCAACAACATCAGATTCAAGCTCATCAACAATCAATTTCTCAAAGACCTCTGCACAAACAATCACAACTGATCATTGCATCCCCATCAGCCACCAAAGAATCAGCTGGACCTAGCAACTCAAAGGAGTCAGGGCTGATCATACTTCAAGATGGAACGTGTGACTGGAGTGTGTATGAAAAGGAAGTTTTGGAAGAGAATCAAGCATTGATGGCTCATATGGATCAAACAGTTCCACCAATGGCAAAAGAGGTAAAAGAAAGATTGTGTTCATCAACATGTGTTGAGGAAGTTGAACGATATAGAGTCCATGCTCAACAGTTGGCTGACAAAGTAAAAGAAACAATGATTTTGAATGAATCCCATGTTAGAGAACATAAATTGTATCAAATAAAAATTAATTCTTTGCAAAAGGATTTAGAAAAATTTGTTTCTGAAAATTATAGCCTAAAAGCCCAAGTTGAGCATCTGACCACTTCCTTAACAAAATCCATGGCTGATCATGCATCAACTGAAGTGAAACTTCAGAAGTTTCAATTATCATCTCAGCAATATGAGAAATTACTAAATTCTCATATTGAATCAAAGAAAAGGTCTGGGTTGGGTTATAATGTGGTTGCACCACCTATAAATGATAATTACACATCTTTACCTACAACAATGACCAACACTCTGTCAAATCATTTTGTGCCTGGCACTAAGTTTGAAAAAGATTCAACTCAAACTAAAATTAATGATAAAGCTGAGGTGAGTGAAACTGAATCTTTTGAATCAGAATCATTAGATCAAAATGATTTAGAATTTGATTATGATAAGTGTGATGACTTGGATGATTCTGATGAACATGATGTTGATCGAACAAGCACTGGTAAGAATGTTCATCTGAAAACTCATATCCCAAAAGTGCTTGAAGAAACAAAGTTGCCATATCCTCCTAAACAAAGAAACATGCTGAAGACCATCTGCAAGAGGATAGCTCAATTGAATGAAGGTCTTCAAGAACTAAGTCTGCAAGACTCCTCCAAGAAATTGACTGATGAATCTGTCATCACTGAAGAAAAAGGAAAGTTCAAAGAAAAAGGAAAGAAAAAGGCATCAGCAGATCATCAACTGAAAAAGAAAACTTCAGCTGTTGATCTACGGAAGAGGAATTCAGCAACAAACAATCAAAATGTGCACAAAGTGGAAAAAGGAGAAGCACATCCAAAGCCGAAGAAGAAAGAACAACAACAAAAATCAGCAAACAAAAAGAATGATTCTGAGAAAGAATCAGAAGAAAAGTATTGCAAATGGTGTGACATGAAAAATCACAATACTGAAGACTGTTACTTCAGCAGCTACTGCTCTATATGCAGTATGAACAATCATATGACTGCTGATTGCTACTTCAACAAACATTGTGCTATCTGCAACAAAAATAATCATTCCACACAGGAATGTTATTTCAACAAAAAGAACAAGACAAAAGGCTCAAAGAAGAAAGAATCAGATAAGTCTGAATCAGATTCTCAATCTACGGATTCTGCAAAGGGTTCAAAACTGAAGAAGTATGAACAAAAATCAAAGTCAAAATCAAAGGACAAAACATCATCAAGTGTTCATATACTGAGGAAAAGACCATCTTTCCAGCAGTCAAAAACACCCCATAAAAGAGTAGATTTGTCAGATAAGGAATCAAAGGATGATGATTCATTCTTTGATAAATTTGAAAAAGGCATTCATATACCTCATTCAAAAACAAAAGATAGTGAGACATTTAAAGGTTCATTATCAAAACAAAAAACTCAAACAAATGAAGTTGATCTGAGTCAAGCAGAAAATATGAATCATGAATCTACTTCATCAACATCCCATTCAGCAGAATCATCCTCATCTAAATCAAATCAGAATGAATCAATCAAATCTGTAACTGAAACTTCAAAAGCTGTTCATGAAAGAGTAACTGTTTTAGATCCTGTTGACAAACCCAAGATCACTAAGACTTGGGTTGTCACTTCTAACTGATTTTCTTTTCTGATTGCAGGAACAATATTGGAGAGCTGACAACAAGTGGTATGTTGACAGTGGTTGTTCCAGGCATATGACAGGAAACTGTTCTCTTCTCCATGATTTCAAACATAAAAATGCTTCTTATGTGGCATTTGGTGGGGATAAAATGGGAGGTAAAATTGTTGGTGAAGGAATGATAACCAATGGTGTACTTAAATTTGATAAAGTAAATTACTGTAAAATTTACAGTATAATTTACTTAGTGTATCTCAAATTTGTGATCAAAATTACACTACATTGTTTGATGACACTAATTGTTACATTCTTAAGCCAGGATTTATTGTCCCAGAAGATTGGATTCTCCTCAAAGCAGCAAGAAAAGGAAACACTTATGTTTTGGATATGAACAACACTTCTCTCACAAAACATGAAACTTGCCTTATATCTAAACTCTCAGAAGATTTGTCTCAATTATGGCATAGAAGGCTTGTCCATTCTAACATGAAGAACATGAATAAATTGGTGAAAAATGACCTGGTCATTGGATTGCCAAATAAAGAGTTTCATTGCTCAACTCACTGTTCTTCTTGTTACAAAGGAAAACAACACAGAGTGTCACATAAATCCAAAACCATCAATACTAATACTACACCACTCAAATTGCTTCACATGGATCTTTTTGGTCCCACCAATGTAATGAGCATTGGAAAAAGGCAATATTGTTTGGTGATAGTTGATGATTTCACAAGATTTACATGGGTCTTTTTCTTAAAACAAAAGAGTGAAACATCAGAAACATTAATGGACTTTGTAATCAAGATTGAGAATCAACTTGATACAAAAGTTAAAATTTTTAGGAGTGATAATGGTACTGAATTTGTCAATTTTGAACTGGATTCCTTTTGCAAGAGCAAAGGTATTGCAAGACAATTCAGTGCACCAAGGACTCCACAACAAAATGGAGTTGCTGAAAGAAGAAACAGAACTCTCATTGAAGCAGCAAGAACAATGCTAGCTGATTCACAACTACCTATCACCTTTTGGGCTGAGGCTGTGAATACTGCATGCAATGTTCAAAACAGAACATTAATAGTCAAAGAACATAACAAAACTCCTTATGAGCTCCTATTTAAAAGAAAACCATACATAGGATATCTAAGAGTCTTTGGATGTCAAGTAACTGTTTTGAACATAAAAGAGTCATTAGGAAAATTTTCAGAAAAAGCATATGATGGTTTCTTTGTTGGATACTCTTCAACATCAAAATCATATAGAGTGTATATTCCACAACATAACATTGTGGAAGAGACTCCTAATGTATCTTTTGATGAAACTGTATTTACTAAGTCAGTTAAAGGTTCATCATGGTTATTTGACATAGATGCTTTATCTAAATCATTTAACTATGATCATTTGACCAATGCAGGATCTGATGAAGTATGCTATCCATTTGTTCCACCTATTATGACTGAAGTAACCTTATCTGCTGATCCTCCAAGGATACATCCATCTTCAGATGAAAACACTTCAGTAGAAGAAGATATTACATGTGGAATTGACCAGAATGCATCCGGAGAAGTTCCTTCGGAAGACCAGATTGCATCCGGAGAAGTTCCTACGGAAGACCAGATTGCTTCCGGAGAAGTTCCTACGGAAGACCAGAATGCATCCGAAGTGCCTATGGTAGACCAAAATGCATCTGGAGTAGCTCCTACGGAAGAGCAAAATGCTTCCAAAGTTCCTACGGAAAATCAAAATGCATCCGGAGAAGGTGCTACGGAAGAGCAAAATGCTTCCGAAGAAGTTCCTACGGAAGAGCAAAACTCAACTGTAGATACTTCTGTAGCCCAATCAACAGACTCTCAATTTGATTATTTCTTGAATTCTCAACTTGAGATGAATCAGTCAGAGGCAATGGAAATGACTAACCTGGAATCATCTATTCCAGTTGAATCAACTCCTTCAATGAGAATTCATAAGACTCATCCACTTGACAACATCATTGGAAATCCTGAAAAGAGAACTACAAGGAGCCAAAGTGGTACAGCCAACCTTTGTCTCTTCAACTGTTTTCTTTCTCAAGTGGTGCCTCCAAACATTACAGCTGCTTTAAAAGACAATAGCTGGATTGAAGCTATGCAAGAAGAGCTTCAACAGTTCAGAAAGCAAAAAGTGTGGTCTCTTGTTGATTTGCCTGAAGGTCAACATCCTACTGGAACTAGATGGCTATACAAAAACAAACTGGATGATAGAGGGATTATTGTCCGAAACAAAGCAAGGTTGATTGCACAAGGATACACTCAAGAAGAAGGCATAGACTATGATGAAGTTTTTGCACCAGTTGCAAGAATTGAGGCAATAAGAGTGTTTTTGGCATATGCATCATATAAGAAGTTTACTGTGTATCAGATGGATGTCAAGTGTGCATTCTTATATGGGAAAATTGATGAGGAAGTTTATGTGTCACAACCCCCCGGATTTGAAGATCCTCATTATCCTCACAGGGTATACAAACTAGATAAAGCCTTGTATGGTCTTCATCAAGCACCAAGAAAATGGTATGAAACACTATCATCTTTCTTACTCAAGCATGGCTACAAAAGAGGAACTATTGATCAGACACTTTTTCTCAAACAAGAACATCAAGATCTCTTAGTAGTTCAAGTATATGTTGATGACATTATATTTGGATCAACTAATAAGAGATTGTGTGTGAATTTTGAAGAGCTGATGAAATCTGAATTTCAGATGAGCTCAATGGGTGAATTAACCTTCTTTCTTGGCCTTCAAGTTCATCAAAAAGCAGATGGAATATTCATCAATCAAGAAAAATACATACATCAAATTCTGAAGAAATATAATCTTGCTGAAGTATCCTCATGCAAAACACCAGCATCAACAATTGATAAGATTGCTCCTGATCCCTCTGGAAAATCTATTGATCAAAAATTATATAGATCTATGATAGGTTCACTTATGTATTTAACTGCCAGTAGACCTGATATTATGTTTGCTGTGTGTGTATGTGCTAGGTACCAATCTGATCCAAAGGAGTCACATCTCAATGCTGTAAAAAGAATATTCAGATACCTCAAGGGAAAACCAGGACTTGGTCTTTGGTATCCCAAGGATGGAGACTTTACACTCTACTCATACTCAGACAGTGACTATGGTGGATGTAATAGCAACAGAAAATCAACAACCGGTGGATGTCAATTCATTGGACCAAGGCTAGTATCATGGCAGTGCAAGAAACAAACCAATGTTTCTGTATCCACAGCTGAGGCTGAGTACATTGCTGCTTCAGCTGGTTGCTCTCAAGTTCTTTGGTTGCAAAACCAATTGCTTGACTATGGTTACAACTTTCTTCAAACTTCAATCTATATAGACAATTCTGCTGCTATGTTTATCACTGCTAATCCTGTGCAACATAGTAAAACAAAACATATTGAAATAAGATATCATTTTCTGAGAGATTGCTCAGAAAAGGGATTGATTAAGTTAGTCAAAGTGGATACATCAAATCAGCTTGCTGATTTATTCACTAAAGCCTTTGATTCAGTCAGATTTAATTTTCTGGTTGAGTCTTTAGGCATGATTAACTTAGATTAATCAAGTTTAAACAAACAAAATGTTGTGTGTACTGATGCATCAGCATGACATATGTATGGGAAATGATAGTACACTATAGCTTTGCCTATTCCTGAATAAATAAATAACAATAAATCTCAGCAAGTTTCTTGATATGTGAGTAGGTTCATCTTGAGTGGAAACAAACCTGAGTGCATGCAAAACATAATACTAAAATGATTGTTTGTGGGAAACTTCATTTTGAGAAAACAAAGTGAGTCTTATCCTAATGTGATCAAATCATTCATCTAAACACACTATGTAAAACACTTTATACTATCTATCTTTGCAAATCATACTCCCTATGTTTTGTGTGAACAAAGACCTGGGTGTATGATCACCATACTGAATATCAGTTACAAAAGGTGAAAAGATCATGATCCTCATCATCCCTCTGTTTTGTGTGAACAAAGACCTGGGTTAAAGGCACCTCTGTTTTACGTGAGTAAAGACCTGGTGACCTGATGATGATCATATCTAAAGCTCTCAAAAGAATCCTATGTGATCAACTGTATATTATCTTGAGCTTTTACATCATTGCATCAATGAGATGTCAAATACATCTCAAGATAGATATTATAACTTAAAGTACATAGTCTTAAGTGTGAAAAGTAATGATTTGACTTGCAAAGGGAGGACAAAACCTTTGTGAATTGAATGTGAAGCCCATAACAGTTATTTCCAAATCAATATGAAAACATGATAAACAGCATGCCTAGTTGATACATGAGCTCTTGTATGGATTTATGTGGACAATATACTTGCAATCAGAACTTGTTTAGATATTAAATCAACCAAATAACTCATCAGGAAGAGGCTTAGAATTATAGTATGATCCCATCTTATGTGTATTTGATCATTATCATATAGTTAAAATTCATGTATTCCTCTTAAAGAAATTTATGATAAATGCTTAAGTTCACCATTAATCACAAATTTAGGGGGAGTAGAATACATGAAAAAGTATCTCAATCAGCAGCAGCAATGTCTATATCATTATCAATTTGAAGAAATTGGAATCTGAGCATCATCTTAGCTTCTGGATACATGAAAATTTTTAGTAAAAATCATACTTTTAAATTTTCTTGTACTAAATTGTCATGTATACAAAGCCAACGAGGTCCTAAAGCAATAAATGGTTCTAACCAATGGAGTTGGGCCATACATACAACAATATTTCTTTGCATTGTACTACTTTAAGCATCAGCAGAAGCTACAATGTGGAAATCAATCTTAAATGTTTATCCGTAGATTGGTAAACTACGGATGAATAAAGATCAATAAGTAATTTAATGTTACAATTTCACATCATCAGCAGATGTTGTTGATCCGTAGATGTTCTACGGAAGAGTACATTGAGGATCCCACTTAAATAATGAGAAATTACTTCTACGAAAGAGTACATTGAGGGTCCCACTTAATAAAACAGAGAAAATTAATGTGTGTGAGGGTATAAATAATGAGGTTTGACTTGTCAAATTCATTATTCGCTTTTTCAGCTCACTTTTTCAGACCTAGAAAATCTCACTCAACAAAACTTTTCCCACTTCCTCAGCATTCAAAATTTACCAAATCAAAACCTTAAGCAAACATATATTTGTGTTCTTAATGAACCATTCGATTCTTGTTTTACCTCACAACTGTTCGTATTCTCATATCAATAATGTGATTTTAACGAAGTCTTTTCTTATGAACAGATGGATCATCGATTTGCAAAAGAACACAATGTGTGTGCCTTCTTAAACCCTGACGATCCTATGTCAGAAGGATGTCAAGAAATTATGAGATATCTGAGAAGATCGAGGATATTCTATGCCCTATCACCAGAGCCGGTGATTTATCGAGCTCATATGATTGAGTTCTGGAATTCTGCATACGTAGAAGAAGATGGTGAAGGCATTATTGCTGAAGTTAAGAATCGAAGGCTGAGAATTGATGAACAAACAATAAGAAGGGTTCTCGAACTAGGAGATGTTGAAGCCGACACCTTGATGTATTTGAAAATGAATACATAGAAAAGGTTTTCTCTTAATGGGGTATGATGGAGACTTTGAAAAGGGAGAAATTAAGAAGGGAAGACTCTGTAAGCCATACAAATTTTTGTGTCACACTTATCTGAAGTGTATCTCAAACAGAAAATCTGGGCTTGACAGATTTTCAAGGCATATATCATCTGGTATCATTGGTATCTTTGAGGGAAGGACATACAATTATTCAAAGTACATCTTCAATTGTTTGTGTGATCACATTAGAGTACAGAAGGCTGATAAGATGTACATGTTTCCAAGGTTCATTCAACTTATCATTAATGCAGACTTGCTGGAGCATCTGTGGAGGGTGGTGTGTTTATTCAAGCACACCTTGGCAGATCTGTGCTGAACAAAATCTCTGGGAAATATGAAGGAGGTGACATAGACATGTTTGCTCATGTGATTGATGCTAATGCAGACATACCTCAAGAGCTTGTGTGGGAAATTGAACAAGAGAACTCTGCAACCAACTCTGCTCAAGACACTCACTCACCAGATACATCACTCATACATCAGCAATCTCCTCCCAGCCAAAATACAGAACCAATCTCACCAATCCTCCAACAATCACCACAATAACAACAAACACCCAAACCACAATCACCAGCCAGCCAAAATACTGAACCAATATCTCCCATTCAACCCCAATCACCAAATCAGCTTCAGATGCAAATTTACCAACAACCTCCAAATCCTGAAAATTCAGCTACTGAGAGTATCTACACTGGGGAGACAGAATTAGTCTCACAAGCAAGTACAGTTAAACTGTCATTATCCAAAACTAAATCCCCTGTGCATTCAAATGAAACTGAACAATTATCTCCAGTGACTGATCATCAACAACAACAAACTCATCAAGAGCATGTAGATCAAGCCACTGAACCAAGGTCAAGCTCAGCAAGTGTTGATCAAGAGGAAGTTAAAGATAATGAGATTGATTCTCAGCATCAGGAAGTAGATGCAGCAGCAGACCATGTTGATGTTATTGCTTACAATGAAGATGATCTAAGTGATAATGATATCCCTGTCAGCAAGAGCTATCTGGTTGCTGAGTACAACAAGCTGGTACTCAAATCAAACAAAAGAAACGAAAGAATACAAGAACTGAAGGGAATGATCAAAGAAGAGGATGAAGAGTTGATGAGACAACAAGCAAGAATAAAAAGACTGAGAGAAGATGCTCAAAGTGATAAAGAAGTCATTGATGCTCTACTGGATAAGGAAGCTGAGCTTAAAGAGTCAGCAGAAGCTGAAAAGATAGAAAAGGAAAAGATTATGATGAAGTTTGAACAAGCATCTAGCACTATGACTGCTCAGTCAAATGTGATAAAGAGAAAAGAAGAAGAGATTGAGCAGCTGAAATTGAAGATCAGTACATTGGAATCTAATGCTAAGGCTTCAACTGCTCAAACAAAACAATCTCCTGAGGCATTAAAAGAGATGATCCTGTACTCAAGAAAAAGAAAGTATCTTGGTACTGCTGAGAAGAAGATAACTATTGATGAAAGTGCCTCCAAGAAACAAAAGCTGACCTCTCCTGAACACACACCTTCAGTAGATTTATCTACTATGAAGCCTATCTCTCAGCAAGAGGATGAAAGTGATGAAGAGTGGGAAGAACTAATCAAAGAAGACTCTACACCAGAACAAGAAGTCTCAAAGGCTGATGATCTTCTGACTACAAGAGACATATTAGAAGAGAGGCCTGAATCAACCATGTTCATGACACTTATAAACCATGGTTTCCCTTATGACATGGTTGAGAGACTAAACATGACTGAGATGAAGAATCTGTTAAAAGAATTTGAGCTTGCATGCTTTATGATTCCAAATTGTGATTATGAAGCCTTCAACACCTTTCAATCCATTCAGAAAACAAAGAAGGAGTTGGGACATTGTGACACAGCCAAGCTGAGCAAATACAACATGACTTGCTGGTTACAAGGCCATAATTACAAACCTCATGAGCTTAAAGGAAGATCAGTAGGGGAACTCAGAAGGATGATGGAGCATGTGATGAAAGTTGAGCTGGATACTGGTGTAAGATTTAGAACTGAAGCTCCACATCCATCTTATGAGGAACAAAGCAAATTTACTGCTGAACCTATAACAGTTGAACCTAAAGATCAGCATAAAGGAAAGGAGAAATTGATCAGAGAGCCAAGAGAAGTAATACCTGGCAAAGTATGGCCACTTGGGACTACAGTGAGAGAAATAACTGAGCAGAAGTCCACTCTGATTCAACTGATAGACCACCTCACAACTCCCAGTTCTATGGAAGAAAACAGGATCATGGCCTGGAAATATGATCCAGACTGGGATTGTGCCATTATTAAAAGAACATCTGGAAGAGTTGAATACTTCCATGATGTACTCTCAGTGGTGAGTCTGCCAGAGAATGACATCAAAGATCTTCAAAGTCTAATCATCAGCAATTATCCAATTCACCCTAGAGGAAGAGATTTTTCAACTCTAGTGGGAAAGTTGAAGACAAAATTTAAAGATGATGTGCTGATTGAAGCTAAAAGAGAAGATATAGAACATCAGAAGAGAATCAAAGGGCTCAAAAGATACAAGTCCAATGCCTCAAAACATGTAGATGATGAATTCTTGAAGAGGGTTGGCTACAACAATAGAAACAAAGCAGCAATCAAATGCATTGAAGGGACTCAATTCACATACCCAATCACTGAATGGGGTTATGTTGAGAAAACAAAGGAGTTAGTCCTACTGAGAAATGCTAAGAACAAGAAAGCTGACAAAATCAGGATCTTTGATCCTGTTGAAATCAAACTACTCCATCCCAGCTACACTTCATATCTAAATGACAAATTCTTTCCTAAGCTGACTGATGAAAAAGCACAAAATGATCTGTTCCTGCATGTCCATGTGATCCAAGTAATTGACAAACTACATGCCAAAGCATACAAAAGAAGAAGATTCAATGCTGGACTGCTGAAGGGAACAACTTTTGATGAAGTAACAGAACTCAGAATCTCAGAGCAAGATGAGCTAGAAGTGTTGAATAACAACAAGGTGTTAGACTCACTTACTACAGAAGAAGATGTTCTGGGAATCAGTTTTGAGACTCTGAAGAAGTTCAGCAAGATGAAGATCAACTACAAGTATGATGATCAGAAGACTGTTGTTTCTTACTTCTACAACAAAATCATTGCCAGAGTCAAGGAACTTTCAGTTTTGAAGAACTGATTGCAAGTATCTAAGCCTAAGGGGGAGTATTGTTAGGTCTAGAATCAGTAGATCTAGTCATTATGTATAGGCTTAGTACTTGAATTAATATCTGTAATGAATTTTTGTATTTCATCATTGTGTATGCATTAAATATATAGGTTAACCCATTATATATGTGTTGGTTTATGTATGGTTGCAGGAACAAATATTATAATTGGTCAATTTATGAAATTGACCAAGTGTAAGAAACATCTACGGATGAACATTTTGTTCTTCCGTAGATATATTTCTTACAAGTAATTCTATATCCAAAGATCTTCTGCGGATGAACAACCAGAAAATTACCTTCGGAAGAACAAGTTACCTTCGGAAGAACAAGTTACCTTCGGAAGAACAAGTTACCTTCGGAAGAACAAGTTACCTTCGGAAGAACAAGCTACCTTCGGAAGAACAAGCTACCTTCGGAAGAACAAGCTACCTTCGGAAGAACTAGACTCCTTCGGAAGAACACATCATCTACGGAAGAACAAATTCCTACTGAAGACAATATTCCTGCGGAGTCCAAACACTTGTATTATACAAGTGGTACAAGTCAACAAGTCAACAAGACGGTTATGCGAATCCCGAGAAATCCGATGATTCCTTAACTGAAACAAATCAAATCCCAAGAGATCTGGTGTTTCCTATAACTGAAACACCTCTGTCTATATATATGGATCCTAGGTTTCGATTCAAGGACGATTGAGTTAGACGATTGATTGATCGAGAACAGCAATAGCAATACGACAATTACCAAAGTCTTTCAAGCAAACCTTAGCAGCCATCACATCATAGCATTCTTTAATATCATTCATTCAATACTTTTGTAATCATTAACACATTATAATAAAATACTGATTAATCATTAATTGTGTTTTGTTACGTGTGTTCTTGATCTTTTATTGATATTTAAAGTTGTTTAACACAATTAAACCAAATCAACGTTAATTCCGCTAACGTTGACTTGACATCGATTGACACTGTTAATTCCTGTTGACGATCCTTGGATTCACAATATAGATATATTTCTACCAATAATGTAGTTAATAAAATGTTAGAATAATTTGAATATCAATAATAGTTGTCATTATATCGAATAAAAAGGGTGATACAATTAATATTTATTTCAATAATAACAAGATTATCGATTATTAATAATAATAAGACGATGGATAAGTATAGAATTATGAGTCTTAAATAATTATGAGTGAACATCGGTTAACCTAAATTATCCATTGCATGTATATATATATATGAATATAGGTATGTACAATTGCATTTTATATATGTATTAATCATCTATACGTCTTGTAAGAATTTTATATGACATGAGATTAGATAACTTCATATACATATTTCTAATATCTTTGTTCATATGAATACTTTTCCAATGTTGTTTTTCATTATGCGATTGCCCATGTTATTTCAAATTTACGTATCCATTCATGATGGTTTATAAACTAGTTAACATTTTATACTTATTTGTAGCTCAACGCACACACAAGTTAGTATATAATCATTATATTTACGCGTAAGAATATTTAACGCACGGTTATACCTAACGTTTCCATATCGCATCCTAAAATTCGCTTGTTCCGATCCGCATCGCGTTGACTGTCCATTGACCAGTTTGACCAGCTTTGACCAAAGTAAAACCTAACCAAAACCACACCAAGATTACATACATCACTATTATTTTGTTATCTCATAACCAAACACAACTTTAACCGCAACATACGTTACCAAACACCTCGACTATGATTCTTACCACCACTAGCCCTTACCATCATGCACCATCAACATCCTTAGCTCTAGGCCGCCACTACCATGGCCGGTGGCCACCGGGTCACCGGAAAACCTGCTGGAACGGTGCTGCCCCTCCATATCTTCGACTATTTCATCATAAAATCAAGCATGCATGATAGATCGACCATCTATAATCTTCTAGCCAACAAAACCGTGAATCAAACCTCAAGATTCTTGCCTTAATCACCACCTAAACCCGACAACCATAAATCACAGCCAACTATCACAGCTGCCATCACCATAACCGCCACCTTCGGGAGCCACCGGTCGACCTCCACAACCACCCTAACCACAGCCGCGAAGACACCTTCATCGCCAAAACCTTGCAGCCGTCATCTTCAAATGCTCATAACTTTCAAACCATTAAGAGTTAGACAACGCAGCTACCACCGTTAGAAAGATCTCGTCGAGACAAAGAAGAGCATGGGTGGCACATGCCGCCACTCGCCGCCAGTCGCCGGCGCCGGCGGCCTGAAACTTCGCCGGAACCCTAGCCGCCGCTGCCTTCTCTCTTCCATATCTTCCACACCGTTGCGAATCAGAAGAAACCACCACCACCATCGTGATCAGGAGGTCGAGATTAGGGGGGTAGGCCAAGACCTTGCCGGAAACCGCCGCGCTGCCGCCGCGCCGCCGCCGTGCCGCCGTGCCGCCGCCGTGGAGCCTTCTGCTCCGGCGAAGTCGGCTGCAGCAGCTCTTGGGAGCATTTTTAGGGTGTTTTTAGGGTTTTCAAATGAGAAATGAGGGAATAGATGGCTTATATACCTAGGGTTTTTTAGTGGGCTTGATTTAAAAATCGTGTATACGTCCCGAAACTTCGTTATTGCGTATTGAACGGTCTTTTGGATATAACCTCGTTAGAAAACCTATAATAGATTTATCTAATTACTTCAGCTTGAAATAAAACAATTCGGTATATTTATGGTCAAACTCTCGGGTTTGACCTATTCTCAGGCCGGTCCACGCTTCAGTCGCGACTCGAACCACATTGCTCCTGGATAACCGTCTCACTCTCTAATTTAGAATATGATAATAAATATATAATAATTAGATAAATATTTATGACGTTAGGGCTCGGTTGTCATATCAGATGTCCGTTAAATGCCGGTGTATCCGGTATTCGCGTTTTTCCGAAGTATCATAGCTGATTATACACGTTTGGTTAGGATCTTTTAGCAAGTACTGTTTACAGTATACATCATGATTAACAATGATTTTAAAAGAGTATAAACCATTATAAGTATGTTCCGATGTAAATTAGACGTTAGTACGCGTTAGATTACCGGACTTTACACGGTATAGGTTTTGAATCTGTTTTTAGTTTGGATTCTTATCGTAGTTGCTTCGAATCACAATTTAATTTATTATCTTTTGCTCACTTATTTATTTAGGCGGTAAATGGGTATTGGGCCTTAAATGGGCCTCGTTTATAAGTTTGGGCCCTTATTGGGCCTATTGGGCCTAAAAAGGCTAGTTTCTTTTCCAAGTTTTCTTTGGTAAGCCCAATTCAATCCGGACCTTTATTGGGTCCTATAATAGATTAAGTTTTCTAATTGGGCTAGATTTCAGAGGTGTTACAACTCCAATCCAAGTGGTTCCTCTTGCATCTAAAAGACCCATCTTATCCTACACCTTCACAACTAATCCAAAGAGATGGCATGTGATCAGAGATCAAAGTGGTAAAGATGTCTACATATGGCAAGACCTATTCAACCTACCTTTGCATGATCTCTTTGAGATAAGAAGATACTCTGAGAGTCTGAGTGATCCTGACCATCTAATGAAGAAGGGCATGATCATCATCATAATGAGGTCTGTTAAAAGCTGAAGAGATCTTTAAATGTTTTGGTAGCATCACCTAGAGAGAGTTTGTAATGATTCCTATAAGTCTGATGCAGCCAAAACATCCAAAGTCTCCCTGCATGCATGCACTGAAGAACAGAAGTAGAAATGCTTTAGAAGTTTTACACCTTGCACTAGAAATATTCTAAGTGTAAAATCTTCCAAAGCCAAGACCAACATCTTTTGAAGCCAAAAGTGAAGCCTTCTGATGCTTTAAAGACAAAGTCTTCCGAATCCAAAGAGTGAAGACAGATTTCTTCCGAAGACTTTTAGATACATGCTTTTATCTGATGTACTTTACCATAAAGCTCGACCACCTTTCCGCTGCAACTCTGTTCAGTCACTAACTTACATAAGTTGGTGAAAAGGTTCCTGATTTTGGTGACTGTACATTGAGGTTTTGAGTCTGAGCTTTCTACTTTATGTAATTTTATACTTTTTGTAATATATTAGGATGTGAGCTATGGCATGTCATAGTCACTAGTCAAAAGGCAATCTGCCTTTTGACTCTACATTTGATTTTGTTGTTGTCTAGTCTTATGTATCCATTTGGCCTTGGCTGGCTGTAGGATGTAATATAAAGTATCTCAAGTACTTGTAACTTTCCATCTATGCTTTGTAACATTTGTAAACAAACTTGAGAAGCAATATATAGCATTTTTGAAAACAAATACTTGTGTTGTTAGCTATCTTGTTTTGTCTCATTTTTACTTGTGTTCTTAGCATCTTTCACTTAAGTTACAAGTTCCCTATTTTATCTGTTAAGTGTTCTAAGGAAATATCCTCATTGTGTTGTTGTGCTGTAATTGCACACCAATCACCAGTCCTGCAGTAGATCCTGAAACATGCTCACAAGATTTGTTAAAACAGTTGGGAACTATATCAAGATCAAATAGCCAATCAGGACCAGAACCTTTCACACAGGGAGTGTGCTCATTAAAAGTCACATTGGCTAACTCCTCAACTACTCTAGTTCTGAGATTGTATACTATGTAAGCCTTAGCTTGAGAAGAGTATCCAATAAAATGTCCATCATCTGATTTCTCAGCAAACTTGCTTGATCTTTGGTATTCAAGATGGTGCAAGGACATCAAAATGACATGAGAAAACTAATGAAAGGTTTCCTCTTATGCCAAAGTTCATAAGGAGTCTTACCATGTGTCTTAACTACTAAAACTTTGTTTTGCACATAACAAGCAGTGTTCACTGCCTCTGCCCAGAAGGTGATAGGCAGTTTATAGTCAGACAACATAGTTTTTGCAGCTTCAAAAGTATCATGTTTCTCCTCTCAGCAACACCATTTTGCTGAGGAGTCCTGGGAGCACTATATTGTCTTGTAATACCCTTTTCATCAAAAAATGTATCAAGGATTTGGTTTTTGAATTCAGTTTCTTGATAACATCTTATGGTTTTGACCTTGTGATCACATTGATTCTAAATCTTTAAGATGAAATTCTTCAGAATCTCAAGGGTCTCATTCTTAGTTCTAAGAAAGAAGACCCAAGTGAATCTTGTAAAATCATCTGTGATCACCAAACAATAAGAGTTCCTTCCTAGACTCATTACACTGGTGGGGCCAAGGAGATCTATAGGTAATAAGTGTAGGGGTGTATTGATGGAGTTTCTTGCCTTTGGCTTGTGAGATACCTTGTGTTGCTTTCCTTCCAGGCATGCAACACAGTGGTCATCACTTGTAAACTCTTTCTTTGGCATTCCAGTTACCAAATCATTCTTAATTATTTTATTCATGTTTTAAAGTTTACGTAACACATTCTTTTATGTTTAAAGAAAGAGTCATCACTATTTGCTTTAGATAGAAAGCATGAAACTTCTTCTGAGGGAGATGTTTCTTGCAAATCCATCTGGTACATGTTCCCTTTCATGGGGGCTTTAAGCAGGATATGCTCATGAGGAATGACCACCCCGGGCCTGAGAACAATGCACTCATGCTCAGTATAGAGCATGTTATGACTCTGATCACAAAATTGAGATACACTCAAAAGATTGTACCCAAGCTCCTTGATAAAGTTTACCTTCTCAATACTGAGCTTACCATTTGTGACCCTTCCCCTTCCAGTTATGTAACCTCTAGCATCTCCCCTAAAGGCAACTGGTCATCCATCAATTTTCTTAAATTTTGGAGTAGTGACCCATTGCCTGTTATGTGCCTGGAATAGCCACAATCAATGATCCATACATTCTTATTTGTCTTGAAGAGATGGTTAGTTACATTTGGAAATCCAAGCCTTATTGGTCTTGGGCTCATCAAAAGAAATTGAAGACAATGCAATAGTAATTGAGCCTATTGTCATGTTCTGAGAATCATTTGCTGATGTTGATGGAGAACTTTCAGTCACTTGGTCTTTCTTTGTCTTCCACACCACCTTTGGAGACTTAGACTTGACCTTCATCACTTCGGAAGTTTTGATAACTTCGGAAGTTTTGATGAGCGAACCTTTGGAAGATCTTGCTAACACTGCAGCAGGCTTCAGTGCTTTGAAAGTATTCCTTTCTTCCGAGACCAAATTTTCTTCCGAAGGAAAATTTCCACATGTCTTTTCCTTCATTTTGGAGCTTCATAAAGGAAAAGATTTTCCTTTTGAAGCTTTCTTCTTCTTCAAAACACTCAGAAGTTTCCTTGTTGGTTATGTGAACAGTACTTTTTAGATTCTAAAGACAATCCTTAGCAAAATGAGAAGTACTACCACACATCTTCATCTTTCCTTCTCCATCTTCATCTTTGCAGATGATGTGGCAATTCTTTTAGGGTGAGAGCTGCCTTTAGAGCTGCATGGTTCAGGTGGTAGCAGTGGTACACAACTGGTCAGCTTTCTTCATGTTGTTGGATTTGATTTGAACTGAACTAGAACTCCTGGTACTAGAGTTCAAGTCTGTATCTTCAGCCTTAACCACCTTGAATCCTACAGAGGTAAAGACTTGTTTCTGCATAGAGTTAAAGATGGCCTTGATCTCTTGAGCCTTCTTGGACTTCCTTTTGGCCTTTCTGATCAATTTCTTTCTCTTTGACTTGGTCATTCCAACCCTTTTACTCTCCATAGAGGGATAGTGACCCTTCTTAAGATGCTCTTCTTCATTATTCTCAGAGGCCTCCTTCACTATCTCCTCTTCATCCACTTCACATATGGGGTCTATGAGAGGAAGCTCATCTTCACAAGTTTCACACCTAGGAGATCTCACAGACATGATTGTGTGTGGAGAAGCTATCTCACTAGATCCCAATCCCTGCTTATTTTGATAACAAACTTTTGCATGCAAGGATGAGGATATCATGTTCTTGAAGGTCTCTTCTTCAAGAACACATTTTTCTGCCCGGGCTATGCTGATCACAAGCTCAGCCTGGCATTCAGTCAACTTAGTTATGAGATTTTTTATCTGAGTCCTATAGTTGGTATGTTCATGTTTATGAGTTGAAATGGTTTTTTCTAAGTCCTATATCTTTAGTTTATAATCATTTTCAGCTCTTTTTAAATCAATTTTAAAATATTGAAGGACTCAATGTCAATGTCAGATCTCATCTCAAAGTTGTAGGGCCTGTATCTATTTACTTTAGCAATACATTCAGGTGTACACAGATGTTCCAATACCTTTGCTTCATCATGGTTAGCCATTAGTGCTTGGTTTGGAGATGCATCTTCCACCTCAAAACTCCAGTCAAAGCCTCCTTCTTCAACAGCAACTGCGCAACATATTGCTTTGGCTTCTCATTTTGGGTGGCTCTCTCACTTTAGTTTGGCATGGCTTGTGCTTGGCCACCATTTTTCCTTGGTGCCTTGCACTCCCTTGCAAAGTGACCCATCTGGTTACAGTTGTAACACTTTACTTAGCTTTGTCCAGCCCAAACTTTCCCGAACTTATGGCTATTGCTTGGAACCTTCCTCCATATCCTCTTGTAGTATTTCTTGGCTCTATGAGTGATAAAAGCCATTTGATGAACTATCTCCATGTATTCCAGATCATCTGGATGGATACAGACTAGGTCTACAAGGGTGAAGAGAAAGTTGCATGTGCTTTCATCAGAAGACACAAAGGCTTATGAAAAGCTTGTCTCTTGGAATGGGCTTCCTTGAGAGTAGCTTTCTCTTGGTGTCTCGGCGGCAAGGTGATTAAAGGACCTTTTGTGAGTTGTGCAGAAGATAGCAGATGATGATGTGGTTCTCTACTATCCCTTTCAACCACTTGGAAGGCTGAACTCAGTTGATTGTTGGAGTTACCAAATGAACCTTGCATATTCATCTCCATCTGGTATCCACTAAGAATACCTTACAACTCTGTCAAAGTAAGTCTTAAGGTTCTCAGTTCTCTTGAAACAACACAATAATGTGTCCATTGTTTAAGAAGAGAGGACATGAACTTCCTTACAATGTCCCTATTCTCAAGAGTCACTCCAACATCCATTAGAGTGTCCACAATATCAACATACCTGAAGTATTGTTGAGTCATGGTTTCACATGCTTTGAAGGTGAAGTTTTCAAACTGCTGCTTCAGAAGATCCTTCTTGTTCTCCTTGGCTTCAGTTGACCCCACATACATCACTTTCAGTGCATCCCATAGCTGTTTAGTTGTTTTTCACTTCTTGAAGCCTCTATATATGGAGTTAGGAAGAGCAGTTTGAAGGGCTGTCATGGCTTTTTGATCAATATCTATTATCTTCCTGTCTTCTTCAGAATAGTCAGCCACAGCCTTTGGAATCATACCACCTCCAGCAGCAGCTGAAGAGCTGCTTGCTATGTGAGGCACTGAGACAAAATATTCCTACATCCTGGAGTCTTGTGACTTGATGAACCCTTCCATTTGTTGGCACCAAGTGTCAAAGTCTTCAGGAGTGATCAGTGGGGAATTTGTCATGGTTCCACTTTCCATATTGGTTTTAGTAAGAGCTGCCATTTGAGATGTTACGTAGTTTTTGTGTGTGAGGGATATTAAGATGGTGAGATCTTACAATCAAGAGCCTGACATGCTTTGATACCAATTGCAGGACCGTTTAAGGGATGGTCACTTACAACACAACACACAATAAGGAGAGTGTTTAGAACACTTAACAGATCAAATAGGGAACTGGGAACAAGTTGTAGTTTGATACTAAGAACACAAGCAACTATGAGATAGAACGAGAACAAACAACACAAAGATTGGTTTTCAAGAATGTTGTATATTGCTCTCAAGTTCATTACAAGTGTTACAAAGCAAAAGAAAAGATATAAGAACCTGAGATACTTTATATTACATCCTACAGCCGGCCATACTTAGAAGGCCAACTGGATACATTTGAATTAGACAACAACAAAATCAAATGTAGAGTCAAAAGGCAGATTTGCCTTGTGACTAGTGACTATGACATGCCATAGCTCACATCCTAATATATTACATAAAGGAAAAAAGTAAATAAAGTAGAAAGCAAAAGGACTTAAGACCTCAATGTACAGTTACCAAAAGCATGGACTTTTTTCACCAACTTATGTAAGTTGGTCACTGAATAGTGTTTGCAGTGGAAAGTGATCCAGCATTATGGTAAAGTACATCAGTTAAAGAATGTGTTCAAAAGTCTTCGAAAGAAATCTGTCTTTACTTCTTGGCTTTGGAAGACTTTGTCTCTTTGTCGAAGACTTCACTTTTGGCTTCGGAAGATATTGGTCTTGGCTTCGGAAGATTTTACACTTAAAATATTTCTAGTGCATCGTGTAAAACTTATGAAGCATTTCTACTGTGTACTTCAGTGCATGCATGCAGGAAATACTTTGGATGTTTTTGTTGCATCAGCCTTACATAAAACCTTACAAGGGTTCATCTGATGGGGTTTTGTCACATGTAAAACACTTAGTTTAGCCATTTAAACTATGAAAACGCAGCGGAATAAGAGGTTTAACCTATGGTTTATAATCTGAAAATTTTTGCCATATTAAACCACCAACAAAACCCAAGAATGAGGATCAAAATATATATGAAATAGTATGCTATCAAACAAGACATAACAACCATAGGGTGTTTAGAAATACAACCTTTTGTACAAAACTTGTAGATGTATGAGATGAATATGGAGATGTTGTTGAATGTCCAGCCCTCAAGGGAGAGAACCTCAAGTTGTGATACCCACAAGCCTTTCAAACACCTAGCTTGTTAGGAAGCTCAACACCAAAAACTCTACAAGTGTCTCTTCCAAAAACCCGAATTTTCAGCCTTGTCTCTTGCTTCAAATCCGAAAATTTCACCTATTTCTTGAGAGAACTCTTGCAAGGTGTTGTGTGTGAGAAAAGTGTGTTAATGATGGAAGAGTGTAGTGTGGGAAAAGCTTGCAAAAGCCAAGAAAAAGCTGGTCCACATGCCCTCCTTTTGGGCGGCCGAAACCCATTCTGAAATGGGTTTTCCCCCCCATTTTAGTTTTATAAAATATACACTCTTAACCCTTAAATTTATATAATTAAAACCTCTTTTAATTTTATAACAATAACACACTTTTATTTGTTATTATTTAACCAACTTAAATAATGAAACAAATAATTTCTCATGAACAAATTATCCACATAATTTTGTTCTTTCATAAAAGCAACGTTTTAGAAAAACCCATTTTCTAAATTGGTGTCGTTATTTATTTGTTTGATCCCATCAACAAATAAATATTAATTGGGGTTTTTATAGCTTGTTGTTGGGTATGACCCGACTTGGATCATGACGTACTAACCACATCAATCTTGTATGTGTCTTGGGTAGATGAGGTCCAACAATCTCCTACTTGCACAAGATTTATAGAAGATTGATGCAAGCAGTAAATATCGCCTAACAACGGTTTACTACCCTTAATACGTATGACTAAGTGCCATTCAATAACATCATCTCCTTCAAGTACCATACTTGAAATGTTTTAGGTGAATCAATCATCTATCCTTTTGTCGCTGATGTCATGTTAAATCCTAGAGACACAGAGTGATCATTCTCCATTGATTTAACTTTATCAGGCCTTAGACATCTTACTCTCAACGAATAAGAGGGAGAAATCCCATCTTGACAACATACGTCTCTCATAATTTCCTTATATCATACCTTAACTAAGACTTATGTACTGCCATGTTTCAGAACAGCGAAGAGCTAAGTCAAAGTATAATATTCGAAAAATATCAAGAGCCAATATGTATCTCAGGTCAGAGGATACCAAATGATGTTCGCCTTTACTCAAAATTACTTATGATCAATCAGGAAGATTCCATGTAGTAATATTTGAGGTGCAGGTCAGTCCAATATTTGTATCCCATAAATATCTATGAACTTTGGCAACAACCTTTTGCTCTATATTCATCCATATGAATATCTACCAATCCAAGTTCATAATAGCATTACCTTCATACTTGTTTCCACAAGCATGAACAACTACGGACATTCTGAGTAAATTATTTACTCATGGATTTTAAACATGCAAAATAAGAATATTAGTTGAATTATTATAACCGAATAATTTATTCAAGTAATAAAGGGTTATAATATCTCATTACAGAAATTAAAGATCAAATCCAGTCACTAGAATATTAAAGCCCCATGGCACAAGCATGACTTTCATGCTTCGCCTTTTCAAGAAGCTTCGTGAGTGGATCCGCAATGCTTTGATCCGTATGAACTTTGCGAATACATATCTTTCCCTTTTCAACTTCATCCCTTATGTAGTTGAATCTTCGTTCAATGTGCCTAGTCTTTTGATGTGCACGAGGTTCCTTGATTTGAGCAATCACACCCTCGTTATCACAAAGAATTTCTAAGGAGTCCTGAATGGAAGGGACCACCCCTAGGTTGGCAATGAACTTCTTTAACCATGCAGCTTCCTGAGCTGCTAATGAGGCGGCAATGTATTCTGACTCTGTAGTTGATAATGCCACCACATCTTGCTTAGAGCTCTTCCAAGAGATAGCTCATCCATTCAAGATGAAAATGTAACCCGATTATGACCGTGAATCATCCCGATCAGTTTGGAAACTCACATTCGAGTAACACTTTACTACAAGCTCCTTCTCACCAGATCCATAGATCAGGAACATATCTTTGGTCCTCTTTAGGTACTTAAGTATGTTCTTAACAGCCATCCAATGACTGCTTCTAGGATTTTGTTGGTATCGGCTTGTCATGCTCAAAGCGCATGACACGTCCGGTCTAGTGCATATCATTGCATACATGATGGATCCTATAGCAGACGCATTCGGGATTCCCGTCATTTTGTCTTGCTCAACCTTTGAGCTTGGACATTGAGTCTTACTCAATATCGTTCCTCTTTGAATAGGTACGGTACCTTTCTTAGAGTTTTCCATCTTGAACCTTTTCAAGATCTTATCAATGTATGCACTTTGATTCAAACCTATCAACCGCCTTGATCTATCCCTATAGATCTTTATTCCTAAATATAGGCGGCTTCACCAAGATCCTTAATGGAGAAACAGCTTCCAAGCCAGGCTTTTACACCTTCCATGGTTGGAATGTCATTTCCAAATAGTAGGATGTCATGACATACAATACTAAGAAAATGGTGATGCTCCCACTAGCCTTCTTATATACACATGCTTCATCAGCGTTTTTGATGAACCCAAATTTGGTTATTTCTTCATCAAAATGGTGATTCCAACTTCTTGATGCTTGCTTCAATCCATAGATTTATTTCTTTAACTTACATACTTTGTTAGGATGTTTTGAGTTGACAAAACCTTCAGGCTGAACCATATAGACATCTTCCTCAAGATATCCATTTAGAAAAGCGGTTTTGACATCCATTTGCGAAATCTCATAATCATAATGAGCAGCTATGGCAAACAATATCCTAATAGACTTTAGCATTGCAACCGGTGAGAAAGTCTCATCATAATCAACCCCTTGAGTTTGAGTGAAACCTTTTGCTACAAGTCTAGCTTTATAAGTATCCAAGTTTCCATGAATATCGGTTTTTTTCTTGAAAACCCACTTACTTCCAACTATCTTGGAGTTAAGAGGTGGTTCAACCAAGTCCCATACTTGGTTGTCATACATGGATTGCATCTCAACGTTCATGGCTTCAAGCCATTTTTCACAATCTAAATTGGACATTGCATCATGATAGGTGGTTGGTTCATCAAAATCTACCACACAACATCCATCAACGAAAAATCCATATCTTTCAGGTGGATTACTAATTCTACCAGATCTGTGAACGTTCTGTGTAATTTGATCAACCACTTGATCATTTTCAACATCCTTATGTTGAGTGCTAGTATCAACCAAACGTGTTTCGGTTTGTGGTTCTTGATCCTCCTCAAGATCCACAGTTCTACTGCTAGTTCCTTCTGCAAGGAATTTTGCTTCTAAGAACTCAGCCTTCTTGGCAACAAACTCCTTTTGTTCCAATGGATCATAGAAATAATATCCCATGGAATCTCTGGGATATCCACTGAAGATACACTTAGTGGAACGGCTTTCTAGCTTGTTTGAGGTGGGAGTCTTAAGCCTCACAACCCCATACCTTTAAATATGACAGTTATGGAACCCTTCCATGCCATATTTCAAAAGGTGTCGTTTCTACTTTCTTGGTTGGGGCCATATTCAAAATACGGGCCGCAGAGAGCAAAGCGAAACCCTAAAATGATAGAGGCAGTGAGCTTAGCCATCATAGATCGAACCATATCTAATAGAGTTCGATTTCTCCTCTCGGATACGCCATTATGTTGTGGTGTTCCAGGTGGAGATAGTTGTGAGATAATACCACAACTTTTAAGATGGTCTCTATAGGCATCACTTAGGTATTCACCTCCTCTATCGGTGCGGAAAATTTTATTTTCTTGTTGAGTTGATTTTCTACTTCATTTTGGAAGATTTTGAACATTTCAAAAGCTTCATCTTTGTGTCTTAACAAGTACACATAACCGTATCGACTATAGTCATCGGTAAAAGTAATCAAGTATCTTTCATGGTACCTAGTCATTGGCTTAAAAGGACCACATACATCCAAATCTATGATGCCTAACAAATCTTTTGCCCTTTTGGACTTGCCACTAAAAGGTGCCTTAGTCATTTTACCTTGTAAACAAGATTCACATACATCGAATGAATCATATTCATTTGTTTTTAAAGACCGTTCCTTTGAAGTGTTTGTATGCGCTTCTTGTTTATATGACCAAGACGGCAATGCCAAAGATAGGTATCACTCAAATCCAATTTGAGTTTCTTAGTGGTGGTTTGGTACAATGAGCTATCATATAATGTGTTTTCACGAACCAATTCATAAATACCATTAATGGGAATAGCTTTAAATTAAAAAGTGCCATTTAAAGAAACATGAATCTCATTCTCAATAAATGACAAAACATAACCATATTATCTTAATTGGGCAACAAAAATAATGTTCCTAGTCAAACTAGGAGCATACAAAATATTGTTCAAAATTGCTTCCAAACCATTTGGAAGCTTCAAGATGTAGTCCCCTCGGCCTTCAACTTGAACCTTTGCCCCATTCCCCATGTAGAGGCTAACATCCCCTTTCTTGAAGTCCTTAATTCTTTTGAACCCCTACAATAAGTTGCAAATGTGAGTTCCACATCCGGTGTCCAATACCCATGTGTTAGAGGATATTAAATTTAGATCAATATGGATCATGAAAATTGTACCTGAGGTTTGCCCGGCATCCCTCTTTGTTTGCAACTCTTTGAGATGGACTGGGCAATTTCTTGCCCAATGTCCAATCTCCCCACACTTAAAGCATGGGTCATTTGAAGCAACCTTTTGCTTCTTCTCCGCTGGTTTTGATGGTGGCGCTCTTACCACTCCCTTTCCCTTTCCCCTAATGTGCCCTTTACCCTTGGCAACATTTGCCTTGGGTGCGGGGTGAGGCCTCTTCTTGTTCCCACCTTCATTATGGTGAGAACGGGTAAAACCCTTTTACCCATGGCCGCCTCGGCAGTTTTGAGCATAGAGTGAAGCTCACTTATGTTCTTGTCCCACCCGTTCATGTTATAGTTCATGACAAAGTTATCAAACCTTTTTGACAAAGAGTTGAGGATCAAATCCGTAGCCAACTCTTTCGAGACGGGACAATTCAGCCTTTTGAGGCGGTCGATGCGGCTTTTCATCTTAAGTACATAAGATGAAACAGATTGGGTGTCGTCCATACGACACGCATGGAGTGCTCGAACCGTTTCGAAGCGCTCAAGCCGTGCTTGTTGTTGGAACGTTTCCTTCAACTGGGTTATCATGTCGTATGCTCCATGATGTTCATACTCCTTTTGGAGATCTGGAGTCATACTTGCCAACATGAGGCAAGACACTTGGACCGAGTCCTCAGTGTATTTTACCCAATTATTATAGGCCTCCTCATCATCCTCACTAGGTTGATCGGGAATCGGATCGTCTAATATGTATGATCGTTTCGCTTGCTTGAGAACAATTCTCAAGTTTCGAAACCAATCAATAAAGTTATTATGGTTTAGACGCTCCTTTTGGAGAATGGTCCTTAATGATAGTGAGTGAGCGGTCGGGATTTCATTGTTATCATTATTGTTGGTGGCCATCTACAAAATATAACAAAGTTCAATTTTAGTAATTTCGATATTGTTCATATTTTAATAATTAAAACCCCTTTTAAGTGTCTTACACAATATTAAAATCTAGAATCCAACGTTACACTTAAATAGTGGTTAGGTGACCTTATCCCATTATTTAAATTAACAAAGTAGTCAACGTTTTGACAATTGCAACCCTTTGCAACTTCTAGGGTATGGGATCGACTTTAAACATCATATGTATAGTCGGCATGTTTATCCCATCAACACCTTAGTAAACCATATTGTAGGTGATCTATTTAACATGGTTTGCAAATCAAGTTACCCTACTTGCACACACATGTGAGTTTTCCAACATAAGTGGTGAGGTAACTTTTATTCCTAAAATATGGTATCCCCACCTCACATCACAAGTTCCCTTAAAATGGTTAGGTGACCTTTATCCCATTAAGAGTTTCCAAATGACTCAAGTGTTGTGCAAAAGGATGGTTTTAAACTTGTTTAAAAGGAATTTAAGTTTTCATAATCTTAGTTTAGAAAACTCTATGTACCTTATATTTGCATGCTTTCAAATACAAGGTACCCTATGGTTCACTTTTAATAAAACCTCTTTTATTACAACCATTAATCCTTTTAATAACCTTTTATTAACCACTTAATGATAAAGAACCATCAAATTTTCAGCTTGTTAAGTTTGTTAATGAGTTTGTAATGCATATCCAAATATCAACCAAACAAACAAACAACAAACATCCAAACAAGCATAAACATACAAACATGGGTGCATAACCATAGCCACTAAGTTGACCACACTTGTTTGCCATCACAAGTGTTGTCATAAGGTCTTTCTTAAGGGTGAAGATAACACATCAAAATGTGTCCATGAACTCCCACTTGAATCCACATCCAAATGCTTCAAGTGTCCATGTCTTTTGTGTCCTTCTTTGAGTCTTCATCTTGTGCATCTTCTTTTACAAAAATCATATCCTAATACTATTTTTCTAATAAAAGAAATGCACCTAATCTATTTATTACATAACCAAATGAATAAGTAAATTACAACCCAAGATACAAAACACAAATTACAACCCTTACAAGGATCAAAACCAACATGACATACAACAATCAACCAAAACCAAACACATGAGGCCAAGGCTATGCTATGCACCATAATATGAAACACATTCAACATCCAAGAACAACAAAGAATCCCTTATTTCAGCCCTAAAGTTTCAGCCAACATAAACTGAAACTTTAAGGTGGTCCAAACAACACAATCAACCATTTGATGTAAATCTTTCAAGGTTTAAACCAAAGCATGCAAGATTAAACCTTGAAATATAAGGGATTCATAAAACCACAACAAAGCAGCCCCTAATGGGTTGAAAAAAGGTCACGAAAACTAATTTTTCAAGACCTTTTCAAGCACATATTTCATATAACCGGCTCTGATACCATTGATGGGGTTTTGTCACATGTAAAGCACTTAGTTGAACCATTTAAACTATGAAAACGCAGCGGAATAAGAGGTTTAACATATGGTTTATAATCTGAAAATTTTTGTCATATTAAACCACCAACAAAACCCAAGAATGAGGATCGAAATTTATATGAAATAGTATGCTATCAAACAAGACATAACAACCATAGGGTGTTTAGAAATACAACCTTTTGTACAAAACTTGTAGATGTATGAGATGAATATGGAGATGTTGTTGAATGTCCAGCCCTCAAGGGAGAGAACCTCAAGTTGTGATACCCACAAGCCTTTCAAACACCTAGCTTGTTAGGAAGCTCAACACCAAAAACTCTACAAGTGTCTCTTCCAAAAACCCGAATTTTCAGCCTTGTCTCTTGCTTCAAATCCGAAAATTTCACCTATTTCTTGAGAGAACTCTTGCAAGGTGTTGTGTGTGAGAAAAGTGTGTTAATGATGGAAGAGTGTAGTGTGGGAAAAGCTTGCAAAAGCCAAGAAAAAGCTGGTCCACATGCCCTCCTTTTGGGCGGCCGAAACCCATTCTCAAATGGGTTTCCCCCCCCCCCCCCATTTTAGTTTTATAAAATATACACTCTTAACCCTTAATTTTATAAAATTAAAACCTCTTTCAATTTTATAACAATACAACACTTTTATTTGTTATTATTTAACCAACTTAAATAATGAAACAAATAATTTCTCATGAACAAATTATCCACATAATGTTGTTCTTTCACAAAAGCAACGTTTTAGAAAAACCCATTTTCTAAATTAGTGTCGGTATTTATTTGTTTGATCCTATCAACAAATAAATATTAATTGGTGTTTGTATAGCTTGTTATTGGGTATGACCCGACTTGGATCATGACGTATAACCACATCAATCTTGTATGTGTCTTGGGCATATGAGGTGCAACATCATCAAGTATCAAGATAGCGGTATGTAGTCTATACATGCCAAAGGTGGAATCCCCGGTGGGTAATGGTGCCATGATAGAGAAAGCTGTTGAAGACTACTCCGAAGAAGACTTCAAGAAGATGGACATCGATTGTAAAGCCATGACAGTACTCATACAGGCAAACCAAACTCCATAATGGTAGGATTTGAACACTGTCAGCCTGCCAAAGAACTCTTTGATGCTTTGACATTGATGTATTACAGATCCAATGGTTCCAAAGAGTCCAAGAGAGATAGACTGAAGAAGCAATTTGAAAACCTCACTCATATTGTTAGAGAGACTCTGAGTCAGCAATATTTCAGGTATAAGGACTTAATCTCCTCACTCTAGTCTGTAGGAGTGACTCTTGAGAAGAGAGATATTGTAAAAGTTCATGAGTGCACTTCGTCATGAATGAAATTTGTACAGTGTCTTAATCAAGAGAACTAAGAATCTCAACACTCTCACCATGACTGAATTATATGGCATCCTTGATGGATACCATATGGAGATGGAAACTGAGAAAGGCCATCAGATGAGCAGAACTTCTACTCTTCCTGCTAGCAATGCTTTACTCGTTAAAGGTTCAAGAACTCCCCATCCCCAGTTGTACCTGAACTACCCCCAATAGCCATAATCTTCCTCTAGGCCTTACATCACTTTTCTTGAGTCACCAAGGTCTTAACAGGCTCAAAAAAGTCCCTTCCAGGATAGTTGTACCTTTGTTTCAGGAAATGGACACTCTGGAGATTTTTAATTTGGTTTTGATGATCTCGAGTGTTTCAGCCCAGATGATATGCAATATATGGACATTGTCCAACAAATGGCTCTTTTAAACTACAAAGCAAAGAAGTTCTTCAAAAGAACTAGAAGTCAATTCCCTCAAAACCCAACCAACAACAAATTTGGGTTTGACAAATCAAAGGCCAATGCTACAACTTCAACCAACTTGGTCATTTTGTAAGAGAATGCAAGGCTCCAAAGTTCAATTCCAAAGCCACTCAAGCCTCCCAACATCCTACTACTCCAAAAGATGCTACCAAGCCAATCGAACAACAAACAACTGTTGTTGCTCAAGAAGTTGACTTGAGCTTTATGGTGTAAGATGTCACTCCTACTCTGGCTCTCATGGCTGGAACTGAAAACAGTAAGGTAAATGAACATCTCTGTACCCTATCCTGTATTGCTAAGGTTAAACTATACCAGGACTACAACATGGAGAGCAGATCTGATATCGAGTCTTTAAATATACTAAAGTCTGATTTAAAGATAGTAGAATCTGACTACAAACTTAAAATTGAAGAGTTAGAAAAACTGTTTCTTCTTTAAAACATGAACATTCAAACAACTAGGCTCAAGATTTAATCTCTGCAGGATCATATTTGGTCACTCAACAAAAATGTTATCTCAAACTCACAAAGTCACACTCGAATTGATGAAGTAGAGTCATTTAAGAGTTGATAATGATATAATAACTAAACAAATACAAGAAATAGTTTTCAAGATACTTGTATATATTACTTCTCAACTCAAAGTTTTCAAGACTCTTACAAGCATACTAACTGAGTTTACAATGAGAAGTATATATACTACTATCTACAGCCGGTTATACCAAGGATTACCAGCTGGAAATTTCTACTAAACAAATACTACATTGTAAGTAGTAAGGTATTTAAGGTAAAATACTATCCTAGATTAGGTAGTCATGACATGTCCATGACTTACCTTTTGTCACCAACTAAAGTTGGTAACTGTACTATCTAATAAGGGACATACAGTGGAATAAAGTATGCTTAACTATATGGGTGAGGGAAAGCATCATGCAGTATCTCAAAGGTTGCAGCGGGGCTTGCCAGAAGGGCCATACTTATATTTAGTGGTTCATAGTATGTTTTCTAAAGGTTAGTTGGCTTCGAAAGAACAAGTTCTTCTGAAGCCACTCATACTTGGAAGAGTCTACTCTTAAGATACTTGTGCTGATCTTCAAGACTTTATACTTCAGAAGACATTGTCTTCAATTCTTCTAAGTGTTGATCTTCGGAAGAGGGATGGCTTTGTCTTCGGAAGCCAGGATTTCTCTTCTGAAGTTCTTTTAACTTTTAATCATCAGAAATGCAGCTTTTGCCTTTGAAGTCTTTCATAGTTGCACCAAAATTGCTCTAAATGTTTTTTTTGTTGCACCAGCCTTACATGATCCAACAAGCTCCCCTTAGGCCGATGCTACCAAAACATCACTTGTTTCTGCTTATCAAAACTTTCACCGCCAATAAGAGAAGATATGTATCTGTCTCTCTATTCTTTCCAGAGGCGGTGCTGAGAAGTTTGTACAAGTCATTGGTAGACAAAGATCTAGTCTATTGCTCTGAATGACGTGCACCCTTTGTTGTGACCCACTATAGACAGTTAGTTGACGGGAGTTGTATTCATACTCCTATCAAACTAGGGATTTCAAGTTAGGGCCTTCAACCATTTGTGGGAAAGTCTTTCCCTTGATTGAACCTTCCTTTTCTACCTGCTCTCTTTGTTTCAACTCTTCTTTAATCCTTGCTTTTCTAGTAAACTCAGCAAGGTGAAGGCTGCTTAGATGATTTCGAGTATGAGCAGCTGTCTGAGAGTTGTAGGGGTTTGAGAATGGCTTCTCTGCTAACTCAGTAATGTCAAATCTTCTAGAGTGTAGCATATATGAAGTATTAAGTCTATTGACCTCGCCATTCTCTCTTTCTACAACAAATCTGTGAGAAGAGTCTTCGAACCTCCATTGGACAATCTTCTTCCTAGGAATGAGGGGTTGAGTTTGCAGCTTTTTCCCTTTCCTCATGTCCAAGAGAGCCACCAGTCTTCTTCTCAGCTTCTTCTCTTCTTCATTGAGTGAATTAGAGTTAGTTGCCAAGACCTGAAGTGCATGGTCCAGGGTTCCCCAAGACCTGAAGTGCATGGTCCAGAACCATCAATAAAATGTTAATTTGATGGTCTTCTCTTCAAAAGATATTTTGCTCAGAGTAATACAGTTAATGAGCTTTTTCTTGATTTCTTTGAATTCCTCCAAGGTTAGAGGTTTTGATGACTTTGGTGGTTAATGGGTAGATGATGGTTGCGTTCTGGGAAGTGTTTTGGTTTTAAGGATAGGTAGTGGGGGTGGTTGTTATGAAGCAATGGGTGAGGATGAGGGTATAGTTGATGGAGTAGGTTCAGAAGTGTAAGGTTCAGTGGTTGGTTTAGTTTTGATAGGGAAGGGGAAGGGAGTTGGCTCTTGTTTAGGTGGGGGTTGTGGTTGATGTTGAGGTATGGGTTTGGGTATCATCCTCTGAGTACTTTGGTAAACCTCCTTCCTTTTGCCTGAGAGAATGTCAGCCTTGATGTCACTAACATGTCATTGCAGGGTCTTTTCAGCCATGGGACCAACTTGTCTGCCAGATAAGCCATGGGCTCTAAGGTATGCCTTCATCCATGCTTTGTCCCCCATCTTGTTAGCTGCCACAAGTTGTGCTTGTTCCCCTTTCTTCTTCTTCTCCCTAAGCTTTTCCCTAGCTGCCTTCTTCCTCTCCTTATCTATTTGATATTGTTCTTTGTGGAAGACCCACAAGATCGTATCATTGTTATGAGGAGTTAGTTCTTCAAGAGAGTAGCCCCTATAGCATAAGAAGGCTATCCATTCATTCCTCAGTTGTTTCTCATCTTCTTCTTTTCCTACTCTAAGGCCAACCTTGCTGCTTCCTCTTGTTCTTTCTGCAGCACGGTTGCCTTTTCCAACTCCACCAGCTTCTCAAGTGGTAAGAGTACCACTTCTTCACTTGCTACTTTGAGATTAACAAGCATGTCAATAATCTCCACTTTCTTTTTGTTGTTGATAGCCTCCTGGGTTGCCACAGCTACTTTGCTGCTTGAAGGTAGTAACTTTCCAGTGGTGAGTCTACCTTTCCTTTTGAGCTTTTCCAATCACTCTTCCTCTAACAGCTCTTCCACAGTCAACTTCCTTTTCATTTGATGTCTTCAGAAGCTTGAGCCTTTGTAGATTCAGGTGTAGAGGATTCAGGTTTGGGAGTGGTGATTTGAGCTTATGATGATGAAGGTGTTTGAGTGAGAGGGGTTTTGAGAAAGGCTTCACTATTTATCTCGAAGGCTAGTTCAAGAATTACATCTGTGATGGTTAGATCATCAGACAAAAAAGATAGCCCTTCCACAGCTTGTATCTCAACTTCAAAAGATTGGGATAATCCTTCCACAGCCTTTACTTCAGCTTCGGAAGTTAGTGGGATTACACTACCTGTCCCAACTATTTCGGTTGTTGGGCCATCAGTCCCTATATCCCATTTGAAATCAATCTCAGGTTCAATGTGGATTTTAGGTTGACCAACTCCTTCCTTAGTGGTAGGTGGTGCATTCAACCTCCGAAGCTCTTCAGCTCCAAAGTATGCCACAACAACATCCGGACATGGTTGTTCAAGTGAGGAACCCATTATGAACTTGGATAAGAACCTATTTAGATCTATGAGCATCCTTGGGTCCACTTGAAGAATAATAGGAGGAGGCTCAGGGAAAACAATTGCTTGTTGAGAAGGGTATCTAGAAGATAGTGTAGAAAGAGTCAAGCTTTACTCCGTATGTGTTTCACTCTGAACATTCTCCCCCTTGTTGGTAGCATCATCTTGAGAGTTTGATGAGCTAGAGGAAGAAGTCAGAGAGACTTGAATTGGTACATGCCTAACAGATCTCTCAATCTGTGTCTCAGCTAGTTTAGCCTTGAGATTTTTAATCTCAAGTTGTTGAGTGGCAGACCTATCCTCTAAAGTCTTAACCCTGGATTCAAGGTTTGAGACTTTAGAAAGTAGGTCTCTAATTGTGAGTTGCATTCTTCCCTCATCTTCTTTAGAAGAATCACGAGGAGATGAGATAACATACCTAGTATGTTCATCCTCACCACCAGATATGGTTTCTTGGCACCCTGGTTTCCTTTCCCTGGTGATGTCTCTTTTAGAGTCATCAAGATGTAAAGTTGTCGTAGATTCAGTCTCATAGACGTTACCACTATCCTGAGAGTCCAATGAGACACTCTCAGTTGTGGCATTTGAATCTACATGAGTGTCCTCCACATCTATCAGACTCACCTCAGTTTGGCTTTTCTGATGGAGCCTAGAAGTCAGAGGTTTCTCTAGGCTTAAATGATCTTTAGATGGGTGTCATAGATCAACATCATGGCCTTGGAGGAACATGAAATCTTCATTAGTACCGGTAAGTAGGTCAGTAAAGGATATAGAAGTTATGTCTAATGACCCGGGACCTTGATCAATGTCTAGAAGCATTGAGCCTATGATTGGGTTGTCCCTTTTTGGGTGCTCAGGGAGTATAGTGATTCACCCTGAGGGCTTAAAACTTGGGTTTGGGGCTCATGGGATTGAGACTGAGGAGACTCAATTCTCATATCGAGGTCAATTTTGAAGGATGGTTGGACCTCTGACTGAGTGGGAGCCCGTTGTTCCACTCTAGCCTTTTTGGATTGAATAGAGGGAACTTGTTTAATCAGAGTAGATTGAACAAGGGTTCGTTTGGAGTGTCTCTGATATGTGTATTTGATGGGGAGGGAAGGGAGAATTGGCATTGAAATGGTTATTGCTGGTTTGGGTTCATCACCTATAGGGTGTGCAGGGATATCACCAGGAGCCATTGGCTCAATCATACCTGGAAGAAGTGCACTATGTCGTTCGGTGAAGTTGTAGGACACCCTCACGTGACACAGACAAGCTTATCCTGATCCAGCTCATAATTGATTATATGCTGAATAAACCTGGGATACATGTAGAAAGTCTCCTTTTGAAGGTTTCCTCTGAGGTTATTCAGCACAAACCTTGAATAGTTGAATCGGAGGCCCTTTAGCAACCTATGAACTAGGCATCCTAAATCATATGGAATTTGATCCCAACCCCCGGACTTGTTTGATAGACAGTGAAGAACTATGTGAAGCAGGAACTTCCAATTGTAGGAGAAGTTGAACTTGTAGACAGTGGACCTACTTACATCTCCACCATATCCCATTTAGGAATTTGTGTCTTCTAAATCCGATTTGGGGAATTCTTTAGGAGAACCTTCATCATGAAGCTCTAAGTGCTCGCTGATGGTCTGTTGAGAGATGACCAACTCTTGGCGATAGATCCTTGATGTGATAACCATAACTCCATTCAAGGTATCGATGTGACCATTTGCCCAAAATTCGGTCATATGGTTAGAGTAAACAGTGGGGTTCACAGTGAGGGTTGTGTAGTAGGTGGACTGGGTTAAAAACTGGATGATTTCTAAGAAGTCAGCATCCTTTGAAGAGTCAAGGAGTAAGACATGGTTATGTTCGGGATTTAGTGCCATTGTTGAGAAAATTACAGAGAAAGTGAGGTGAATTTGGGAGTAAAATTGTAGACAAAGTAAACTTAAGGCTTTGAAATATGTAAAAAGATTAAAAAGATAGATCAGAAGTATTTAAATTGGTGAAATGGCGGATGGATAAGGTGAAGTGACAGTTTGGGGTAAGATGTGACAAGGGCAGTAAGATTAAACCATTTAAAATATTCCGACATCATTAATAAAATCTTTACCTTTTTATAGAGTGGGGCCCAAAAGATTTCTGTTACACAGTAAAGCTTTCTTCCGAGAGTAAGAGCTTTTCCAAGAGTAATCTATTTCGAAGCCAAACTTACTTCCGAAGGTAAATCTCATCATAAGAGAAGTTTACTTTCAAGAGTAAGAAGGTCTTCTGAGTGTAAAAGTTTTCAAACTTCGGATGTAAAATTTGATATAAAGTCAAATGTTCTTCCGAGCCTAAAATCCCTTTGGAAGATAAGACTATCTTGGAGGAATTTTCCTTTGGAAGATAAATAAGACATCTTTCGACGGATAATTTCTCTTCGGAAGAACCCATACTTAGTAATTTTTTTGAAGAAAGACCTTTTGTAACAGGGCTTAGATTGAATTGACAAAGACAAGACACATTTTGAAAAGGTTTTCGTAGGAGATAAGCTAATCAATATTTGGTGTAATTAGATACTTAAATCTTTGTTCATCAAATGCTTTGGTGAACAAATCAGCATATTGTTCATTTGACTCAACTTTGACTAGCTTAATTAGGTTTTTCTCATGAATATCTCTAATGAAATGATACCTGATGTCAATATGTTTTAAGTAAGGATTCCTATAATTCTGATGCAACCAAAACATCCAAAGTCTCTATACATGCATGCATTGAAGTACAGAAGTAAAAATGCTTCGGAAGTTTTACACCATGCACTAGAAAATATTTTAAGTGTATAATCTTCCAAAGCCAAGACCAACATCTTCCGAAGCCAAAAGTGAAGTCTTCCAAAACTTCAAAGACAAAGTCTTCCAAAGCCAAAGAGAGAAGACAGATTTCTTCCGAAGACTTTTATGAACATGCTTTTATCCGATGTACTTTACCATAAAGCTAGACCACCTTTCTGCTGTAACTCTGTTTAGTCACCCACTTACATGAGTTGGTGAAAAGGTCCATGCTTTTAGTAACTATACATTGATGTCTTGAGTCTGAGCTTTCTACTTTATGTACTTTTATCTATTTTGTAATATATTAGGAAGTGAGCTATGGCATGTCATACTCACTAGTCAAAAAGCAATCTGCGTTTTAACTCTACATTTGATTTTGTAGTTGTCTAGTCTTATGTATCCAGCTGGCCTTCAAAGTATGGCCGGCTGTAGGATGTAGTATAAAGTATCTCAAGTACTTGTAACTTTCTTTCTTTGCTTGTCACATTTGTAAAAGAACTTGAGAAGCAATTTACAGCATTCTTGGAAACCATGCACTTGTGTTATTTACTATCTTGTTCCGTCTCACATATTTACTTGGTTTCTTAGCATCTTACTTATAAGTTAACCAGTTTCCTATTTGATCTGTTAAGTATTCTAAAGAACTCTCCTCATTGTGTTATTGTGTTGTATATGCATACCCTTAAACGGTCCTGTATTTGGTATCAGAGCATTCCAGGCTCTTGATATAAGATCTCACCATCTTAAGATCCCTCACACACACAAAAAGTTAACAACTCAAATGGCAGCTATTATTAAAGCTGATATGGAAACTGGAACTATGACAAAGTCTCCACTGATCACTCCTGAAGACTTTGATACTTGGTGTCAAAGAATGGAAGGCTTTATCAAGTCTCAAGACTACAGGATGTGGGACTCTGTTGTTCAAGGACCTTACATACCAAGCACTGCAGCTACTGGTGGTGGTATAATTCCAAAGGTTGTGGCTGACTATTCTGAAGAAGACAGGAAAAGAATAGAGATTGATTAGAAAGCCATGACAGCCCTTCAAACTGCTCTTCCAATCTCCATCTATAGAGGCTTCAAGAAGTGCAAAACTACCAAGCAACTATGGGAAGCACTGAAGCTTATGTATGAGGGGTCCAATGAAGCAAAGGAGAAGAAGAAGGATCTCCTGAAGCAGCAGTTTGAAAACTTCACCTTCAAGGTAGGTGAAACCATGACTCACTAATACTTCAGGTATGTTGAAATTCTGGATACCCTAATGGTTGTTGGAGTAACTCTTGAGAATAGGGACATTGTAAGGAAGTTTATGTCCTCTCTTCCTAGACAATGGACACATTATTGTGCTGTTATCAAGAGGACAAAGAACCTTAAAACTCTTACTCTCACAGAGTTGTATGGTATTCTTACTGGCTAGCAGATGGAGATGAACATGCAAAACTCATCTGGTAACTCCACCAATCAACTGAGTTCAGCCCTCCATGTGGTTGAAAGGGAAAGCATTGAACCACAACATCATCTTATATGCTTCCCTAACAACTCACAAAAAGGCCCTTTCATCACCTTCCTAGAGACTCCAAGGGAAAGCTACACTCAAGGAAGTCCTTTCCAAGAGACAAGTTCTTCTCATGCCTTTGTCTCTGCTGATGAAACTTCAGGAAACTTTCTCTTCACTCTTGAAGATTTGGACTGTATCCATCCAGATGATCTGGAGTACATGGAGATAGTCCAGTAGATGGCTCTTCTCACTCACAGAGCCAAGAAGTTCTACAAGAGGACATGGAGAAAGTTTCCAAGCAATGCAACCAGTGGAAAAGCAAAGTAAAGTGTTACAACTGTAACCAGATGGGACACTTTGCAAGAGAATGTAAGGCACAAAGGAGATAGTCCAGAAGATGGCTCTTCTTACTGTATTCATCCAAATGATCTGGAATACGTGGAGATAGTCCAGCAGATGGCTCTTCTTACTCACAGAGTGTTGATACATCATGTATCTAGTTTATGTTCTTAATGTAAAAGTCTTTTATTTCTTACACATGTGTAATGTTAATACTTAATGGAATAAAATATGCTTTTGATGTTTATTTGTCTTTAAATATTTCATATTATTGGTGGTCATTCATGCTAATGGACCGTACTTATGGACCATACGCATGAATGAATCATACTTATGGATCGGTCGCACGACTGAACCAGGAGACTGGAACAGTCGTATGACTGAGACATAAGATTGACTCAGTCGCATGACTAAACCTTCAGTTGTGCGTATGAATCAACCGCATGAGTCAGTCGCACGACTGAACCATTCCAATGGTTCAGCCGTACGAATGAACACTACAAACCTATAAATACCACATAATTCGTGGAAAAACAGAGACTTCGAATATTCCTAAACCCTAGCCTTCAAGAGCGTCCTAAACAACCTATCCAACTTCATAGTTCGTTCTTGATCGATTTCTAAACAATTCTTAACGTTTCTCTCTCGTTAAATCGATCAGGTTGTCTTTCTCACTGATTGGATCGCCAATCAAATAGGATTCCGCACTATTTGATCTAGTCTCACGCAGAATCCGTTAGTACTCCGTACAAAAACAGTCCTAACAAGTGGAATCAAAGCTTTGCCTCGTGATTTTGCGTGGATTCAATTGGTTTTGGTGTTAAAACCTACGTTTTCAATCAAACGAGTCACCGTTTTGCTTCAAAGAGTGTTTTTGACGTTTGCATGTGTTAAAGTTTTGATTATTCATCAAACAGAAGATTAGGGTTTCTGAAAAATTCGTATTTTGTGTCAAAGTGTTCAAAATATTCGATTTTTTAAACAAAACAGCCTTCAAACCACGATTGGACCATTCGTACGACTGAACTCATTCGTATACTCTCATTCGCACGACTGAACTCAGTCGTGTCTCTCATTCGCATGGTTAAACAGCTCCAGTCGGTTGATTTCAATCGTCCGGCTCATTCGCACGACTGAATTCAATCGCACGATTGAATTCATTCGCATCTTTCATTCGCACGAGTGACCCATTTGCATAGCTCATTTGCACGAGTGAATCTGTCCTGTTCTAAGTTTACCAAGTTTAAAGCAATTGAAGACCAGTTTGTTGCATTCACTACTGGAAAGGACTGGCGTATCTAGAACCTTTTACTTCTAGAGAATGAGATTGGAAGCCACAACAAACCGCCTAAGCTGTTAAATTTGGATGAATACCCACAGTGGAAACAGCGGTTTGAAATCTACTTGAATGGAGTTGACCCGAACCTTTGGACATCCATTAAGACTAGTTACACGATACAGTCAGTGCAAATGGAGTTAAACTGACTTTGGGAGGAATGAGTGAATCCCAGAAGACTCTGCATAATGCTGAAACGAAAGCATATGCCTTGTTGACTCAGTCTATACCAAGGACATATTTCATCAGTTCTCTAAGAACAGGCAGTCTAAGAAATTATGGGATGCCTTGGAAAAGAGATACGAAGGAAATAGAGCGCTGAAAGCACTGAAGGCAAAAGCTCTTAAGAAGGAATTTGACAATTTCTCTCTGATTGGGAATGAGAGCTTGGATGACATCATTGATCAATTCTATCATCTGATGAGTGAGTTGCACACTCATGGCGTGACCACATCCATGGAAGATAAAGACTCTAGTTTTGTTGATGATCTACCAGACAAATGGGATCCATTTGTGTCTAATCTGAGACAAAACAACACTCTTGCTACTTTAGACATAAATGATTTCATTTTGAAGTTAAGGGAGGAAGAACTACGTATGAAATACAAGTCAAAGAAAGGATCCTATGTTCAGAATCCTACACTATACAATTCAGTTCCAACTCCGACTACTTCAGGTGCACCACTACAAAAGGCGTTTGTGTCTAGCTCTTCTGCTCCTTCCCAAAGCAGTGCATCAGGAACCGTAACGTCAGGGTCATCTGGAACCCAATACATAGTTCCTGAGGCAAATACTACAATGTTGAAGACCGAGAATCTCGGAAATGTCACCGTGGAAGTTGCTAAAGAGCACATGGATCTTCTAGCTGTTGTTGTTCAATCTTATGATGGATTAGTTGCTGGTAAGATTGGAAACTGTCATCTTGCTGATGAGGACTACGAGCAAGTTGATAAAACTGAGCTAGAACGCATGGATATAATGTGGGCCTTGGCTAGTGCTGTTAGAAGAGCCAAGAAGTTTGTGAAAAAGATGGGACAAAATTTGGTTGCAATGAAAGATACCACATTTGGATTTGACAAAACCAAAGTCACAAGTTTCAATTGTGGTGAAAAAGGGCACTTCAAACGTGAGTGTGTAAAGCCAAAGAAGACTGGAAATGGAAATCCTTTTCCTACTTTCAACCGACAAGACAAGGATAAGATTAGAGCTTCATCTTCAAGTCAAGAGTCTAAAGCTTTGGTTGCTCAAGGTGATGAAGGACAAGACTGGTCCTTCTGGTTCGTTTCTCAGGGTGAATCAAACATTGCTTTAGTTGATACATTGGATGATGGATCTGCAAGCGAAGGAGACATCATAGCTAAACATTCACTTTCAGATATCGAAGAAGATATGAATGTCGTTGATCATTTGGTTGAAGAAGAGCTAAGTGCTACAAACTCAGAATCTTCAATCACCAAAGAGTCTGACACTGCGTTGATGGCTGATTCGTCTAGTTCTACACATGTATGTTCTAAAGTCGAATTATTTGAAAAACATGCTTGTACTGAATGTGATAAATCTAGAGAAAGAATTGATTTAAAATTTGCTAGGTTATTAGAACATAATGATAATCTAGTAAAATATTTACAACTCTGCACTGAAGCAAATCGTGTTTTAATACAAAATGAGCGCAACTTCAAAGAAAAGATAGAACCGTTAGGGAAACAACTAAGGGAAACCGAGGTTGTTGCCTTAAATCAATCAAATGACATCAAGTTCTATTTAAAGTCCCTGGAGGAAACTAAGAAGGAAAAAGCAGTTTTGGAAGTCGAAGTTGATTCATTAAAACAAAAACTACACAGTTTGGCAAGTTCTTCTCACATTGTTCAATACCTAGTGAAAGAACGGAATGCAGGGGAAGGTCTGGGTTATAAATTACTACCTCCATCACATGAAATCCTTTTGAACACTAAATGTAGACCAATTAATAATAACCCTGTAAAGGATCATGTGGTGTCTACTCCTCTGGTCAGTGATCCAGATTCAACGGGTAAACCTATGAAATCTGTCACTAAACAGAAGGATTCTCTTTTGGAATCAACATATAAGATACATGTTGAGGATTTGGATGATAAAATTGAAAAGGTTAAATTAGGGTCAGGTTCACAAACATCTATTTCAGAACCTAAGAGGTCTACTCCAATGAACCTTAAACGTGTTAATCATCAAAATCTAAATAAAATGAAAATGAAAGATGTTCAAAATGTCAAAACAATTAAGTTTGTTAAAGAAGTTGAAACATCTAAAAGGGAAGAGTCTTTATCAAAACCCCGACCAAACTCAACCCCACATCAAAACTTTCCTCAAACTGTAGAAGGAAGATCCTGCTACAGTTGTGGAAAACGAGGACATACCTCTCCAAATTGTCCTTACTATCAGACACTTAAAAAGAAAATTAAACTTTTTGATGAAAAACCAAGATTTTCTGAAATTAGATCTAATTGGTCACCGAAGGTTACACCTAAGATTATTTGTGAACCAAAAGTTCAAACCATTAGCTAGTCATCTGTTTATCACACACAAGCCTTACACAAAATTGGTTTATGGAAGATCAAAACAAGTAATGTGTCTGATAGTGAGAATAAAAAGAAGAAAGATATGCCCTCATCCTTTGAAGGACAATGGGTTGAGTTCAGTATGTGTGATACCTCTATGACACCCAAGCCAGTTAAGGCTTGGGTCCCAAACCTGAACTAATCAATTTCTTTGTATGTGCAGGGTGTCCGCTACAGTGCTATCACTAATACCTGAATTATTGATAGTGGGGCTTCCAGACACATGACTAGGAATTCGTCTCTCCTTTTCAATGTCAAACAAATTAAAGGGGGACTGTTGGACCAAAAGAACCAATGAGCCTGATCAGAAAAACCTCTAAGTCCCATAGACATTACAACTGCTGAAGAAGATCACAACAGCTGAAGACATCAGCTGATTACAAAGGTCTGAAGACAAAGTCTGAAAGCAAAGAACTGAAGACAAAGTCTGAAAGCAAAGAACTGAAGACAAAGTCTGAAGATGAAGTGCTGAAGACAAAGACTGAAGACCAGAGTGATCAGCAGTTGTCACAACAGCTGAAGTTGTTAACTTCAGTAGTTGTGATGGTTTTACTTTTCAGTACTTGTAATTTTACATTTCAATAGTTTATTGTTTCAGTAGTTGTTAGTCAGTAGTTTCATGTAATTGTACTTAGCATTCTCTGAGATGTAATCAGTTGTTGAGAACATCTCAGTAGTTTGCATATTTCAGTTGTTTTGTAAATTCTGTTAGATGTCACTATCAAGTGACATCAGCAGAAGTCACATTCCTCTATATAAGGGATGTTGACCTAGCTGTATTCTAACTGAAGCATTACGCGTGAATGAAAACATTCCTTTAACAAAAATATTCTCTCTATAATTGTGATTGAGTGTTTTGCATATTCATTACTTTTCTTGATTGAATTCGATCTTAATCCGTGATATTCTGCTGCATAATTCAAATCTAATTGATCCGATCCTATCAAATGGTATCAGAGCAGGTTAATCATTGATCGATCTAACAATTGATCATTGAAACTGTTCTTTTGATAGCAAAGGTTGATCGAATTAGTATTTTTGCAAGAATTGATTATAGAGATTGATTTTCTGTGCTTCCGGTCAATTAATTAAGATTCTAATTGTGTTTTCTAAGTGTGTTGTTGAGTTTTCAAACTAGACCGATTTTAATCTCATTGAATTCAATTGAATTAGTGAAAATGACTACTTCAATGAATGATCCTCACAATACTGGCTCCTCAACTAAGCCTCCAATGCTTGTTAGGAGTGAGTATAACATATGGCAACGCCGAATGCTCCATCACCTGTCTGTTAACAGTTCAGGTTGTTGGAAGTCTGTGGTTCATGGACCATACAAGCCTATGGTGAGTAATCCTGAATTCAATAAGATGGTTCCTATAAAGAAGGAACAATATTCTGATGAGGATCTAAAACTGTTTGAGATTGATGCTAAAGCCCAAGGAATTCTGGCAATGGCACTGCCTAATGAAATCTATTCTGGGCTCATGCATCATGAAACTGCTTATGATCTCTGGGTTGCTCTGAAGGAACAATTTGGAGGAACTGATGAGGTCTTAGCAAACAACAGAGAAATCCTTGCCCAGCAATATGAGACATTCTCTCATAGGAAGGGTGAGACACTGACTCAACAGTTTGAGTGGTTTTTATGTTTAATTTCTAAGCTTAAAATGGTTCAACATGAATACACAAACAGCCAGATGAATAACAGATTCCTCAGATCCCTGCCTGAGAGATGGGACACTTACACCATTGTCCTACGCTCTAGTGCAAATCTGGATACTCTATATCTCACCCAACTTCATGGGAAACTCTTAACATTTGAGAGAGAGATAGAACATAAAAGGAAACTATCTTCATCTGGAAAGCTCACTGATAACTTTGTACCAGGCAATACTGCTCTGGTTGGTCATGAGTCTGAATATGCTTCATCTGAAAGTTCATATGATGAGCATATTGATTTCTCTTCAAACAGTGGAAATCATGCTTTTGTTGGAGTTGAGGGAAACTCAGGTTTTAATGTTGATAATTTGTGTTTTATGATGGATGATTTGAAAGGAATTGCTGATGATGATCTGGAAGAGATGGATATTCTGAGCCAAATGGCATTGATTAATATCAGATCTCAAAAGTTTTATAAAAGAACAGGTAGGAAATTTCCTGGTCTCTCTGGCAAAACCAAGGTTGGTTTTGACAAGAGTAAGTTGAGATGTCACAAGTGCCACAGACTTGGACATTTTGCTAGAGAGTGTAGATCATCTGGATCTAACTCATCTGCACCCTTTGTGACTTTTCCAAGTAATAATTCACAATCCAAAGGGCAACATCCTACCAGTTCTGATCATCATTCATAACATCAATCATCTCCTGCATACTTTGTCCCTCAAAGTCTCATGCCATATCCTTATCCATGCTTTTACATGCCTCAGTCTGGTCAAGTTTCTGTACCCATGTGCAGGACCGTTTAAGGGCTTAAGCACAATTACAACACAACAACACAATGAGGAGAATAACTAAGCTCTAATCAAACAGTGAACTGGGTAACCAAAGTGATACAAAGAACACAAGTAAAGCAAGAGACAGAACAAGAGAGTATGGGTTTCAAGGAGGCAGTATATTGCTTTCTCAAGTTCTTTTACAAGTGTTACAAAGCATAAAGAAAAGATACAAGAACTTGAAATACTTATACTACAACCTACAGCCGGCCATACTTTGAAAGCCAGCTGGATACAATTGACTAGACACTAACAAAATCAATTGTAGGATCAAAAGGCATATCTGCCTTTTGACCTTGTGACTATGACATGCCATAGCTCACATCCTTATACAATACAAAAAGGATAAAGTACATAAAGTGGAAAGTTGAATACTCAAGACCTCAATGTACAGTTACCAAAAGCAATGCCCTTTTCACCAACTCATGTAAGTTGGTGACTTTACAGAGATGCAGCGGAAAAGGTGCTTTATGGAACAGTACATCAGATAAAGCATGTGTACTAAAAGTCTTCGGAAGAAATCTGTCTTCATAGGATGAGGCTTCGGAAGACTTTGTCTCTGAAGCTTCGGAAGACTTCATATTTGGCTTCGGAAGATATTGGTCTTGGCTTCGGAAGATTTTACACTTAGAGTATTTTCTAATGCTTTGTGTAAAACTTTCGAAGCATTCTTCACTTCAGTACTTAGTGCATGTTGCTGAGACACTTAGGCTGTTTTGGGTTGCATCAGACTTCAGGAATCCTTACAAACTCCCCCTAGGCTGATGCTACCAAAACACTTGGAAGATCTTCAAATGTTGGTAGTCTTCAGTACAATCAGGACCATTCCTTTCTTCATGAGATGGTCAGGATCATCAAGACTTTCATAGTATCTTCTCATCTCAAAGAGATCATGCAGGGGTAAGTTGATTATGTCTTGCCATGAGTAGACATTCTCAACACCTTGATCTCTGATAACAGTCCATCTCTCTGGATTGGTAGAGTATGTCCAGGACAAGATGGGTGTCTCACTAGTTAGAGGAGCCACTTGAATAGGAGTTGGTTGGGCTGCCTCATCATGCACTTCCTCAGGTTGATCTGATTCAGCCTGAGGTGCAGAGGTAGATGACTTTGGCTTCTTCTTCTTTGTCTTTGGTTTAGAAGCCATCCTCTTCTTCCTCTTGGTTGTCTTTAACTGAGAAGACTGGTCTGCAGCACCATGTTGATCATCAGTGTCTTTCTCAGTTGGGTGTTCCTCCCTCACAGGTTCAGAAGGAGAGGGAGTTTGACCCTGCCTAGGATCAGAAGATGAAGCTTGCTGGGGCTCAGCTGGAGGTGCTGGTTGAGGTGTCTCTGGTTGTTCAAACTTGACCTCCACTTCAGGTGGGACTTGACTTGGAAGAGAGTGCAAGTCAATAAGTTCTCCACTCTTAATCTTCTGCTTGATCACCCTAATATGCTCATCCATAGTGGATAGAGACATGGGGCCAAGTCTCCTTCCGGAGAATCCATACAGCTTCAAGAAGCTCACCATTCTTTGTCTGTCAGCAGACTTCTTTGCATTCTTTTGAATGATGGCCCTTGACTTTGCAGCTTCTTCCCTTAGTTTCCTTTTGGTTGTCTTTCTTTCCTTGACTAACTCAAGCTCAAGTTGCTTTAAATACTCGAACTCAATAAAGTCATAGGACAAAGGGAGAAGTACATCTGCCTGATAGAAGCCTGTGGCACTCAGGTAGTTGATCATCCTGATCCTATCTTCCTCTTTGTCTACCTGAGGTTCTTGTGGAGCCACATCTTCCTGTGCAGGACTTTCTTGAACTGGTGAGAGAGTAGGAGCATTCTTGTAAAGTCTCTTCTGTCTCTTCTCCTCTTTGAGTTGGACAAGTATCATTGCATCCTCTTTCTCCTTCAACTCTCTTGACACTTCTCTGTCAGCCAGTTCATTTAGTTCTTCTAAGGGGAGGGAGATGATCTCATCAATGTCATAGTTCCTGGTCTGTAAGTAGGTAATCCTGACTGCCCTTAACTCATCATCCTGAGTATTTGGTCTGGGGGCAGCCCTGATTGCAGCTTGCATGAAGCTAGATGACCCAGTGGAACTTTCTCCCCTTAGTCTCCTTTTCCTCTCTCTCTCTTCCTCCTCAATTTCCTCAGGAGTCATTATCCTTTTCCCTTTGTCACCAACAGACCTTTGTGACTCAGGGTGGATTGAAGCTTGGCCTTCATTGCTTGGAGTAGCTTCCATGCTCTGGCCAGAGAGAGGCTGAGAAACACCTTCACCAGCAGGTGTCTCAGATGGAGTTTGGACCTCAGCAGCAGTTGTTGATGATGAGACAGGGGTCTCAGGTTCTGTCACTGGGCCTTCAGTCAAGGTTTCCCCTATGAAACTAATCTTAGGGTCCACCTCAACATCCAGTTGACCGATGACATTGCCTGATTCCCTAAGTCTCCTTCTTAGAGAGAACTCTGCCATGATCCTGTCTTGGATTCTTTGAGCCAGCCTGTCAGCTTGTCTTGAATTGCTTGGATTGACAAGTGGCAGGTTGACTAAATCCAGTCTTTCATAAAAGCTCAGGCTTTGGAATTGAAAAACTTCTTGTTGGCCTTGAACTCTTTGAAGTATGAGGGCTCTTCTGTCATCATCATACCTCCACCTTATGATTTGATTACTAGTTCCCAGTGGTGGAGATGAGACAGCCCTTGGTATGCCTTCCTCAAAGAGACTCCTGATGAGAGAGTCTATAGAGTCCACATTAATGTGAACTTGAGGAAGTTGCTGAGAATGCACAACAGCAAGTGAGGATGGTGAGTCCTCTATGTCCATTCTCTCTGAAGAACTCCCAGGTTCTGTGGTTGTAACAACTTTCTCCCCCTTTTTGGTAGCATCACCCACTTGCATAGGTGAGCTGGAGGATAAGTCAATCACTTCCACAGGTTCTTGTGTTCCTGGTTGAGCTCTCCTTAAAGGTCTCCCAGCTAGTTTTTCCTGCAGATATGAAATCTGGAGTTGCTGATCATTGACCCTGTTTTGCAGGGTAGTCACCTGAGATTCCAAGTGACTAACCTTAGAGACTAAATAGGTGCATGTTTTTGACAGTTTTTGCACCTTTAGTCTCAAATTCCCCTCATCTTCATCAGAAGATTCATTGGGGGATGAGATGATTGGACCAAAGTCCTCTCTCTCACCACCAGCTTGAGTTTCTTGGCTGCTGGTTTTCCTCTGCTCATTGGCAGCCTCAGTTGAGATGCCAATGGGCTGAGTTGCCATGGTTGAGGTCTTAATGATGTAATCACTTTCAAAAGTGAGAGCCTCTTCCATATGGACATCCTGAACAGGTTCAGAAGTGTCCACCTCAGTAACAGGTGACTGATGGGGGATAGACTGAGGAGAGTCAGAGGTACTCATCTCTCTTTGAGTGGGGGAGGAGAAGAGAGACTCATGGTACTCACTGAATCCTAAGTCTTCATCAGTGTAAAAGGATAGGTTGGGAATTGGTTGGTTGAGATCCAAAGGCTGGGGATGGTAGCTGTCCCCTGAAGGTTGTCCACTTGAGTGTTGAGACTCAGAGTGAAGGCTTAAGGTTGTTGGGCTATTGAGCTCATCAGGGTGAGCTTGAGGAACCTCAGCCCTGATAGGTGAAACAATGGGAGTGGTTTGCTCCTCAGGAGAAGTGGGAGCTCTAGTGTCCACTTCTTCCTGTAAGGTTGTGTATTTGGGGGCCTGCACAGACTCAATAGTCTGAGCAGGGGTTCGTTTGGATTTTCTTTGGTAGGTGAGGGTGATTTCTGGTCTTTTTAATGGTAGGGACAAAAGAGGTGTGGGTTCAACACTAGCTTGTGTTGCTAGGTTGTCACCTTGAGCAATGAGCTCTAACATTTTTGGGACTAGGGCTGTTTCTACCCCAGAGAAGCCTACAGTTGGCTTCTTCATTATTTTAAAGATGTCGGGCTTCATCTGTCCCAATTTAAGAATATTACCTGATTTTGAATCCAAAGCACTTGAGCACAGCAGCTTGCAGCAGCAATGTATTCAGCCTCAGCAGTTGATGCAGACACACAGGATTGTTTCTTGCATTGCCATGAGACCACCCTTCCACCAAGGAATTGACATCCCCCAGATGTAGACTTTGCAGTCATATTGCAACCACCATAATCACTATCTGTATAGGCATACAGATTGAAATTTGGATTCTTTGGATACCATAGACCAAGTGTTGAAGCACCTTTGAGGTATCTTAAAATCCTTTTCACAGTGATTAAGTGAGACATCTTAGGGTTGGCTTGATATCTTGCACAAATACATGTAGCAAACATGATATCAGGCCTGCTAGCTGTAAGATACATAAGAGACCCAATCATAGCCCTGTATAAATGCTCATCTACACACTCCCCCTCAAGATCTGGACCAAGGGAGTGGTTTCTGGCTATGGGTGTCTTAGCAATCTTACAATCAGTCATATTGAATCTCTTGAGTATGTCTTGAACATACTTTGACTGACTTATGAAGATGCCATCTTCAACTTGCTTCACTTGAATTCCCAGAAAGAAGTTGAGTTCTCCCATTGAACTCATCTCAAATCTGTCCTTCATCAGCTTCTCAAAGTCTTTGCAGAGCTTTGGATTAGTTGAACCAAAGATGATGTCATCAACATATACTTGAACCAGCAATAAGTCATTTCCCTGTCCTTTGATGAAGAGGGTTCCATCTATAGTACCTCTTCTGTATCCATGCTTGCAGAGATACTTAGATAGTGTCTCATACCACTTCCTGGGTGCCTGATGCAGCCCATAAAGAGCTTTGTCAAGCTTGCAGACATGATCAGGATGATCAGGGTCTACAAAACCAGGTGGCTGTTTGACATAAACCTCCTCATCAATCACTCCATATAGGAAAGCACACTTTACATCAAGTTGGTAGACCTTGAAGTTCTTGGATGCAGCAAATGCCAGGAATATCCTAACAGCTTCAAGTCTTGCTACAGGAGCAAAGACATCAGTGTAGTCAATCCCTTCTTCTTGTGTGTATCCTTGAACAACTAGTCTTGCCTTGTTCTTGATGATGATTCCCCTATCATCCTTCTTGTTTCTAAAAACCCATTTGGTTCCAATGGTAGTCTTCCCATGAGGAAGAGGACAAAGGTTCCAAACTTTCTGCCTTTTGAATTGAAGCAGCTCTTGTTGCATAGCTTCAACCCAACTTCCATCCTTTAGAGCTTCATCAACTTTCTTGGGCTCTATCTGAGATAAGAAACAAGAGTGAAGACAAACATTTGCTTCATGGGTTTGTCCTCTTGTTCTTACCCCTGTGACAACATCTCCAATGATGTTTGTGGTGGGGTGAGACTTGTGGATCCTTAGCTGAGGGATCACAGCAAGTTGTTGAGAAAGATCTAAATTTGAGAAATTTAAATCTGGTCTTGAAGATTCACCCTCCACATTATCACACTTATCAAGATTAACTTGATCCAATGAGTGTGAGACATCATTGATGTTGTCATCTATGGTGTGGTTATTAGCATCAAGGAATTCCTGATCACTATCACCATCACCATTGTTATCTTCTACAAGTGAGGTGTCTTTATCTGGTTGAGAGGCCTCTGAGCTGGAATTTGAAGGCATGCCAGATGTATCAGCTGAATTGGTCATTGTTGTGCTGATAGAAACCTCATTTGCTGAAGTAGTTCCAACTGGAGCTGAAGATGTATGAGTTGAAGATCTTCCTAGCTCAAATCTTGGATCAGGATCACCTGTATTTAGATTTTCTGCAGATCCTGAAACATGCTCACAAGATTTGTTAAAACAGTTGGTAACTAAATCAAGATCAAACAGCCAATCCGGACCAGAACCAGCCACACAAGGAGTGTGCTCATTGAAAGTCACATTGGCTGACTCCTCAACAATTCTAGTTCTGAGATTGTATACTCTATAAGCTTTAGCTTGAGAAGAGTATCCAATGAAATGTCCATCATCTGATTTCTCAGCAAACTTGGCAATTTGATCTTTGGTATTCAAGATGGTGCAGGGACATCCAAATGACCTGAGAAAACCAATGAAAGGTTTCCTCTTGTGCCAAAGTTCATAAGGAGTCTTACCATGTGTCTTAACTACTAAAACTCTGTTTTGCACATAGCAAGCAGTATTGACTGCCTCTGCCCAGAAGGTGATAGGCAGTTTAGAGTCAGACAACATAGTTCTTGCAGCTTCAATAAGTGTCATGTTTCTCCTCTCAGCAACTCCATTTTGCTGAGGAGTTCTGGGAGCACTATATTGTCTTGTAATACCTTTTTCATCACAAAATGCATCAAGGATTTGGTTCTTAAATTCAGTTCCTTGATCACATCTTATGGTTTTGACCTTGTGATCACATTGATTCTCAACTTTTAAGATGAAATTCTTCAGAATCTCAGGGGTTTCATCCTTAGTTCTAAGGAAGAAGACCCAAGTGAATCTTGTAAAATCATCTGTGATCACTAGACAGTAAGAGGTCCTTCCTAAACTCATTACACTGGTGGGGCCAAAGAGATCCATATGTAACAAGTGTAGGGGAGTAGTGATGGAGTTCTTTTCCTTAGGCTTGTGAGATACTTTGTGTTGCTTCCCTTTCAGGCATGCCACACAATGATCATCACTAGTAAACTCTTTCTTTGGCATTCCAGTTACCAGATCATGTTTAATTAATTTATTCATGTTCTTAAAGTTTACATGGCACATTCTTTTATGCCATAGGAAAGACTCATCACTATTTGCTTTAGATAGAAAGCATGAAACTTCTCCTGAGGGAGATGTTTCTTGCAAATCCATCTTGTACATGTTCCCTTTCCTGGGGGCTCTGAGCAGGATATGCTCATGAGGAATGACCACACCAGGTTTAAGAACAATGCACTCATGCTCAGTAAAGAGCATGTTATGACTCTGATCACAAAATTGGGATACACTCAGAAGATTGTATCCAAGCTCCTTAACAAAGTTTACCTTCTCAATGCTGAGCTTTCCATTTGTGACCTTGCCCCTTCCAGAAATGTAACCACCTTCATCTCCTCCAAAAGCAACTGGTCCTCCATCAATTCTCTCAAAATTATGGAGTAGAGACCTATTGCCTGTCATGTGCCTGGAACAGCCACTGTCAATTATCCAGACATTCCTGTTGGTCTTGAGCTGTTCCTGCACAGAGAAGATGATTAGTTACATTTGGAAACCCAAGCCTTACTTGTCTTGGGCTCATTGACAGTAATAGAAGGTAATGCAACAGTAATAGATCCTATGGTTGTACTATGGGGATCTTCAGCTGTTGTTGATGGAGAAACCTCAGTCATTTGGTCTTTCTTAGACTTCCACACCACCTTTGGAGTCTTGGACTTGACCTTCAAAACCTTAGAAGCTTTTGGAACTTCATAAGTTTTGATGACTGATCCTTCGGAAGAATCTACAGTCACTGCAGCAGACTTTAGTGCTTCGGAAGAACTCCTTTCTTCCGAGACCAATTTTGCTTCCGAAGGTAATTTTCCACTTACCTTCTTCTTTGATTTGGAGCTTCCGAAGGAAACAGACTTTCCTTCCGAAGCTTGAGACTTCTTGAGACTCTTTGAAGTCTTTGTTTTAGTCATGTGGACAGTACTTTTAGGATTGTATGAGCAATCCTTGGCAATGTGAGAAGTACTTTCACACATAACACATAACTTTTTCTTCTTCAAAGAAGTCTCCCTCTGAGAGCAAGACTGGCTTTGGTCACATCCCTTCTCCATCTTCATCTTGGTAGATGCTGAGACAGTTCCTTTGGGCTGTGAACTGTTCTTGGAGTTTGATGGTCCAGGCTGTGCAGCAGTGGTACACAGCAGCTCAGTCTTCTTCTTGGTACTGAGATGATTTGAACAAGAACCTTGACTCTTAGCTGAGGAGTCTTGGTTGATGTCTTCAGTCCTTACTACTTTGAAACCTGCAGAGATAAAAACTTGTTTCTGCTTAGCATCAAAAGTAGCCTTGATTTCTTGAGCCTTCTTTGCCTTTCTTTTGCTCTTTCTGATCAAGTTCTTTCTTTTGGACTTGGTCATCACAGTTGATTTCTTCTCCTCAGAAGGATAGTGGCCCTTGGAAGAATCCTCTTCTTCACTCTTCTCAGAGGAATTCTTCACTATCACTTCTTCATCATCCTCACTTACAGGATCTATGAGAGGAAGCTCATCTTCATAAGTTCCACACCTAGGAGATCTTACAGACAAGATTGTGTGTGGAGGAGCTATCTCATTTGATCCTAGTCCCTGTCTATTTTGATAACAAACCTTGTTGTGCAGGGATGAGGATATCATGTTCTTGAAGGTCTCTTCTTCAAGAACACTCTTTTCTGCCTTGGCTTTGCTGATCACAAGCTCAGCCTGGCACTCAGTTAACTTAGTGATGAGATCTTGGATCTAAGTTCTGAAATCTGTATGTTCATGTTTTAGTACTGAAATGGTTTTCTCCAAGTCTTCTATCTTCAACTTGTAATCATTTTCAGACTTTCTAAAATCAGATTTTAATATGTTTAATGACTCAAGATCAGATCTCATCTCTAGGTTATAGGACCTGTATCTATTTACTTTAGCAATGCATTCAGGGGAGCAAAGATGTTCCAATACCTTGGCTTCATCATGATCAGCCATCAGTGCTTGGTTTGGAGAAGCATCCTCCACCTGAAAACTCCAGTCAAAGCCTCCTTCTTCAACAGCAACAGCAGCATGTTGCTTTGTCTTCTCAGCTTGAGGAGCTTTGTCAGTAAAGTTTGGTCTGGGTTGTGTTTGGCCCCCATTTGCTTTAGGTGCCTTACACTCCCTGGCAAAGTGACCCATAAGGTTACAGTTGTAACACTTAACTTTGCTTTTATCCAGCCCAAACTTACTGCTGGTAGCATTGCTTGGAAATCTTCTTCCTGTCCTCTTGTAGAACTTCTTGGCTCTGTGAGTGAGGAGAGCCATCTGCTGAACTATCTCCATGTATTCCAGGTCATCTGGATGGATACAGTCCAGGTCTTCAAGAGTGAAGAGATAATTCCCACAGCTTTCATCTGCAGACACAAAGGCTTGAGAAGAACTTGTCTCTTGGAATGGGCTTCCTTGAGTAAAGTTCTCCCTTGGTGTCTCCGGGAAGATGATGAAAGGACCCTTTTGTAAGTTGTCAGGGTAGCACAAGAGATGATGCTGGGGTTCTATGCTGTCCCTTTCAACCACATGAAGGGCTGAACCCATTTGATTGTTGGAGTTGCCAGATGAACCTTGCATGTTCATCTCCATCTGGTATCCACTGAGAATCCCATACAACTCTGTAAGAGTAAGAGTCTTAAGGTTCTCAGTCCTCTTGATCACCACACAGTAGTGTGTCCATTGCCTAGGAAGTGAGGACATGAACTTCCTTACAATGTCCCTGTTCTCAAGAGGAACTCCTCCATCCACTAGGGTATCCACAATCTCAACATACCTGAAGTATTGTTGAGTCATGGTCTCACCTGCTTTGAAGGTGAAATTTTCAAACTGCTGCTTCAGAAGATCTTTCTTGTTCTCCTTGGCTTCAGTGGAGCCTTCATACATCAGCTTCAGTGCATCCCACAGCTGTTTGGCTGTCTTGCACTTCTTGAAGCCTCTGTATACAGAGTTTGGGAGAGCAGTCTGAAGAGCAGTCATGGCCTTCCTGTCAATCTCTACTCTTTTTCTATCTTCATCTGAGTAGTTGGCCACATCTTTAGGAATCATACCAGCACCAGTAGCAGAGGGGGTGCTGGGTATGAAAGGTCCATTCTCAACAGATTCCCACATTCTTGAATCAAGAGACCTGATGAAGCCTTCCATCCTCATGCACCAGGTGTCAAAATCATCAAGAGTGATCAGTGGGGATTTGTTCATGGTTCCAGTCTCCATATCAGTCTTAGAGATGGCAGCCATTTGAAGAGTTTAGCTTTTGTGTGTGTGAGGGATCTTAAGATGGTTAGATCTTATATCAAGAGCCTGGAATGCTCTGATACCAATTGCAGGACCGTTTAAGGGCTTAAGCACAATTACAACACAACAACACAATGAGGAGAATAACTAAGCTCTAATCAAACAGTGAACTGGGTAACCAAAGTGATACAAAGAACACAAGTAAAGCAAGAGACAGAACAAGAGAGTATGGGTTTCAAGGAGGCAGTATATTGCTTTCTCAAGTTCTTTTACAAGTGTTACAAAGCATAAAGAAAAGATACAAGAACTTGAAATACTTATACTACAACCTACAGCCGGCCATACTTTGAAAGCCAGCTGGATACAATTGACTAGACACTAACAAAATCAATTGTAGGATCAAAAGGCATATCTGCCTTTTGACCTTGTGACTATGACATGCCATAGCTCACATCCTTATACAATACAAAAAGGATAAAGTACATAAAGTGGAAAGTTGAATACTCAAGACCTCAATGTACAGTTACCAAAAGCAAGGCCCTTTTCACCAACTCATGTAAGTTGGTGACTTTACAGAGATGCAGCGGAAAAGGTGCTTTATGGAACAGTACATCAGATAAAGCATGTGTACTAAAAGTCTTCGGAAGAAATCTGTCTTCATAGGATGAGGCTTCGGAAGACTTTGTCTCTGAAGCTTCGGAAGACTTCATATTTGGCTTCGGAAGATATTGGTCTTGGCTTCGGAAGATTTTACACTTAGAGTATTTTCTAATGCTTTGTGTAAAACTTCCGAAGCATTCTTCACTTCAGTACTTAGTGCATGTTGCTGAGACACTTAGGCTGTTTTGGGTTGCATCAGACTTCAGGAATCCTTACACCATGGCTCAACAACCACATGCTCTACCTGATCCTCAGCCATCTCAAACAAATCAACAATCTCAACCTCAATCTCATCAGATTTTACTCCCAAGTTAGAAGTACAATCTGAGGTTGAGAGTCATTCCCAAACCACATCATCAGGTGTTTCATCCTTAACTGAAAATTCAAAGTCTGAGGATGAAGATAGTGTGAGTATCTCAGTTAGTCAAATAACTGATGATCCCACTGCTTCGAAACACTTGATCAAGAAGAGGCTGAGAAATTCAGGTGTTGTTCCACAAGGTACTCAAAGTACTGAAGGGCAAAACACAACACCTGAAGAGGATTTTAAATCAGAGGAAAACAAGCATTCCTTGACAACTGCTGAAGAATCTATGAGGATTCTAAAAAGTACTGATAGAAAACCACTGAAGAAGAAATCTTCAGTTGTTGAAAATTCTTCAGTACTTCCCAAAAGTACTGAATGGAAGAAAGTACTGAAGAACAAATCTTCAGTAGTTTTATCAATTTCAGCAGTTGATCATGAAAAGATGAAAAGTAAGCCATGTGAAATATGTGGTTTGTTCAATCATCTGACTGATGAATGTTTGTATAACAAGGGTTTAAAATTCAATAAAGAGAAAATCATTAAGCAGGAAATGCATAAAATAAAAAATGAATTTCAAACCAAGTTTGTACCACAATCATCTCATTCTAATAAACCTATGCTTTCTCAAAAAGTCACTAAGGAGGAAGGGGTTTTTCAAACAACAGCTGCAAATATTCCTCAGGGAATATTGAAAACTCAGACTAAGTCTGTGTCTTTTCAAAAGAACGATGTAGTGAATAACAAGAACAAATCATCTACAAGTACTGATGTGTCAACTGAGTTGAAAACTCTGTCAACAAATCAGACACAACTTGTGATGATGGTTCAACATCTATTGGGGAGAGTTAACCAATTAGATGTTTCTGTGATTAAACCACTGAAAAGGATACCTAAGCCAAAATCCAAGGAATCCTTTTCAGCATCATCTACATCTTCAAAAGCTGTTAATCATGCACAACCTGTTAGTTTAACATCTGTTGATGAAAACAGACCCAAAACCAAAAATGTTTGGGTCTCAAAGGCTAACTAATGTTTGTGATAAATGCAGGGTTCTTCATCATGCCAAAGAAGCATCTGGTATGTGGACAGTGGAGGATCCATGCACATGACAGGGAGCAGCTCTCTTCTTCATGACTATTCCCAAAGGAAGAAGGGATTTGTTTCTTTTGGAAATGATGCCAAGGGTTACATCATTGGGAAGGGTTTTGTCTCAAATGGGGAGATAAGATTTGATGATGTTAACCATGTGGAGAACCTCAAATACAATCTTTAGAGTGTCAGTCAAATGTGTGATAAAGGGCATGTTGCACTTTTCACAAGTCAAAACTGTCGGATTCTGTCTTCCACAGTCTTGCACAAGATTGACAAAATATTGGATGAGTATACTCTCCTGAAGGCCAACAGGATTGGAAGAGTATATGCTTTAGATCTATCAAAGAAAATTGATCTAAAAGGCCATCCATGTTTGTTCTCCAAAGCCTCTCCTCAAGAATCTGAACTATGGCATAGAAGGCTGGGTCATGTGAATTTCAAGAACATGAATCAGCTCATTCATCTTAGTTTAGTGAGAGGTTTGCCATTAAAGGAGTTCAAATGTGATGATACCTGCCCAGCTTGCTTAAAAGTAAAGCAACACAAAGCTTCATTCCCTTCTATAGAAGAACCTAAGTCCACTGCCTGCTTGCAATTACTGCACATGGATCTTTTTGGTCCTGTGAGAGTAATGAGCATGGCAAAGAAAAAGTACTGTCTGGTAATTGTGGATGATTACTCAAGATATGTATGGACTTTCTTCTTGCACTCCAAGGATGAGGCCGCTCAAAGTATCATCTATTTTGTGTTACATGTGGAAAAGCAGCATTCACTTCCAGTTAAGTGTGTGAGAAGTGATAATAGGACAGAATTTAGGAATCACACTCTTGATGAATTCTATTTGTCTAAGGGAATCAAAAGACAATATAGTATTCAAAGAACTCCAGAGCAAAATGGAGTGGTGGAGAGAAAGAACAGGACCCTGATTGAAGCTGCAAGGACAATGTTGGCTGACTCTGGTTTGCCACTAACCTTTTGGGCTGAAGCTGTCAATACAGCTTGCTATGTTCAGAATAGAGTATTAGTGAATCAGAGGTTGATGAAGACTCCTTATGAGCTCTTACATCATTTGGATCCTTTGATTTCATTCTTTAGAGCTTTAGGGTGTCCATGTTGACGGATTTGCAAGAACACAAAATCCATGTTTAACCATTTAAACTTTCAGAAAAACGCAGCGGACATATATATAGCTTTAAAACCCATTTATAAGCTGAATATTTCATGTTCTTAGTGTCCATTTAATGTAGAAAAGCAAACCCAAACAAAAGGATCATGTATGTGAATGAAACAAGCTATGACAAAACATAAACGTACATAAAATCACAGCTTGAACAAGCTGTGACAACTACCTTGTTCCAGCAGCAAATGTCGACCAAAATGAGGGATTTGGGATGCTAAAATCGGCCAAGAACTCAAGTGTAGAGGTCCTCAAGTGTCTATATCCCAAGCCCTTGCAATACACCTTCTTGTTAGGTAGATTATCACCAAGAACACAACAAAGCTTGCTCTTCAAAACTCCCAAATGAAGCTGCCAGGTTCGAATTTTTGAGAGAGAAAAAGAGAAGTTTTTTGTGTTGCATGCAATGAGAGTGGGTGGTTGAGAAGTTGAGAGAACAAGACTACTTAATGTGTGTTATTCTCAAGACCAATTTTGGTCCAATAGAATTAAAGGGGGGACGGCCAAGGGGATTCAAAATTGAGTTCCCTCCTTCAAATATCACACAATAAAAGTCTTGTACACTAGACATACAAATAACAATTTAATTTGTATGTACAAGTTATATACAACTTATACAATTAACCATTTAACTTATAAGTTGTAGTTTCTCATTATTATTTGGTGTCATCTAACTAATTTAAATAACACTTCAAATAATATTATTGAACAAAATATCCTAATAAATTGTTCCCTCTCATATGCAATTTATTTAGAAAACCCATTTTCTAAATTGGTGTAAATATTTAATTGCATGATCTTATCATCAATTAAATATTAATTGGTGTTTGCTAAGCTTGTTATTGGGTATAACCCGACTTGGATCATAACGTACTAACCACATCAATATTCTAAGTGTCTTGGGCACACAGAATCCTTCAATCTCCCACTTGCCCAAGATTCATAGAAGATTGATGCAAGCAGTAAATACCGCCTAACAACGGTTCACTACCCTTAATACGTATGACTTATAGCCATTCAATAACATCATCCCTTTCAAGTACCCTACTTGAAATGATTTAGGTGAATCAATCATCTATCCTTTTGTTTCAGATGTCATGTTAAATCCGAGGACACAGAATGATTATTCCTTGTTGATTTAACTTAATCAGGCCTTAGACATCTAACTCTCAACGAATAAGAGGAACAAATTCCATCTTGACTACATACGTTTCTCATAAACACCTCGTGTCATACCTGAACATACCCTTATGTGCTGTCCACTATTTCAGGACAGTGAAGAAAAAGCTCAAGGTATAATACTTGGTGAATATCAAAACCCAATATGTATCTCAGGTCGGAGGATACCAAATGATATTCGCCTTTACTCAAATTTACTTATGATCAATCAATAAGATTCCATGTAGTAAAATTTGAGATGCGGGTTAGTCCAATATTTGTATCCCACAAATATCTATGAACCTTGGTAGCAACCCATTGCTCTATATTCATCCTTATGAATATCAACCAATCCAAGTTCATAATAATCTTACCTCACACTTGTTCCCACAAGTATGAACGACTACGGACATTTAGAGTAAACAATTTACTCATGGATTAAACATGCTAAATTGGAACATTATTTGAAACATTATAACCAAATAATTTTATTCAAATTATAAAGAGTTCCACATATCCAAATACAAAGTTTACAGATCAAATCCAATCACTAGAATATCGAAGTCCCATGGCACAAGTATGACCTTCATGCTTTGCTTTTTCAAGGAGCTTCGTGAGAGGATCCGCAATGTTTTGATCCGTGTGAACTTTGCGAATACATATCTTTCCCTTTTCAACTTCATCTCGTATGTAGTTGAATCTCCGCTCAATGTGCCTAGTCTTTTGATGAGCACGAGGTTCCTTGATTTGAGCAATCGCACCCTTGTTATCACAAAAGATCTCTAGGGGGTCCTGAATGGAAGGGACAACCCCTAGATCGGCAATGAATTTCTTCAACCATGCAGCTTCTTGAGCTGCCAATGAGGCGGCGACGTATTCTGATTCTGTAGTTGATAGAGCCACCACATCCTGCTTGGAGCTCTTCCAAGAGACAGCTCCTCCATTCAGAATGAAAATGTATCCCGATTGTGACCGTGAATCGTCACGATCGGTTTGGAAACTCGCATCCGTGTAACCTTTTACAACGAGCTCCTCGTCACCAGATCCATAGATCAGGAACATATCTCTTGTCCTCCTTAGGTACTTAAGTATGTTCTTAACAGCCATCCAATGACTGTTTCCAGGATTTTGCTGGTAACGGCTTGTCATGCTTAAAGCGCATGACACGTCCGGTCGAGTGCATATCATTGCATACATGATGGATCCAATAGCAGATGCATATGGGATTGCCTTCATTTTATCTTGCTCATTCTTTGAGCTTGGACATTGAGTCGTACTCAATATCGTTCCTCTTTGAATAGGTACGGTACCTTTCTTAGAGTTCTCCATCTTGAACCTTTTCAAGATCTTATCAATGTATGCACTTTGATTCAAACCAATCAACCGCCTTGATCTATCCCTATAGATCTTTATTCCTAGAATATAGGCGGCTTCACCAAGATCCTTGATGGAAAAACAACTTCCAAGCCAGGTTTTTACACCTTCCAAGGTTGGAATGTCATTTCCAAATAGTAGTATGTCATCAACATACAATACTAGGAAAGTTACTGTGCTCCCACTAGCCTTCTTATACACACAAGCCTCATCAGCGTTTTTGATGAAGCCAAATTTCTTTACTTCCTCATCAAAACGGTGATTCCAGCTTCTCGATGCTTGTTTCAATCCATAGATTGATTTCTTTAACTTGCATACTTTATTAGGATGTTTTGGATCGACAAAACCTTCAGGCTGAGCCATATAGACATCTTCCTCAAGATATCCATTTAGGAAAGCGGTTTTGACATCCATTTGCCAAATCTCATAATCATAATGAGCAGCTATGGCAAACAATATCCTTATAGACTTTAGCATCGCAACAGGTGAGAAGGTTTCATCATAATCAACCCCTTGAGTTTGAGTGAAACCCTTTGCTACAAGTCTAGCTTTATAAGTATCCAAGTTTCCATGCATATCGGTTTTCTTCTTGAAAACCCACTTACTTCCAACTACCTTGGAATTAAGAGGTGGTACAACAAGTTCCCAAACTTGATTGTCATACATGGATTGCATCTCAACGTTCATGGCCTCAAGCCATTTGTCACAATCCAAATTGGACACTGCATCATGGTATGTGGTTGGTTCATCTGAATCTACCACATAGCATCCATCCATGAAAAATCCGTATCTTTCAGGTGGATTACTAGTTCTACCACTTCTGCGAACGTTTTGCGTGTATTGATCAACCATTTGACCATCCTCAGCATCCTCATGTTGAGTGCTAGTTTCAACCAAACGTGCATCGAGTTGTGGTTCTTGATCCTCTTCAAGATCCACTGTTCTACTGCTAGTTCCTTGCATAAGGAACTTTGCTTCTAAGAACTCACCCTTTCTGGCAACAAACACCTTTTGTTCCAGTGGATCATAGAAATAATATCCCATAGAATCTCTAGGATATCCAATAAAGATACACTTGGTGGATCGGACTTCCAATTTGTTTGGGGTGGGAGTCTTAACATAAGCCTCACAACCCCAGACCCTTAAGTATGATAGGGATGGAACCCTTCCATGCCATATCTCAAAAGGTGTCCTTTCCACCTTTTTGGTTGGGGCCATATTTAGAATACGGGCCGCGGAGAGCAAAGCGAAACCCCAAAATGATAGAGGTAATGTGCTTCTAGCCATCATAGATCGGACCATATCCAATAAGGTTCGATTCCTCCTCTCAGACACACCATTATGTTGTGGTGTTCCAGGTGGAGTGAGTTGTGAGACAATCCCACAACTCCTAAGATGATCTTGAAAAACATCACTTAGGTATTCACTGAAGGTTTGTTAGAACACAAAAACATAGTTTAACCTTTTAAACTTTTCAGAAAACGCAGCGGAGGTATAGGATTATAACAAGTTTATAATCTGAAATTTTCGTGTTCTAAGTGTGGTTTTAAGATGAAAACAAAACCCAAATCAATAGGATCTTAAATATATGAATGGAACAAGCTATGAACATACAAAATCGTACATAAAATCACAGCTAGAACAAGCTGTGACAACTACCTTGTTCCAGCAGCAAATGTCGACCAAAATGGGGTTTTGATGCTTGTTCTTTTGGCCAAGACTCCAATGGAGGACTCCTCAAGCTAGTATACCCCAAGCTTGATGGCAACACCCTTTCTTGTTAGGTAGAATCACCAAAATAAGCTTCAAAAACTCTTCTTTTCTTGCTTGAACCGTGAGGTTGAGAGAGAGAGAGATTGGAGCCTTTTGCATGTAATAATAGTGGTTCAATTCTTGTGGAGTGTTCAAGACAAGAGTTAAATGTGTGTTGGTATCCAAAGCAAGTTTGGTCCAATGGGATTAAAGGGAGGGTGGCCGAAATTTTGGGTTTCAAAACCCTTTCCCCCTCAATTTGTTTATCACACATTAATATGTCTTGTGAACTAGACATATAATAAATTGTATGTACAATATTTATATATATGTATTTACATACTTATACAATTAACCATTTAATTTATAAGTTGTAATTCCCACTATTATTTGATGTCATCTAACTAATTTAAACAACACTTCAAATAATATTGTTTGAACAAATTATCCTAATAAGTTGTTCCCACTCACATGCAACTTATTTAGAAAACCCATTTTCTAAATCGGTGTAAATATTTAATTGCATGATCAAATCATCAATTAAATATTTAATTGGTGTTTGCCAAACTTGTTATTGGGTATAACCCGACTTGGATCATAACGTACTAACCACATCAATATTCTAAGTGTCTTGGGCACACAGAATCCAACAATCTCCCACTTGCCCAAGATTCATAGAAGATTGATGCAAGCAGTAATACCGCCTAACAACGGTTTACTACCCTTAATACGCATGACTTATAGCCATTCAATAACATCATCCCTTTCAAGTGCCCTACTTGAAATGATTTAGGTGAATCAATCATCTATCCTTTTGTTACAGATGTCATGTTAAATCCAAGGACACAGAATGATCATTCCTTGTTGATTTAACTTAATCAGGCCTTAGACATCTAACTCTCAACGAATAAGAGGAACAAATTCCATCTTGACTACATACGTCTCTCACAAACACTTCGTGTTATACCTGAACATATCCTTGTGTACTGTCCACTATTTCAGGGCAGTGAAGAATAGGCTCAAGGTATAAAACTTGGTGAATATCAAAACCCAATATGTGTCTCAGGTCTGAGGATACCAAATGATATTCGCCTTTACTCAAATTTACTTATGATCAATCAATAAGATTCCATGTAGTAAAATTTGAGATGCGGGTTAGTCCAATATTTGTATCCCACAAATATCTATGAACCTTGGTAGCAACCCATTGCTCTATATTCATCCTTATAAATATCAACCAATCCAAGTTCATAATAATCTTACTTTCACACTTGTTCCCACAAGTATGAGCGACTACGGACATTTTAGAGTAAACAATTTACTCATGGATTAAACATGCTAAATTGGAACATTAATTGAAACATTATAACCAAATAATTTTATTCAAATAATAAAGAGTTCCACATATCCAAATACAAAATGTACAGATCAAATCCAATCACTAGAATATCGAAGTCCCATGGCACAAGTATGACATTCATGCTTTGCCTTTTCAAGGAGCTTCGTGAGAGGATCCGCAATGTTTTGATCCGTGTGAACTTTGCGAATACATATCTTTCCCTTTTCAACTTCATCTCGTATGTAGTTGAATCTCCGCTCAATGTGCCTAGTCTTTTGATGAGCACGGGGTTCCTTGATTTGTGCAATCGCACCCTCGTTATCACAAAAGATCTCTAGGGGGTCCTGAATGGAAGGGACTACCCCTAGATCGGCAATGAATTTCTTCAACCATGCAGCTTCTTGAGCTGCCAATGAGGCGGCAACGTATTCTGATTCTGTAGTCGATAGAGCCACCACATCCTGCTTGGAGCTCTTCCAAGAGACAGCTCCTCCATTTAGAATGAAAATGTATCCCGATTGTGACCGAGAATCATCACGATCGGTTTGGAAACTCGCATCCGTGTAACCTTTTACAACGAGTTCCTCGTCACCAGATCCATAGATTAGGAACATATCCCTTGTCCTCCTTAGGTACTTAAGTATGTTCTTAACAGCCATCCAATGACTGTTTCCAGGATTTTGCTGGTAACGGCTTGTCATGCTCAAAGCGCATGACACGTCCGGTCGAGTGCATATCATTGCATACATGATGGATCCAATAGCAGATGCATATGGGATTGCTTTCATTTTATCTTGCTCATCCTTTGAGCTTGGACATTGAGTCGTACTCAATATCGTTCCTCTTTGAATAGGTACGGTACCTTTCTTAGAGTTCTCCATCTTGAACCTTTTCAAGATCTTATCAATGTATGCACTTTGATTCAAACCAATCAACCGCCTTGATCTATCCCAATAGATCTTTATTCCTAGAATATAGGCGGCTTCACCAAGATCCTTGATGGAAAAACAACTTCCAAGCCAGGTTTTTACACCTTCCAAGGTTGGAATGTCATTTCCAAATAGTAGTATGTCATCAACATACAATACTAGGAAAGTTACTGTGCTCCCACTAGCCTTCTTATACACACAAGCCTCATCAGCGTTTTTGATGAAGCCAAATTTCTTTACTTCCTCATCAAAACGGTGATTCCAGCTTCTCGATGCTTGTTTCAATCCATAGATTGATTTCTTTAACTTGCATACTTTATTAGGATGTTTTGGATCGACAAAACCTTCAGGCTGAACCATATAGACATCTTCCTCAAGATATCCATTTAGGAAAGCAGTTTTGACATCCATTTGCCAAATCTCATAATCATAATGAGCAGCTATGGCAAACAATATCCTTATAGACTTTAGCATCGCTACAGGTGAGAAGGTTTCATCATAATCAACCCCTTGAGTTTGAGTGAAACCCTTTGCTACAAGTCTAGCTTTATAAGTATCCAAGTTTCCATGCATATCGGTTTTCTTCTTGAAAACCCACTTACTTCCAACTACTTTGGAATTAAGAGGTGGTACAACAAGTTCCCAAACTTGATTGTCATACATGGATTGCATCTCAACGTTCATGGCCTCAAGCCATTTGTCATAATCCAAATTGGACACTGCATCATGGTATGTGGTTGGTTCATCTGAATCTACCATATAGCATCCATCCATGAAAAATCCGTATCTTTCAGGTGGATTACTAGTTCTACCACTTCTGCGAACGTTTTGTGTGTATTGATCAACCATTTGATCATCTTCAACATCCTCATGTTGAGTGCTAGTTTCAACCAAACGTGCATCGGGTTGTGGTTCTTGATCTTCCTCAAGATCCACTGTTCTACTGCTAGCTCCTTCCATAAGGAACTTTGCTTCTAAGAACTCACCCTTTCTGGCAACAAACACCTTTTGTTCCAGTGGATCATAGAAATAATATCCCATAGAATCTCTAGGATATCCAATAAAGATACACTTGTTGGATCGGACTTCCAATTTGTTTGGGGTGGGAGTCTTAACATAAGCCTCACATCCCCAAACCCTTAAGTATGATAGGGATGGAACTCTTCCATGCCATATCTCAAAAGGTGTCCTTTCCACCTTTTTGGTTGGGGCCATATTTAAAATACGGGCCGCGGAGAGCAAAGCGAAACCCCAAAATGATAGAGGTAATGTGCTTCTAGCCATCATAGATCGGACCATATCCAATAAGGTTCGATTCCTCCTCTCAGACACACCATTATGTTGTGGTGTTCCAGGTGGAGTGAGTTGTGAGACAATCCCACAACTCCTAAGATGATCTTGAAAAACATCACTTAGGTATTCACCTCCTCTATCGGTACGGAGAACTTTAATTGACTTGTTGAGTTGATTTTCAACTTCATTCTTGAAGATTTTGAACACTTCAAAAGCTTCATCTTTGTGCCTTAATAAGTACACATACCCATAGCGACTATAATCGTCGGTAAAGGTAATGAAGTATCTTTCACCATTCCTAGTCATTGGCTTAAAAGGACCACATACATCCAAATGTATGATTCCTAATAAATCTTTTGCCCTTTCGGTAGTTCCACTAAAGGGTGCCTTAGTCATCTTACCTTGTAAACAAGATTCACAAACATCAAATGAATCACATTCATTTGTTTTTAAAAGACCATTCTTTTGAAGTGTTTGTAAACGTTTTTTGTTTATATGACCAAGACGACAATGCCAAAGATAGGTATCACTCAAGTCCAACTTGAGTTTCTTGGTGTTTGTTTGGTACAATGAACTATTTAAAGTATTTTCATGAACCAATTCATAAATACCATTAATTGGTATAGCTTTAAAATAGAACATACCATTTAAAGAAACATGAATATCATTTTCAATAAAGGATAATACATAATCATAATGTCTTAATTGAGATACAGAAATAATGTTCCTAGTCAAACTAGGAGCATACAAAACATTCTTCAAATAACTTCCAAGCCACTTGGAAGTCTTAGGATGTAGTCCCCACGAGCTTCAACTAATACTTTAGTTCCATTGCCCATGAAGAGGCTAACATCCCCTTTCTTGAAGTCCCTACTTCTTGTGAACCCCTGCAACAAATTGCAAATATGAGTTCCACATCCGGTATCCAATACCCATGTGTTTGAAGATGTAACATTAAGATCAATATGTATCATGTATATTGTACCTGAGGTCTGCCCGGCATCCCTCTTTGCTTTCAACTCTTGGAGATGGACAGGACAATTCCTTGCCCAATGTCCTATCTCCCCACACTTGAAGCATGGGTCATTTGTAGCAACCTTTTGCTTCTTCTCTTGTGGTTTGGGTGGTACCCTTACCACCCCTTTCCCCTTTCCCCACACATGTCCCTTACCCTTGGCAACCTTTGCCTTGGGTGCGGGATGAGGCCTTTTGTTGTTCCCACCTTCATTGATGGTGAGAACGGGTAAAACCCTTTTACCCATGGCCGCCTCGGCCGTTTTGAGCATTGAGTGAAGTTCACCAATGCTTTTGTCCCATGCATTCATGTTGTAGTTCAACACGAATGTCTCGAACTTCTTGGTTAGGCCATTTAGGATCAAATCCGTGGCCAACTCCTTCGAGACGGGGCAGTTTAGCCTCTCGAGGCGGTCAATATGACTTTTCATCTTAAGTACATAAGATGAAACAGATTGGTTGTCGTCCATACGACATGCATGGAGCGCTCGAACCGTCTCGAACCGCTCAACCCTTGCTTGCTGTTGGAACGTTTCCTTCAGCTGGGTTATCATGTCGTAAGCTCCGTGATGTTCATACTCCTTTTGGAGATCCGGAGTCATGCTCGCTAGCATGAGACAAGACACTTGGACGGAGTCCTCAGTGTATTTCAGCCAATCGTTAAAGGCCTCCTCATCATCCTCGTTAGGTTGATCGGGGATAGGGTCGTCTAAAACATATGATCTTTTCTCTTGCTTGAGAACAATTCTCAAGTTTCGATACCAATCAATAAAGTTGTTATGATTTAGACGTTCCTTTTGGAGGATCGCTCGTAGTGATTGGTTTGACGCGGACGAGTTATCGTGATTTTCATTATTGGTGGCCATCTACAAAATTTAACAAAGATCAATTTTAGTATTTTCGATATTGCTAATTTTAATATTTAATGCCTTTTAAGGTCTTTTCATATTAAAATCTAGAACCCAACATTACATTTAAATCGTGGTTAGGTGACCTTTATCCCACGTTTTAAATTAATAAGGTGGTCAACGTTTGACGATTGCAACCATTTGCAACTTCTAGAAATATGGGATCGACTTAAAACATCATATGTAAAGTCGGCATGTTAATCCCATCAACACCATTTGGAAACCACATCGTAGGTGATCCATTTGACATGATTTGCAAATCAAGACACCCTACTTACACCCACGTGTGAGTTTGCCAAAACAAGTGGTTAGGTGACCTTTATCCCACAAATAAGGCATTCTCACCTCAAGTCACAAGTTCCCTCAAAATGGTTAGGTGACCTTTATCCCATTAAGAGTTCCCAAGTGACTCAAGTGTTGTGTAAAAGGACGGTGTTGATCTTGTTTGGAAAAAAAAGTTTTAGAGGTTTCAAAATACAAGTTTAGAAAACTCTATGTACTTGTATTTGCATGCTTTCAAATACAAGGTACCTTATGGTTCTTTGATTAAAACCTATTTTAATCCTTAAAATCATTAAATAATTTTAATAACCTTTTATTAACCTTTAAGAACCATCAATTTTCAGCTTGTTAAGTTTGTTAATTAGTTTGCTTTGAATATCCAAATATCAACCAAACAATCAAGACAACAAACAATCAACCAAGCATAAACATTAACAATCATATGTGCATAACCATAGCCCTTATGTTGACAACACTTGTTTGCCATCACAAGTGTTGTCTATGGTCTTTCTAAGGGTCAAACATATCATAAAAGTTCCAAGAACCTCCCACTAGAAACCGCATCCAAATGCTCCATGTTTCTTGTGTCTTTGTGTCCATCTTTGGGTCTTGATCTTGTACATCTTCCTTTTACAAAATTGTATCCTAATACATTTTTCTAGTAAAGGAAATGAACCTAATCTATTATTACATAACCAAATGAATGAATAATTACAACCCAAATGAATAAACACAAATATTACAACCAAATTGAATGAATAAAACAACCACTTGAATCATCCAAACAACACAAGGCCACAAGCTAGGTTATGCACTTTAACAACCAATGATTAAATCATCAAAATATATCATTAATCCCCACTTAAAACCTTCAAATTTCAGCCAACATAAACTGAAATTTTGGTTTTAAATATTGTCCAAACAATCAACATATCAACATACATATCTTTCAAGGTTTAATCACAAGCATGTGTGATGTAACCTTGAAAGTTGGGGATTTCAATAAGACATAATATTTCAGCCCAAAACAAGCCTATAACATGTCTAATATCATCTTTTAAAACCAATTTCAAAAGATGAATCAAGCAAGCCATCCATATAACCGGCTCTTGATGCCATTGAAGGGTTTGTTAGAACACAAAAACATAGTTTAACCTTTTAAACTTTTCAGAAAACGCAGCGGAGGTATAGGATTATAACAAGTTTATAATCTGAAATTTTCGTGTTCTAAGTGTGGTTTTAAGATGAAAACAAAACCCAAATCAATAGGATCTTAAATATATGAATGGAACAAGCTATGAACATACAAAATCGTACATAAAATCACAGCTAGAACAAGCTGTGACAACTACCTTGTTCCAGCAGCAAATGTCGACCAAAATGGGGTTTTGATGCTTGTTCTTTTGGCCAAGACACCAATGGAGGACTCCTCAAGCTAGTATACCCCAAGCTTGATGGCAACACCCTTTCTTGTTAGGTAGAATCACCCAAAATAAGCTTCAAAAACTCTTCTTTTCTTGCTTGAACCGTGAGGTTGAGAGAGAGAGAGATTGGAGCCTTTTGCATGTAATAATAGTGGTTCAATTCTTGTGGAGTGTTCAAGACAAGAGTTAAATGTGTGTTGGTATCCAAAGCAAGTTTGGTCCAATGGGATTAAAGGGAGGGTGGCCGAAATTTTGGGTTTCAAAACCCTTTCCCCCTCAAATATGTTTATCACACATTAATATGTCTTGTGAACTAGACATATAATAAATTGTATGTACAATATTTATATATATGTATTTACATACTTATACAATTAACCATTTAATTTATAAGTTGTAATTCCCACTATTATTTGATGTCATCTAACTAATTTAAACAACACTTCAAATAATATTGTTTGAACAAATTATCCTAATAAGTTGTTCCCACTCACATGCAACTTATTTAGAAAACCCATTTTCTAAATCGGTGTAAATATTTAATTGCATGATCACATCATCAATTAAATATTTAATTGGTGTTTGCCAAACTTGTTATTGGGTATAACCCGACTTGGATCATAACGTACTAACCACATCAATATTCTAAGTGTCTTGGGCACACAGAATCCAACAGTGTTACTATTGATTTTGGTTCAATAGTGTTAGGCTCATTTTGCTCTTTGAGTGTGACAGATTCAGACATGACAATGTAGTTGTCATTGTAAGGTGGGGGACAAGAATTATACCCAATCCCAGTCATATCCTTGGGATCATTTTTGTGAGTCAAGCATCTCTTTCAGCTTGACTAAAGACATTTGAAACTTTTCAAGTTTCAGTAAGTGATTGCTCAGCTTTTTATTGAGCTAACTTTTCAGTTAGCTGTTCATTCTCAGCTGCAAGAGTGTACTTTTCACCATGCAATTTTTCAATGTCAGAGATGAGTGATTTGATTTTTATTTCAAAGCCTTTAATATCTCTTTTGAGCATCTCTAACATGACTTTTTTCTTCTTTTATTTTAGCAGCTAGTGTATGATTATGCTCATGATAACCTTGTAGTTCAGTGATGCATTTATCACTACAAAGGTTGTATTTTACCTTAGATGGCATAGGAGTTGGACCATTATTGATGTGAGCCATGAGTGCATGATTCTAGAATTGAGGCTTTACTTCCTCTGTATACAAACTCCAATCACACACTCCATCTTGTCTAATGACAAGAGAATTTGAAGATGCCTGACTGCTTCCATGTGCTTGATTTGTTGGTTGCGGCCGACTCTGATATGGTTGTTGATGTTGTTGTTGGTGATGATACTGCTGTTGTTGATTGTTGGAGTGAAAGCTTGTGTTTGGTTGTGAAGATGACTGACCCTGAGAATTCTTATCGAAATTGTTGTTGTTTCTTCTAGGAGCATTGCACTCTCTGTAGAAGTGGTCAGTCACACCACAGTTGAAACACTTTACCTTGTATTTCTCATATCCAAGTTTGGTGTTTTCATTGAGGCTAAGCTTTCTCCCTTTTCTGAAGAACTTCTTGGCTCTCATTGCTATCATAGCCATTTGCCATTTCAGATCCATTTCTTCCACATCACCTGGATCCATTTCTTCCAAGTCTTCTTAGATCAGAGAGCAGAAGTGAGTCTGCCTCCCAGGTAAGCTTCAAGACTAGCAACAAAGGCATTGTAAGTTGCCTTTTACTCTTCTGATCTTGGGTCTTCATGAGTAGTTGTGGGAGTGGCAGTAAACCCTGTTGGTTGAGATGATGATGATGGCTTGTTTGGTGTTGGTGCTACAATGAAACCAATTGTCTTCACTTGATCTCTTGAGGAGAGAAAATCATCATCCTCAGTGATGAATGCATTTTCCATAGAGTGAGTGTCTGATGGAAATTAAGCTTTAATAACTCAAGGTCCACCAAGGTTCCTGCTCCTTTCATCTAGTTCAAGAGCTTCTATTTTGGCAATCATTATGTCCAAGGTGGTACTCTCTAGATCAAGAGTGTTTTTCAGCATTGTAACATTTTGTTTCCAACTTTCTAGAAGGCTGTGAAGCATCTTTTTGTTTAGTTCTTTGACTTTGTATGTTACCCCCATGATCTCTAAATGATTCACCAGTTGCATAAATCTATACAATTGTTTAGACATTGACTCCCCTTTGGAGTGATGAAAGGTTTCATATTGATTAACAAGCTTGTCCTTGTTAATTTCAGCCACTTCACTGCTTCCTTCACACATTATCACCAATGCATCCCTAACAGCTTTTGTAGTTCCATACTTTTCAAGCCTTTTTAGCACATCCATTTTCAGTGCTTGAGTGAGTATAGAATAAGCTTTGAGATCAACTTTTATATTCTTGTAGTCATCATCATCAAGTGTGAGATCCTCAATAGGTATACTTGAGGTTTTGTACAGTGCAGCCTGATCAGCAGAAAGTGTCACAGGAATGTGAGGCCCTTTACATATTGAAATCCAATAGTCTGGATCTACACCTATAATATAGTTCATGAATCTGATTTTCCATTGCTTAAACTCAGATCTGTGTTTAAGCATAGGAGGTTTTGGAGTATGACCAAGTTCAGAGAAATTATGTGAATCTATTTTAATAAGCTGTTTTTAACATGTTTGAATAATGATTAGATTGATTGTTAAGTCCAACTAGTGCAAATAGTCCAAAACAGGCTTAAGTAACCAGATCTGCTGATGTTTTGTATGTTTCTGTTGTAATTTTAAGGTTTGAGCAACTGTTCACAGAAACGTTCTTGAAGATGAGTACGGATGAATAGTGATTGTCGAAGAGTTTCTGTAGTTTTTCAATTTGTATGCTAAGTAGAGGTAGTCGAACACTCTATCAGCAACTCAATCACCAGATCAATCAAGTTCAGATTAGATCTAGGCAGATCTGAAGAAGAACCGAGAGCCAAAGCTCTGATACCAATTGACTGGGTGTGAGAATGATAATCTCAACAACGACCGAATAAGATGATTGAGTCAATGATTGTATGGCGGAATCAAACAATCAAGGAACATTAAATGCAAGAAATACTCATAAATGCTCTTTGTATTAATGAAGGTGATCGATTACAATGAATGCTATGGTTTGAGCATTAAACAGTAACAATACATCTTTAGAACATAAGACTAAACAAAATATTCTGATTGTCTATAATGTCTATCAACAGTCACCTCACATACGAGGTTTTCTATTCTACTTATAGGCTGACAAGATGCCTTTTACAAAATGACTAAACTACCGCTGACCTATACATCAGAGAACTAGTCTAAGTACAAAATTCTTCATCAGCATTTCTTTTGTTCATCCGCATTAACTAATGCGGATGTGATAATCTTCATCAGCATTTCTTTTCTTCCTCAGCATTAGTGTTTGGTCATCAGCATTGACAAATGCGGATGAGCAAACACTTGGTGCATTTGTTGATGAGCATCCGCATTAGTAAATGCGGATGTACAAAGTACTTGTCAGCATTTGTTTCGGTTATCCGCATTTGTTAATGCGGAAGAAGAAACACTTGTCAGCATTTGTTCTATGGTCATCCGCATATACAAATGCGGTTAGCGGACACTTGTCTTCTACTCTTCATGCAGATTCTTCATCCATATTGGTTCTTGAACTTGTGGGATTTCCAACAGAACAACCATCAACCCATCACTTGAATTGGCATGTATGATCCTTTCAGGGTCCAACAATATGTGAATCTTTTCTCTGTGGCAAGATGACTAAAGCACATTCACCGGGATGGGTGGATCAGAGTTGCTGGTTTATTAGGACTAATACATACTACCATTTGTGGTCATGTTGGAACAATGTCAAGAAGTAGTGAGAGGTACTTTATAACTTTAACATATAACTTTAATAGGTATGGATATGATTACCTATTTAAAAAAGAATGAAACATTTGAAGTTTTCAACGAGTTTCAAATTGACGTACAAAATTAGCTTGGGAAAAAGGTAAATGATCTTCAGTCAGATTGAGGTGGTGAATATCTAAGCTATGACTTTTAAGAACATCTCAAAGCTTGAGGGATAATTTCTCAACGGACTCCACCTGAAGCACCACAAAATCATGGTGTGTCTGAAAGGAGAAATCAAACCTTATTGGATGTGGTCTGATCCATTATGACTCGTACAAACTTGTGTCACTCATTTTGGATTTATGCCCCAGAACAACAACTCGCATAGTCAACATGGTTCTAACTAGAAAGTGGATAAAACTCAATATAAGTTATGGAATGGTAGGAAGCCAAACTTATCATATCTTAGGGTATGGGGTTGTATGGCTTATGTTAAGCATGAGACCTCAAACAAGTTAGCCCAAGAAGTGAGAAAGCGATCTTCGTCAGATACACTAAGGAATCAAAGACATATTATTTCTATCATCCCGTTAACGTTAAAGTTATTGGTCGACAAGGAGCCTTCTCAGAAGAAGAATTCTTGGGAAAGAGAACAAATTCAAATAATATGGATCTTTAGGAAATTCAAGACCCACGTAATGCAGCTCCGGAGGTTAAAACCACTATTCAACAACACAATGTTGAACTTGAACCAATGTTGGTTCAAGAACCAATTGTAACACATGATGTACGTAGATCAGAAAGGATTCGTAGAGAAGCTGCAAGATATGATTATGTGTATCTAGTGGAGCAAGTTGAGTCCATTAACTACAAATTAATAATATCAAACAAAGAATTTGATAAATAGCTTGAAGCCATGGTGTTAAAATGAAGTCTATGTATGATAACCAAGTTTGGGATTTGACTGGTCTTCCTTCCAATCCTAAGACAATTTATAACACCCGGTTATTTATTATTCTGAAGCCGACGAATGAAGAAAAAAGAAATAAAGTCCAAAGTCGAGAGACCAAACTCGCCAACGAAAGAAAGTCGGGCGAGTGAGAGTCTATAAGGGAGAGGGCAGCCCTTACCCTCTCCCCCACACTCACATATTCAGCTACCAAAGAGAGGAGAAGAGGGAAAGGAAGAAAAGAGAGAAAAAGAGGTCGGTTCGGGTGATTCGGGTGGCCAACTTCGTTGTGTAGCAAGCCAAATCGAAGCCCTAGTCGTTGTGCTCGTTTGTGTGAGTTCTAGGACCCCACTTTTACTTGTTTTCAACCGATTTTGGGGCTGGAAAGCATCAAAAACCCGTTTTTGTGTGTGTATGTGTTTGACCCATTTGGGTGTGATGTGTGTGATGCGTTTCGTATATGTTTCCGGGCTTGTGTGTGCTTGTATGGTGTTTTGGTATGCATTCCTAAGGTCTAGGATGGTTGATTTAGGCTTAGAATGGGTTTGGATAAGCTTGGAGGCCGAAAATGGCAGATTGGGTTCAGGATGAACTCCATTCTGCATCAGCTAGGGCTAGGCGACTGAATGGAGGCCATACCGCCGATTGAGAGGCGATTGAGGGTCATTCGCGCGATTGGGATTCATTCGCACGATTGAGGGTCCAATCGCATGACTAAGGTTTCATTCGCACGATTGGGAGTCCCGTCGCATGGGGAGTCATACAACTGAGGGTCCAGTCGCATAGGTGCTTAGTCGCATGAGTCCACTCACATGAGGGTCGGTCGCATAGGTGCTCATTCGCATTAGTTCCATCTGCATGAGGTCCATACGCACGACTGGATGTCCATTCGCATAGATGTTCATCCGCATGAGTCCAATCGCATATGTTCAGTCGCATGGAGGCCATGCGACTGAAGGGTGTCCATATGCACGAATAGGGCTGGTGCACCCGAAGGAAAGTGTAGTTAGACTTCTGACTTTCGGGGAAAAGTGCAGATGTGATTTTTGACGTAAAGGTTCCCGTAAGAGCATGTAAGATAACTGTTATGGCCTTAGAAAGCATGTAGGGCATAGTGATGATGATGTTGAATGTTTATGCATGATGCATGTTATGTATGTATGATGTTGCCCTGTATGACGTGATGTTGGTGCATGTTAATGTTCCTTAGTATGGTGTATGTTTATCTTTCCTATGGCTTTACGTGTTATGATAATGAATGAAATGAAGTAGTATGTAACGTAAAGTGGAAAAAATGAAAAGTCTTGCATGCATCGGATAATGGGTCCTTCTTTGTGATTGACCATTTATGTAGAACCTCTACCGCTTACCCCTAGTACTGCGGCATACGCTCAGCTGTTCAATTATGGACTTCGGCACAGTAGCTAAGACTGTTCGGGGTGTAGCATTTGGTATTGGTACAGATGATATCCGATGCGCAAATAAAGTTATATGGAACGAATGAATGAATGAATGAATGAGATAATAAAGATATTATCTATGCGTACGTATGATGTGTGATCATGCAAAAGTAACAAACGGTTTTAAATGAAAGTAAAGTATGTTTTATTATAAAACTAGAACTCACTCAGCAACGCTGACTTTTTATATGTTTTCCAGTTGGCAGGTAATGATTGCTGAGGATGGCACGACAAGGCTACTCGGCTCTTTTGGGATGGCATCCATTTATAAAGCTTTTGTGATATAATACAAACATGTATTTTGTAATCGGATAATGATGTATTATTTGGCAAAAGTTTTTATAATGAAATGTGATGTCATTTTTGTATGTTTCCGCTGCAATATTTTCATGAGACAAATCTATTTATATGTTTTATGCGCGATGAATGACCAACTGTAGGCATCCCGGGAACGGGGCCTTACAAGTTGGTATCAGAGCCAAAGTTTAAGTGAAATGGGTAAATTTTCAAAATAAACCTTAACCAAAACTGAGAATGGGACGAAAGGGGAATGGGATGCCAAACTGATTAGCTGCGTGCCATCAGGTATTTTCTTAAAGTTAACCGGTTTTATGTGCGCATGGTATGTGGTTATGTGTTGTATGTAGATTTAAATACTGATGTAGTCAGGACAGGTAATACTTGGGGTATGAAGAGTAAAGTAAGTGGCTAATCACAACTGGCCACTGTAATTAGGGACTTACTATACTTGACATAAACCGAGTTGTTTCCTTGAATGACCGTGTTGGTGTTTGAATCTTTCAGTGTGAGTTAGAGAATGGCTGGAGGGAGATCTTCTAAAGCTTCTAGGGGTGGAGGCCGTGGCGGGCCTGATGTTGAGCCACGACCCAAAAGAGGAAGACCAAGGGTCGAAAAGGTGGTTCCTGAAGAACCAGAGACCCCTCATCTGGAAGCTGGGGATGAGAGTGCAAACCTGAGGGCCTCGGTAAAGGAGGCTATTGTTGAAGAAGTACACCAGGTCATGCAGACAATCTTACCGTCTGTGGTGACCGAAGTCATTAAGGCGAGGGTAAAAGGAGAAAGAAAAGAGAGAAAGGAGAAACAGGCCTTCGAGGGAACGAGAGCAAAACGATTTTCTCTGATAACGAAGACGAGGAA